>CM040126.1:18374382-18933154 GCA_022559845.1 Amorphophallus konjac | reverse complement strand
CTGCATATCTCTCTCTCTCTCTCTCTACACCTGTCGGGAGAGAAAACACTCTCCAACGCCATTCCCCCCCTCTCTCAACTCACTCACTCACTCTCTCTCTCTCTCCCTCTGGGGCTATTGGTGTCGAAGGGGGACTCCTTCCGACACTCTCCCCCTCTCTCTTGCCCTCTCTCTTGCCCTCTCTCTCTCTCACGTTGATGGGGTAAAATGGTCCAATCATCTTTACCATTAACTCTGTCAGGATGAAAAGTAACCTCACGGGCATGGCGACACTGGTTAAAGATTTTTGAAGGTTTGGGGATAAATTTTATAAAGGTGGAGATATAAGGGTAATTCAAATATTTTTTAAGAGTATGCAGGTAAATTTTCTAAAAAATAGTATCAATTCTTAGGTTGCCTACCAATACATTACTATCCTTACCTTTTATGTAACCAATATAACTTCATCCTTACTGTTGAAAGGAGTAATTATAGTGCCACTATTTTTATCACTTTCTTTGCCACTCTCAATTTAGTCGTTCGATCACGAGATCGTGTAATCGGAATGACTTCATTTTGATGGCCCTTAGATGGGGAGCACCAAAATCAAGTTATATTTTCTTGTCATTTGATTTTCAAATCTGACTGGGAAAATGGTGTGAAAAAATGTAATAAAAATAGTGGCGCCATAATATGTATCACCCTACTAAAATTATCAAAAATGGACATAAAATGAGTAAGTTATAAGATAGCCCTGTATGTTAACTTGCACAAATTCCACTTAGTAAGACATAACATGCACAAATAAATGCGCTCTCTGAGGGTAGGTTTGATATTAGAATAAGGTAAAATATGATTTTTTAACTCATGAAAGAGAAACTGTTGCCTCACTCTCATATCTCACACACAAATTTCTTACCCGACCTCGGGTAAAATATTCGAGCCTCTAGATGGACTCGAATATCTTAACACTGCCCGTTTTTCAAATAGAACCTTATAGAAGTGTATGTACGCTTCCCAAACATTTAACATGTAGGGAAGTATATTTTATTTTGTCTCGATATGCATAAAAAAGGTTAATTAAGAAGTAGGATTTTATTAAGAAGACGCAAGAAACTAACGTGCCACACGAGGCTTTCCACGGGAAATGAGAGCAATAGGTTTATGATTAATAACTAATATAGATGTAAAACAAAAAAAATGGATAAATAGGGTATGTATATGTGTGCACGAAAATAGATGTATCTTTCTTTTAAGTTTTTTAAAAACTGACGAATAAACGGATATTCCGATATCATTTGACATCCCTGGTACCAAGATCAGATTCACAACTGTGATAAAGACATCCACTTTGTACTCATTAGACGGATAGAGGCGGAATAGAGAAGAATAAACTAAACAGATCGGTGTACTCACCTGATGGCTGCTGATGTCACGCGCGTATCAACGATGGGCTGTATGCATGCGTCTTGTAGTTCGGGCTGGCAAGGAGTTGAATCGCTTGAGGTCGGCTAGTACGCGTGCCACCCCCACTCCTCGTGTTCCTGACAAAATATCTGGGCCTCTCTAATCGTAGACCGTGGCAAACCACCCGGAGTCAAAACTTTGGGTGTGGCCCAGATAAGGATACCTATATGGGCCCCAAACTCGTTTTTCATAAACCTCTTGACATTTTGACCTGTCCGGCTGTCACATTTGACAATCTCTCTCTCTCTCTCTGTTTGCACAATGAGATGGGGACAACTTTGACTTAGGAAAAAGGAATGGTGATGGTGGGCCTGCGAAATTCCTAATAGGCCAAGCTCGTGAGGAATTCCTACCAGCAGGCTCATGGATCAGGGCCCAGTCAGACGTTGCCGACAGGCAAAAAGGTCAAGGCCTTCGCAGCTTCATGCGTGCCGCGTTGTGGACTCGTACAGGGACCACTGCTTCCGACGGGCCCCCGGGTCGGCCCACTTCTCCCTCAAGGTCCCCAAGTCTTTTTCTAATATCATGTCAAGTTAAAAGGGTCTGTTTGATAAGGCGAGAAATCTGTCACATGCCTCCCCAAAAAAATAAAAAATCTAGAGAGGTGAAAAAAGTTATTTTTCTTCGGTTAAATAACTAAGGGGTATGACGATCCTTTTTAAGAAAAAAAAATGTAATAATATATAAGCAAATCGCAAAGGTCGGGTTTGGCTCGACTACGAGTTATACCAGTCAACTATTTCCAGCATGGAACTTGGTTCATTTCGGTAAACAATAAATCGAGTTCAAAGTTGGCGAAAATTTGATTCCCTCGTCATCTGGGCTGAGCTGAGCAAGAGCTATGGAGTTAATTTTAACACGTGAAACACGTAATTTTACGATATTTCATGTTAAAATTAAATGACCCATCCAAGCCTAACTCACAGCGCTCGACCTGTTCCCACCTTCAAGTGCGAAATGGCCGGATCATGCGAGACGACCAAAGTGGGACAAAGTCACAAACCGGCCACCCAGAAAAAGTCTCCCCCACCAACAAAAAAAGTGAAAGAACGCCGTCGCCTGAGTCAACTCCCATCAAGCTCTGCCATTCCCAAGCTGACGAGCCAGGGGAAACTTATCAAACAGAACAACCCAGAACTCCCAGACACACCACCGTTCATACCCACCTTTTCCTTCCTCCCTCTCCGGAGGATATATGGAACTCATGGGCAAGGACTCGTTGGGTTCCCATATGTCCCCATCACGCCGCCCGCCCGCCCCCCCCTTCCTTGAAGCACGAGGGGTGCTCCCTGCTTGCATGCTTTTGGAGTGCCCGCGGAGTTCCAAAGGCGAATCCGGGCTCGACGATCTCACGTAGCCAATATCGTTATCATCATCACTCCCCATCACACCGCACTTTTCTTGGATTAGAACGAGGAAAAGGGGAGAAGGGGGGAATCTAATCATCTTGGCGCGGGAAGGAGAAGGCTGGCTGGCTGGCTGAACGCGGTATCGATCGGGTCTCTCTCTCTCCCACCCACGGCGTGTGCATGTGCGCGTGGGGCGCCGCCACCAAAAGGGTGCCCCGTGCATGGCGAGCTTTTCCACTGTGTGTCTGTCATCCGCTAGCACGCGGAGGTTTGATGGCGGCAGCCATGGCAAGGGGCAGCCGTGGGGGGGGGGGGGGAATACTGCCCCCATGCGGCAAATGAACAGGCCATATATAGTTGCCAATGGATGGGATTAATCAGTAGGGATACGTGTATCCTTTTCTTTATCTTGTTGTAATAAAGAAAGAAGGATATGTTTAACCTTCTGTTTATGTTTAACCTTATGCTTTTAATGTGGAAATAATGACGAACACGTAATTGGATTCGGAAACGGGCGCTTCGTTTTCCTTAATTTGTCCAAAATATGTAGTAACAGTGTCCTTGGGTTTGCCCTGAAACGTATGTTTGTGCCATTCTTTTTTTAAGCACCAGATCGATTAGGGATGGATGTCTTTTGGCGTTAATCTTTTATCATTTGCATCCCCAAGCGATAGAGCCTAGTTGCTCGCAACATGATTTCATCGATTATTAAAATCCAGTCATGTTTATAAGTTAATCAGTGAATCCTCTAACTCAAAATCTAAAAATTATTAGACTATCACAAACTCAAAATCTTGATGTAACGCATGGAGAAAGACACTACATCACCATGTGGTGCAGACCGATTAGGCTTGAGAAGCATAGCCTAAGGTCATGATTCTAATACCATGCACGCTTGGACTTATTTTCCTGTCCAACTCGGAAATTTTTACATTTGGTAACCTGAGGATCATAAGATAGCCACATCAAGTGTGATCGATGTTATTTGGTATAGGAGGATAAGTCAAGTGAAGATATGAGACTATTAAAGGCAGGGAGATAATTAATTTATTTCATGAAATAGTTAGAGTGATTTATCTCTACATTTAACCCTAGAAATAGGGATAAGTCAAGCTCACTTTGATCTAGGCTTATCTTGATACGAAACAAACTTTGCCACGTTCAAATCAATTTAGGTCAAAAATGAGGATAACTTCAAGTAAGAATATCTCCGTACTTCTTTGTAGAGATAACATATTAATGGAGATTAAGACATAAAATAAATGGGATTAATTTATCTTTTCTTACCCCGGTATCAAATAAATTAACATCATTGTATTCATTTTCACCTTTATTTCTACTTAATACTTTAATAAACCTTCCGTTGTATCCTAGCTTTGGGCATTAGCAATGGTTGTACGGTCGTAGAGTGCAAACCAGAGGATGGTTTACCGTATCAATGCGACTCACACGATTGTATCGTATCGTATTTGGGTTAGACCAAGACAATCTACTCGATTCGAGATGACTCGAGTCTCTACGACCCTCGCCCTATTTTGTGTGATTCAAGCAATACTATATTGTATCTGAGCCGGATCGAGTCAATATAATTCGCGGATACAACAAATCTTAAACCAGAGGTAGTGAAGGGGAAAGTAGAGAAGGGGGAATATGTGCTGGGTGTGACCTGTTAGGCTGTCTTGCACAGTGAATGGATTCCATTTATCTGGTTCTGCTGCTGGTTGAAGTTGGCTTGCAACTTGCAAAGGAGGACTCATTCTTTTAAGTTTTAACTTTGCAAGGATGGAAGTGGACCTGCCAAGATATCAACCCACGTTCAAAATCTAGGGCTCAACTTTAAGAAACAATCTCCTCTTTCGTGGTGGGTTGCAGGGGACACTCATGCTGGGGCAAGTCTCAGCCCATTCCCAACATGGAAAAGGTGCATCGAGGTTGATCAAAGATCCAAGTGCTTGACGGCTGCTTGATGTCACAAGCAAAAGCTTAGAATATGCCTCGCACCAAGAGGGTGTTTATTTTATGATGTACTAAAGGAGTCACCCTTAAATTAAATAAAAGGTGTTCAGTGTCAATAGAACTTTGTGCGATTGGAAGACCCACGACCATTGGGGATTATTATTATTATTATTATTATTATTATTATTTTGTGTGTGTGAGTGTGTGTTTACCATCAAATGCTGCAGGTTATTCATTTGCAATTGGAAGAAAAGATGGGCAAATTCTTAGGAGTCATCAATCCTACTCTTGTAAACAAATGACTGGTCTTGGGATTCCAGAACAAGAAATATTCAAGATCTGCCTCCTCAGCCTCATACAGTCATACTAGTCTCCCCCTGTGTATGAAGTCAGCCAATAACCACGATTTTAATACTTTTTAAGGAGCCTAAAACCCATCAACCAAAGCATTATGTTAATGTTTCTCAAAGAAGGGGGGATGCAAAGCTCAAAGCCCACTGCTCCCAAAAGGGAGGAACCAGTGGAGTCTGTGAGTGGAGCTTATCATGTAACAAGGCAAGAAAGGGAAAACCACAATTGAACACACGAGGGAATTTACATCACAAAATCACACTATTGTGTATTCTGTAAAACCAAATCAAAAATATGGAAGCACATCCTGGCTGGTTTAACAGACAGAATCCCATCTATCTGAAAAACAGGAAACCCCCCCCCCCCCACCCCCCAAAACAAATCAACAGAACACACATGGGAAGAGTAGAAGCAAGAAGCTGTCCCCTCCCCAAGCTCAGTTCTTTTTCTCCTGGGTGTAGATGTAGTCGAGGTGCGCCTCCAGGGTCCTCCTCATCATGCATTCGTCGTCGCCGCAGCTTCCACCGCGGCCTCTGTTTGATCCTCTCCGGCAACCTGCACAGCATCACCCCCAAAACATGGAGATCATCAGACTTAGAACGACATACCTCACACATGGGCATGGACGCCCATGCGGGGTAAAGCCATGAAATGATCAAAAGATTCAAACTTTAAGGCTGGAAAGGGGTGACGGGAGCACGAACCAGGGGCTGTTGGGCAGCCTTGGGGTCTGTCGGCACTGGCCGGGCAGCCTGCGTCAGGAAGGCGCAGAGGAGGAGGCCCAGGACGAGGAGGGTGACGCTTGTGCTCTTTGACATCCTCCGGCTCTTGGTTGAGGAAGTCACAGAGAGAGAGAGAGAGAGAGAGAGAGAGAGAGAGGGGGGGGGGATGCGGCCAAGGCAGGCGAGGAATCCGGTGTTCGTGGTGGTGGTGGTCTTTGGAGCGGCGGAGGCCTTTAAATAAGGGATGCAGAGGCGGGCTACAGAATTATTAAATGGCGAACAGTTTATTAGAAATATTTTTTTTGCCCATTGTAATTTAATTCTGAGAAAATTAACCGGGGGTCCCCGACAGAGAGATGAATTATTTGTCAGTCCTTCAAAAGGATCTCTATAATTTGCTATCTCCCTTTTACGGAGAGACATACTTTCTGATTCCTGCGATAACACATCCCCGTTACAGTAATCTTTAAAATGTCCAAACTAGCCTCTCCCCCCCTCTCTCTCCCCAACCGTTGGACTCCCCATCAATTCTCTCTCTCTCTCTCTCTCTCTCTCGATCTCGATAATGTGTTATTAGTAATGTGGTATTGGTAATCTTGACCGGACTAGGGTGATGGTGTCGGGGGGTGACCCTTTATTTCTCTCTCTACATTTGCCCTCTCTATGTTTATCTATTCTTCCTCTTTCTCTCTTTCTACATCACTAATATCACTAGGCCCAGCACGACCCAATAACGGCAGGTCTAGTATAGCTCGATGTCGTCAGACCCATAGCGACCATCGCCAGTCAACTCGTAGTCCAAGAACGTAGTCCAATCAATGCCCACTTAAGACTGGCCGGCACACAAGCATGATCCTCACACATGTGCGTCCTGGACGCCGTGAAATTCGTCAACGAATGAGCGTTGAGGTCATAGTTAATTACGGGACCTACTCCAACGAGCGTCGAATTATGCCCACGTCGCCGAGATATCTGCCACGATGTCCTTCTTCAGAGAATGTGTGAGTGGACAACAGGTGATTCCCATGATTGAACAGAGCATCGCTCTGCTAATTAACCATGCCATCGCTAAGTCAGGAAATGGACGATGCCACTACGATCGGTATAAATAGATCCCAGACGGACCTAGACGGACACACGGTGACATACACACATAGAGGGAGACGCATAGAAGCGCATACTCGCATATCCCCCGACACACTCATCTTCTTGCTCCTAGAGGGAGACAGAGAGAACTCCAACGCCTCCGAACACTCGATGCCCTGCATGCCGAGCACTCGCTTTTCCTCCACAACTCCCATCTCTCTCTCTCTCTCTGCTCTCTCATTTTATTTTTGCACACGTCTCTAACTTAAGGTTCGGAGAATTGTTCCCTCGGATCACACCCAGAGCTCCTTATGACGTGTTGTTCAGTGTCTGTATATTTTCTCGGGATTTCCGAATGCTCTTCCCCTCCAAACAAATCTCAATGGTATAGTACAAGGCCAATGTAACAATTTTTAGCCTCTACATCTATAGTTATAATGTTTTCTCCCTTGGTCTCATCAGACTTGGACGGTAATACGAGATGTCCCCATTGATGATCTATCCAAGCTCCTTTGATTAAAATTTATCCAAGGATTCAAGTTTTACCCTTTTCGAAGTAATCGCACTTAATATTATTTGTATCATGATTATGGATAAGATGGCGCGGCATGTGGGTAAGTTGTGTGTAAGCATTTATGTTGGCGAGTGACCATGTGTTGGTGTTAAGAGTTCTACTAAGTATCATACTCAACTTATTGCGTAGTCCGTTTTAGGTGCCGAGCCATGAGAGGTGCAGTAGCCATTACTGTTGCTCAGGAATTTGACAAGTGCTGCATGAGGGTAGAGAGTTTCTAGGTGTGGCCCTATGGATGGAGGCCGACTGTGCCACGACAATCTTCATTTTTTAGAAACTAATAAATAAGTCACCCCCTCTTCCAAACACCCCCAATTAATTTTTCCTTAATCATTAATGTTGAGTTAGCATTGCTACACACCCAAGTTTATTGCACACTTTGGCTGTGCAACAAGGGAGTTTTTTTTGTAAAAAAGAATATGGGGAGGTGGGGGCCCACTTCCCCCATCCATTCGCATAGCTTCGTCCCAAGATCAAAATGCCCAAAAAAAACTTGTTGCACACCCAAAGTGTGCAATAATTTGAGTCTTCAGCAATACTAACTCATTAACGTTTTGATCTTGCATCCATCCTATTAGCTAGTGCCAAAATGGATATATGTGGCCGGTGGGTAGTACAGATGGCCCACCCACTTTTGGGCCCAAAAATTCGATCCAACGTTCAGGCCAGTTTGGTGGGCTTCCAAAACCTCGACGCGATATCATTAGATCAGGTTAATCAACTGATGGTATGATGTTTTCTCTGTTTAACACGGTGATATTGTGGATTGGAGATAGAGATGGGAATCCGCAAGAGATCTTGTAAAGTGCCGTAAAATCTTTGGATACCCAACTACAAAATCCCCATATTTTTCTTAGGGAAAATTTTACTAAAAAATGAAAAGACAAACTTTCGAAATCTATAATATATAATCTTGGCTCGATATCATTAGATCATGTTAATCAAGAAATGGTATGATTTTTTCCTAATTAATATAGTGATATTGTGGATAGGAGATAGAGATGAGAATCCACGAGAGATCCTGTAAAGCGCCGTAAAATCTTTAGATACCCAACCGTAAAATTTACTGAAATGGGGAAAGCAAAACTTTCAAAATCTATAATGTTTAATCTTGGCGCGATATCATTAGATCAGGTTAATCACGAGATAGTATGATTTTTTTCTAATTAATAAAGTGATATTGTGGGTATGAGATGGAGATGGGAGTCCATCGAGAGATCCCGAGGTGCCGGTAAAATCTTTGGATATCTAGGCATTAATTAATTCTCTATATTTGCTTTAAAGAAAACTTATTGAAATGGGGGAGGAAAAACTTCTAAAATCTATAATATACAATCTTGGTGCGATACCATTAGATCAATTTAATCAAGAGATGGTCTGATTTTTTCTAATTAATAAAACGATATTGTGGATAGGAGATAGAGGTGGAATCTACGAGAGATCCTGTAAAGTAGGGATATCAATGGTAACCGATAATCTGATAACTGTCCGTTTCATTAGTTTAACGTTCAACAAATGGATAGTGTTTTTATTTCCGATAAATTAACGGATATGAATACGTATATATCCAGTTTCTTAGCGGATATGAATATACCTCGTTCCGAAACCGTATCCGTCTGTATCGTTAAACAAGTTTATATTTGACTCAGATAATTTAGTATCACGAAGAAAATGATATTGAAGATGAGATATGTGTATAATTTAAGTCAATTCTATTTTCACGAAGATAAAATATTTCTAAATTACATGATATTTTTATAATTTTTAAATTATCAACTCAATATATTCTTTATTTTCATGAAAGATATGTAAAGAATGAGAATACGATGGAGATTATAGTCTAACACAGTTAGTTCATTTTATTATTTAAATTTTATATGTTTCATATTATCTTTGGGGATATTGTAATATTACATATTTGTATATTTTTAATTGCATTATATGTTGACTCATGAATAATGATGATATGAGAATTAAATTGAAATATGTTTGTTTATCATATGGATTATTCTTTTCAATTTAAAATATTTTCTAATTGAGTTAATTTACATCTTAAATTTTAATCTTATATGTACTTTTATATCCGGTAACTATTCGTTAACCATTCGTTAACCGTATTTTTCGGATACTCGATAACGGTTTCGGATACATCACTTTTCGAATACTTAACGAACAGTAAACGGATACGGTTCTTTCATATCGGATACGGATACGGATAATCCGCTATCCGCATCGTATCCGACTCTGGATACCAAGCTATAAAATCTCTGAATTTATTTTGCAAAAAAATTATTGAAGATGGGAAAAAAAAGCTTTCAAAATCTTAAATATATAATCTTGGCGTGATATCATTAGATCAGGTTAATTAATCAAGAGATGCTATGATTTTTTTCTAATTAATAAAGTGATATTGTGGATAGGAGATATAGACGAGAATCCACGGGAGATCCTATGAATTGCCATAAAATCTTTGGATATTCCGCCATAAGTTTTATGGATTTCCTTTAGAGAAAATTTAATAAAAAGGTAAAAGATAAACTTCCAAAAATCTATAATATCTAATCTTGGCGCGAAATCATTAGGTTAGGTTAATCAAGAGACGATATAATTTTTTTTAATTAATAAAGTTATATCATGGATAAGAGATATAGATGGAAATTCATAATAGATCTTATGAAGTGGTGCGTATCCGATCATAAATTCCCTGGATTCTCTTTACAGAAATTTTATTTAAAAAAGGAAAGAAAAACTTCCAAAATCTATAACTTATGCAAATAAAGCATATAAATTATGTGTACATATATTTATTTGACCAAAGGTTTATGTAAAATTGTTTATGTTTACTTGACTTGTTTTGTACATTTTGTCTTTGATGAAAAGTTCATATTCATATATTTCATTGAATGAGAATTTGTGTACAACTATATATTTGGTGGAAAATTCGTGTACTGTAATTTACCTGAATAGGAATTTGTTACAAATAATATTGTTAATATGAATGTGCAGAGGGATTTTTTGAGACGATGAGTTGAGTACAATTATCTATTTGAATTTGTGTATAGTTATTTATTTGATGAAAATTTCGTGTGTAGTTAATTATTGTAAAGATAAATTATGTACACTTGTTACTTTTATTAATAAATATATATATTTTTGGGCCGACAGTTTGTGTATAAATATTTATTAAAATTTATGTATAATTCTTTATTAGATATAACATTCGTAAGTAGATGTTTTTCACACGACAATCTAATCGAATTTGAATTGTAAAAAAATAATATATTTGAATGTTTACATGATTACGCATGAAATGATAAAAAATATTATATCTAAACATTTGCGTCATTATACGTGAAATAATAAATTATGTAAATATTTCATTACATATTGTATATAAATGTTTATGTCTAAATATTTATATGATTATATAATTTGTTATATTAATTTCATTACATATTTTGGATGATTTAATATATTAGTTAAGTTGGACATAGGTTGAGGGGCTGTTGACACCAGAAATATAATCAAGGACAAAGATGAGACCGAAATAGAAGATTAAATCAGACATGAAGATCTCAGGAATTCCTACAAAACCAGAACCACAGAAGAGTCATCACCAAAATTGTCATCCGGCTAAAGCCCTTCCCGTTCAAGCCGATGTCCGGTATTGTCGTCTCTCAGATGGCAGTACTGATGAAGAATTGCAGTCTATTGACTGATGAAAATCTCCAGAAATATTCTGATAAGACTATGTCAACCCATCAACTAAGGGACCTTCGCCTGTCCTGACAGATTTGAAGGACTGGCAAATGAAAAGGCAGATTAGGCATCTCTAACAGATGAAGTCTATTGATGATAAGAAATTAAAGCATTAAAGCCCTAAACGGGCTCACCAGTGTGACGCCGGGAGCCCAAAGCCCATGTGGGGGAGGGGCGCCGGGAAGCTACATCATTTGGCGTCGGGAAGCCTCCTGCTTTCGATTGAGGCGCGCCGAGAAGCCCCCTTCTCTTCACAAAAGGCGCGCCGAGGTGATCATGCCGAGAAGGGAGAGGGGGGGTTCTGCTATAAAAGCCCATTTTCTCTCGAAAGAAAGGAGACAACAGATAGACACATAGAGAAAGAGAACAGAAGAGAAGATAGCCACAAACAAAAGAAAGGAAGAGAGAAGTCCACACACAGCTCCAGGAAACCGGCGACTGCTGAGAGGTCGAGAGAAGAAGGGGAAGGTCTGCTAAAGGGGGAGGGAGAGGAGTCAATGCTCCGCCCTCCCCCCCCCCCCCCCCCCCCCCCCATTTTTTCTCCTTTCTTCTCTTTTTCTGATGTATATCCATTTTTCTTTCTCTTTGCTTGTATTTCCTTGTTGGGGATGTTATCCTTTTTTTCTCTCTTCTCGGAATCGTCTTCTCTATATGTAATCTCGATGTATGCCAGTTCTCCGATTTCCGGCCAGATATATTGGAGGCTGATGGGTTTCTTTGTCTCCCTTTCTAGTTGTTCCCCTCTCTTTCTATGAACGATGTAAGTAGTGGAATGCGATGATATGGCCACCCAATCAAGCGGGTGATGTCTGAATCTTCCCCTCTCTGCCTTCGATGTTATCTGTTGAACTCTTAAGCTGTTTTCGTGCTCTGAGTTTGGAGTTATCTCCGATGGTTTATTGTTGGGATGGGAATTCTGGCAGAGCCTCAATCCCCACCTTATGGGTTATTGGGCTCTGTTTGTTCCCCTGCTGTTACTCGACCTCCCCATCGATCGAGTTTTACCGCTTGGCCGTCAAGACAGTCCCAGAAATCAGAGACAGTCATCTCTTGATTCTCTGGTCTGTAGGCTATAATTGTATATATATACATATACGAAGAGTCAGGAGGTTTTAACGGATGATGATCTCAAGCCCCTATTCCTCAGCAACCCCTTGACATCATAGCATCAAAATCCACTACTCAGACCACTTCATGTCTTAAACACAGTTCTTACCCAAGCCTGGAGTCCAGAACATGATAGAATAGGGTCCCTCGGCTTCCCGGCGCCCTCGGCTTCTCGGCGCAAACTCCCCTCGGCGCCATGAATAGCCCCCGACGCAAGGTTTGGCGCGCCGAGAGCCAGGGGCGCCGAGACCCCTTCTTTGGTCAATAAAACCCACGCCGGGAACCCCCCTTTTTTGGCCACTTTGTCTCCACGCCGAGAAACCCCCTTTTTTTTGGCCACTTTGTCTCCACGCCGAGAACCCCCCCTTTGGCCACTTTGTCTTCACGCCGAAACCCCTTGTCTTTGGCCACTAAAAACCTAAACTGAGATCCACCTCTATACCATCCTCCAACCCTCGGTCACCCTACTGCGTCGGACAGGGAGCGCCCGTGGTCATCATGCGCACCTCAGGGAGCAAAACAACGGGGATGGCCTCCCCTATATTATGTCATCTCGAGCCGAATTCTTTCACATACTCCGCAGGCCGAAGGAGCTCTGCTTCTGCATGAATTCCAGCGGTCCTCGAAGGAACAACAACCATTGCTATGGGCATAAACATCGGTCGGGAGCCTAGTGCTCTCTACTTTGACCACCATCCCGGCATCCCGTGGGTGGTGGTCTATCTCCTCTTTGGCATGACCCGAGAAAAGGGGAAATGCTGCCAAAATTCACCCATATTACCTCGAGTGACTATGGTATTCTTTCCTAACCCCACTGGCCCACGGAGTTCTTCCCCTGCATGTTCTCCGGGGGTCCCTCGTAAGGGGAATAGTAATAAAATACCACACCGCCACATGGTGTATCATGGTACACCGGTCCCTCTTAGGATCCCGGGTCTAATATACCCGATCTTTGACGGATCTCATCCTGCCATTGCATGAATGGTTTCCTATTCCCATTTGGCATAGTCCAAGATAATGGGGATATGCTGCCGGATTTGCCCCGTGCTCGATGTACTCTCGCTTTATCCAGTCTATTTAATGTCCTGCAAATAAACTAGCACACTCTCGTTCGAGTCTTATTTTGCCGCTATTTTCCTCCTGTCTTTGGCGTTTAATCAAGGGTTGTCTTCCTTAGGGAGGACGTAATTAACGTCATAACCTTTATGGTATGACAGACTTTTGGTCCCGACTCGGACTTCACAATCGACTAACCAAGTCAGATCGAGCGCACAATGAAATCGTCACATATGTGACTGGCACGCCTAATAAACCAATAAACGAATCAAATAACTGATCAAAAAAATAAATAATCAAAAAAAAACCAAACAAATAAATAAACAGATAAAATAAAATCCGCGTCCACAAGTCTGGCACGCCCGGTGGGACCAAGTCTCCCTTCATCTCTATGCCAAAGTAAGGGGCCCGGCGGTCTCTCTCAAAATTCTAACTGTGTGTTAATCTTACTCGCAGAAACTACAGATGCAGGCTGGACTAGTTGCTGTTCACTTCGGCCAACAAGTGGTCAATGGCCACATCCACGGAGGGTACCTGGCGGTGCCGATGGAGTTCGGATCCATGCCTCCAGCGGTGGGTCTGCCCAATTGCTTGGGCCTCGTATTTGTCGATCTGCTGCAAGTCGACAACGAAGCTGAAAAGATCACCATGGTAGAGACCACGATGGCGCCAAGAGCCGAGGAAGGGAAGACGGCAGTTGCTCCTACCATCGTTTCGTGCCTTGTCCATCACCTGGAAAAGAAGACCGATGTCTCCGCCACTGCTGGTAGGAGAAGAAGAAACAACCGGAGAAGCCGGTCTGCTGTAACTGGAGGTCGCCCTTCGGCCTCAGGTAAGACAATGATGGTGGGGAACATGAGGGTGAACCTCAATGGCCACCCTAGGGATGCACGGCCCGACAGGATCATTCCATCAGTTCATACCAACAATAGGTTCCAGCCGCTGGCCACCAGAAGGGCCAACTGGGAGAACAAGGGGAAGCAGCCACTGGCGCCCAAGCCGACCAAGTTCAAACAAGTTTGGGTGCCAAAGAAGATTCAGAGCTGGGCACCAGCTCAAGAAGAGTGTGTTGGTGCCATCCGCCCCAGGGCCGGGGGCAGGAGACATGAGAGGGATGAAGAATATGTTGCTGCCGTCCGCCCCAGGACCGGGGGCAGGAGATGGGAGAAGAAAGAGAAAGATGCTACTGTCGCTCACCCCAAGAGGAGGGGCGGAGATTTTCTAAAGAGAGACGAAGGAAGAGTGGATGAAGTCGCTTCTATGGCTGCTCCGCAGAGATCCAGGGCCTACGCTAGACAAGCCGATGTGTTCAGATATCCCAGGTCAGAGTACTTGGCTGCTCAAGTCTCGAGACTGGCCTATCAGTCGAAGACTCAGGAGAGGCTGTTGCCCCGGTCAGAGCTACAAGGGTAGAGTCAGGAAGAGATGAACCGGGTGGTTCAAGACTACTTTCATTGCCTAGGGAACTCCTCCCTGGGGCAACAAAGACTATCCCGTGCCTTGGGCACTGCGGAGGGAGAAGAAAGAGAAGGAGTGATGCTGGAGGCTTCGTCCTCTGACTCTAATGACTATGAAGATGGCCGCAGGGCCAGATATGATGAAGATATCTACCAAGAAGAGACAGAAGAAAAGAAAATGTTCGTATTTGACCGTTTGACATATCCTGGACAGGTCAAGAGAAGAGTTCGCAGGCAGAGAGGAAGAATGCAGATCCTTGCTTGCAACATGGCCGGCGTCGCCGGAAGATATGGTATGTTACCAAATCAGCCAGAAGAGTTGATCAACCTGGCGCACAGACCGGGTGCAATCACAAGAAGAAGCAAGGCAGCGAAAGATAAGATAGTAGCTACTAATCAAGACGACCTCTCGGCCGTCAATGAAGCCCGAAGAGTCACCACGATGACAGTAAATGTGGTGACTACTGAAGAAGAAGACAATCCTCTCTTAGACCCCGCTGAAGGGACTTTAGGGGAGATGCAAATTCCAGCAACCATGGATCCCATGATCCAGATGATGTTCATGAGGTACCAACGGGAAATTGAGTCTCTCAGAAGACAGTTGAATGAGAGAAATGAACAGACACCTGTTTCTAAGCAGGCCGAACCGGCAGGACAAACTTCTAGCTCAACCGAGGTGGCCGTCCCAGCTGTTCCTCATTTGAATACTGAAGGCAGAGCGCCAAGTCAGCCTCTTCCACAACAGGTGGCAGCCCAGCCCTCTGCCTCTTAAACACAGTCTGCTGTGCCAGCGTCCCAGCCGATGCTGCATACAACGGTCATGACGACCCCTTTCAATCATCAGCAGGCATATTTCTTTCCAGAACCAGTGGATCCGGTTGTGGCAAATAAACTGATGATAGAAAAGATTGTTGAGATGAAGCTGTCTGAGAAAGTCGGGGACGATTCTGGTGCCTATGACATCTACAAAGCACCATACCCTGCACATTATGCTGCTAAGAGATTATCACCAGGCGTCAGCAAGCCGCCGAAGTTTGAAAAATTCAACGGCCAAGGCTCTCCCAGAGAACATATAGCCCATTACACTATAGTTATGGGCGACCTGGCAGCTGATGAAGCATATTTACGAAAATTCTTTGGCTTGTCCCTTACAGGGTTAGCCTTTGAATGGTACTCCAGCTTGCCAGATGGGTCGGTAGCTGACTGGCCCGATATGCAGCGGAAATTCCGAGACAGATTTCATGTTACAGAAAGGGAAATCACAATAGCTGAGCTATATGCATCCAGGCAGAAGCAAGATGAGACCGCCCTGGATTATATAAAAAGATGGAGGAATTTGGCCATGAGATGCAGGCGACCTCCCCATCAAGAAGATGCCGTCCAGATATGCAAGCAAAATCTCCGAAGAGAAGTGCTGGAAAAGATGATCGGGGCAGATGTCAGGACATTTGACCGTTTTAATAATATAGTGGCAGAGGTCGAGACGTTCCTATCTAAGCGTCCGGTCGCCAGTGTCCCTGCTATGCAAAAAGGGAAAGCTGTTGATCGGCGGCCACCGCATTCAGAGGCCAACACTGTTGATTTCGAAACCTTTGAACAGCAGAAAGGAAAAAACAAGGCAACTGATGCTCCTCCGCCGGCAGGCCCAGCAGAAATGAAAGAAAAGGTCTCCCTAAGAAATAAGATGAGGAAGGCATATTTATTCCCCAAAGATAAGACATGTGCACTGTTCAATTGGGCTTACAAGTTCAACAAAGTAACATTGCCCGAACCCAAGAGACCCGCTGATGCAGCGAAGAAAGACGACCCACTGTTCTGTCCATATCACCGGGGACTGGGGGATACTATAGAAAACTGCTATGTCTTCAAAGATGTCATGGAAAGTATGTTCAAAAAGGGTGAGCTGCAATTGGGAGATTACCAGGTGGACCCTCCACGCCCTCATGAACCTCCAGCAATGAGGATGGCTACAAATATGATTTCTGTATATCAGCAATTGCCCGAGGAGGCTGTTGAAGAATGCACCATGCGCACTTATGAAGCATGCTTCCTTACCCCATTTAGGGATCAGGAGGGGTGGCAGACGAAGCCGGTGAAGACCAGAAAGAGGACACCTGTTGCCGGGACAACTGGACCATCCGTTCGGAATGCCGCTCCAGAAACAGGTACACCCCCAGCAAAATCGATTTGGCATCTAGCTGAGACACAGCCAGTCATCCGAATCCCCACCTACAATCGGAGGAGACAGACTCCGCTTCCCACACAAAAAGAAATAAGTCCGGAGGCAAAACGTCTCCAACTGTACATCAACGGGCTCGACGAATATGAACAGACTGAGCCAAAGCCCCTACTGGTGAAAGATTGCATACTCTGGGAGCAGCTAGAAGAATTGACCATTGAAGAAAAACCAAAGGAAAAATAGGGGAAAGATGATACTGAACCCTTCTGGGGGCAGGGGCCAGCAAAGCCAAAGCACCAGAAGAAGAAAAGGCAGTCACAGAACAGACGAAAAAAGAAGGTCATGACAGTACACTGCAATACACTCTCGGTGCTGTTCACCTTGCCTGGGGAGGATGATGATACAGAGGCATCGGCCACGCCATTGGAAGCCAACCATGCTGAAGCTTCAACCTCGGCACATGCTACCTGTTCTGGGAGAAGATGGGGACGTCCCCCGCCCACCAATCATAATATCATTTTCAGGGGAGAGCAACCCTATCAGATACCAGAGCCTGAAATGCGAGGTGTCCAGATCCCTCCTCCTGCCAGTCTATACCAAGAAGAGAAGAAAGGGGATGGAATGCCGTCATTCCTTGAATTTTTATCAAGTTTAGAGGGCGAAAAGCCAGTACAAACTGTGTAGACACCCAATTTTAGCCGATAAATTGAGCATTTTCTTTGTTCTCCTAGTCGATGCCCCAATTGATCCTTAATTGGTTGATTGTCTGGGATTTCTTCCCCTTTCTTGGCCCAATGCTTCAATTCCATACCTTGGATCTCGTCTCGAGTCTGGCATTCCCGCGCTATTTGTTCTTATCGCTTTCTTGTTCATAGCACGTTGTGGATCTAATTGAAATTATCCTTTGATCAGTTGTTATTTCTTGACATTTGATCATTATGACATCAATTTTGGGTGTTACTCTCCTTCAACATTTGATTAAATGACTGCCCAATGGGTTTTTCTCCGTTTTTATACCATTTAATGGGCCTTTACTTGTTGCGCTATATCTCCATAGCGCGTTCTTCATTATCGCGCTATGGAAGTATAGCGCCTTATCAGATAGAGTCCCTCTCCAGGCCGGACTCCCTTATTTCGATTCGGAGGCCTTATTGGGTAAGTTGCTGACTGTGTTCCTTATCCAGGAAGGTTTCTAAACCTATCAGGAGTCTTTCCCCCTCATTAATCGGCAATATTACCTCGATTTGAGCCGCCGAGTCATCGGATTGAATCAAACTCCGACCTAGGGTTTGTGTTCGATCTTCTTCCTATAAATTCATCCCTTTGGCCGTCGTTTGAGGGGGATGTAACTCGAGTTATTGACGAGGAGGAGGAAATACTCCGTGTACAATCGATAAATCCTCGCTCCTCGCACGTTCAAGGGAGTATTTAGGGCTTTTCCTTGTGTTTTTTCTCTTTCATCTTTCTTTTCCCCTCCGGATTTTTAATCTTTTCATAGCATTGCATCCTGATTTCAAAACACTCCTTTTACAAAATACATGCATACACACACACCACACCTGTCTTTTGCCCATTCATAGGGGTTTAAAAACCACCAAACCCCCAGGTAATCGAGCCCCCTTTTACATGCTTTTGATTAAGGATAAGGGCAGATTATACTCAAATCTCGATCTAATGGGCTTTATATTTGTTGTTTATGATTGTCCACAGGCACTGGAAGATTGATACGTGGAGCCCTTGCACCTTGGCCGGCCTTGGAGCAAGGAAGGAACGAATCCAAATAAACCCTGCTACCTGTCTGATATCGCGCTATACTAAGTTAGCGCGACCTGAAGAAGGCGCTGGGACGATATAGCGCGTTAATCTTCAGGCCCCCGGCTCCCCTTTATGGATTTCTGAGGTATGTAACATGCCCCGTCCTAATCTCTTATTGTTTGGCATGTTTCTAGCTTCAGTGGCGATCACGGATCTTGATTATTGCATATGATTTCCCCCTTTTTGTATCATTAATTGAGTGCTATATCCTCATCTTGTTTTAAAACAAAATCGCCATCTTTTATCAATTTGGGGGTTAATCATAAATTGCACATCTACAAATTGGCGATCACGGTGGGACACTTTGTGCTACCACGTGCATTCTTCTTGTTGCCTGCTTATCAGTATATCAGTGTGTGTGTTTATTGGATTTTGAGCCCTTCCCACTGTCGAGTATCGCGCTATGTGTCCATAGCGCCTTCTGTAGATCGCGCTGTGGACATATAGCGCGATAATCACCAGAGGATATATTCACCTACATCCTCTGTCGGGGTTCTGATTGCCATCTTCTCTGGTTGCATCATTGTATACTTCCTGTTGTATATTCACTCCTTTCATCTATTTTCCTTTTATTGTGCTAGTTTAGATTTTTCTTCCATAGCGTTGCATTCATCCTTGCATTTGGTTTGAGAGACCTCCTCTCTCTACATTAGGATTCCACACACCCCCTTGGTGAAGGAAGGACCCTCCATTGAGCATTCCGTCTCTTTGGATTGGAAGTTCCTAAACCAAGCCTCCATAAGTCCCCGCACCCGTGGATTCCCTCACGGACGCCGGGCAGGTTGTACCCTTTCGAAGTCCCGAATTAGTTGGCCTATACGTGGTGAGAGAGTGTTCCTAGTTGGCACTGGAGTTAAATCTCATTTTGAAACTAGGTTCCTCCCCTTGTGTGAATCATATCAATTTGCATAAAATCATTAATTCACCAAGGTTCAAACATCAAAAATCAAGGTAACCATCACAACTTGTGTGTTTCTTTGCAAATTGTTTGCACATTAAACTGCTTGAATGGCTTACTTTGATAGACAAAATAACATGTTCAATTCAATTAATGTTCATGAGGATGCACAATCTAGCACATCTTATAATCCTCAATTTCAACATGTTCATCAAAATTCTCACCATTCTTTCAAAGGGCCACGTCCTCATTCTTATGGTCATGCCCGACCCACGGGCAATGTCCGTTCTCATGGTCCACCTACTCAATTTCAGGCCACTATTCCCTCGGGACCGTCTCCTCCCAATGACGAGAAGGTCTCTCGAATCATCCATGCATTAGATCATCTTACCCCTCAACAGATCCAAGCCCTTAAGGCTGCCGTTGAGGGTACATCTCATGCATCTCCCCCTCTTTCTAATTCTATACGGGTGGCCCATCACCCACCTCCTTCCAATTCTATTCGGGTGACCCATCACCCACCTCCTTCCAATTTTATTCGGGTGACCCATCACCCATCTCCTTCTTCTATTCCTATTCGGGTAGCCCATTACCCATCTCCTCCTATTCACACTCCTCCTCGGGTGGTCCGACACCCGCCTCCTTCTATTCCTCCTCCCTCACGGCCCCAAGGCCCATTTACTCCTTGCAACCCGGCCCGTTCGGGTTCTTTTACGGGTCATCCCGTCAACTCCCCTCCACGGCCTTTTTATGCGGCCCCTCCTCCTTCAAGGCCCTGCCAACCCTCGGTTGTTCAAGTCACACCCCTCCAGCAAACTCTCCTCGATAAGATTATTTCGATGGAGGAACAAATAAAGAGGGTCACGGCTCCTCCTACTCCAGTCAATCCTCTCCATGCCGCTTTGGATGAGATTACAAAGATGGAGAGAGAATGGAAGGATAGGATGGATGACTACGGCGTTGATATTCCAAGCGAGCAAGAACCGACAATTGAAGAATACGAGCCGGTATATGATGATGAAGCTCCGCAGGCACCCCTTTTGAGTTTCCTTAATTTCCCGCTCCCCCCACTATCATTTGATGAACCCCCTGCTCAGGACGAAGCCACCATCCCCGATCCAACCCCCATTTATGAGACTAACTGGTGTTACGATGATGGGTCGATACTTCAATCACCCACACCGGCACATTTTGAGTCCCCCTTTTCCATTAACCCTCCACCAACTACACCTACACCCACTATACCATCAACCTTCACACCATTAGCCACCGCTGAGCCTTCCATTATAAAACCTCCACCTATTAAGTCATTAACCTCCACATCGGCCTACGCCAAGCCTACCACTGAACCTCCTCCAATTGACCTACCATTACCACCGCCTCAACCCACATTGCCTATTCCTCCACCATATAGCCTTACACCTTTACCCATGGTTAGTCCTGAGCAGGATCCACCACTTTTCGCACCCGAGCCAATCCCGACTGCTTCCGAGCAAAAGGAGAAGCTCGACGTGTTTGAACCTCCGCCCCCATTCACCCATTTGCCAACACCTTCCATTATAACTCCACCGTCCACGGAGCCTTCCGCCTCCGCCTCACCTCCCTTTGTTACTCGGAAGGGGCGTGCTTCTGCAGCTACTTACGCCAAGGATAAGCAAGAGCTGGGCAAGAAGACTTTGGCCACGACTGTGCCATTCAAGATGCAAGAATTCATTTACCGGATGCCAATCCGGGTTATTGTGCCAAGCATGGTCGAAGAAGCCAAGTCATCGCCGTTGCTCAATAGATGCCAAGCGTTGACGCCGTTTGAAGGCCGGGCAGGGCACCCTTTGTTCAAACCTTCGAATTCCGAATTCATTTACAAGGGGCGAATGCCCATTTTATTCAACATTTCGTATTCATCACCATCAATGGGCATGGTGATGCTTCATGTTCCAACTCTACGACTCCCTCACCTTATTGATCTTCGCTTTCCAAGGGGGTTGTCATTTATTGAAGCTTCCTTTATTGGGCCGATTGGTCGTACATGTTCACTGTCGTGGAGGGGCAATTGTCTTAAGGGGCCGTCCCCTATATCTTCCACTCTTGTTCATTCAACTTCATCCATATCCATTTCAATCACTTTTCCTTCATGGGCCACTCCCAGGGGAAAGAGGAGGACCTCTCCTTCTCACCCTTCACCTTCTTCTTGTTTTCCGTCTTCTGTCATGCATTCATTCTATTCACTGCATTCATTACATCCATCATTTTACATACATTTGCACCTCCTGCTTCCCGGGTTTCCAAACCCGTATCTTCCCCGCCTTCCGGTACCTCCGGATATTCCGCATTTCCCATCTTATTCATCTTCATCCTTTTGTCCACTCTCCTTGGGGCATCGCGTCCCCTTTCCTGCTACTTCCCTGGAACCTCCAGGAGTCTTATTCCTCCTCTTTGGGCATCTCGCCCTTTCTGATTCTACTCCTCCGGAACCTCCGGACTTTCCCCTCGGGCATCGCGCCCCTTTCCACCTTCCTCCTCCGGAACCCCCAGATTCTCCACCTGATTGTCTCCGTCTTTTCCTAGGGCATCACGCCCCTTTCTATATGCTTCCTCCGGAACCTCCGGATTCTTCCCTTGTCCTTTCAGGGCATCGCGCCCCTTTCCCGGTTATTCCTCCGGAACCTCCGTATTCTCCATCTGATTCTCTCTATCTTTCCCCCGGGCACGACGCCCCCTTCCATCTTCTCCCTCTTGATTTCATTCCTCCGGAACCTCCAGACTTATCTCTCGGGCATCGCGGCCCTTTCCATTTTCTCCCTACATTTCCTTCGGACCCTCCATCTTTCCTTCGACTCATCTTTCTGATTTTCCAGGACATCACATCTTTCATTTTTTTCTTCCTTTTCCATCATCTTTTTCTCTATTTCTTCCCAGGGCATCACATCCCTTCTTTCAATATTCCTCCGGAGCCTCCGGATTCCTCCTATCATGATTCTCCTCCTCTGCCTCCGGACCCTTCGGATCCACCTCTTTCCATCTACCAATTCCTTCTTCTGATTCCTCCTAATTCTGGGTCTGACCCAACTTCTTCCACATCCACTGCTTTGGGCATTTGCCCTTTCTCCCATTGTTTTAGAGGCTTTAGTCCTCACTCCACCTCCTAATTTTCCGCTTCTTTTGTAAACTGTTCCTTGTAATCAGGGTCTCCGCGCCTTAATAAGGGAGTTCTAGCCCTTATCTCTTTTCCTTTTCCCCTTATTCGTCTGAGTCTGGTTTGAGCACCACTCATTCTCGTTAAGCCACTCCCAAAATCCTTTGCTTCCAATCCTTTTGACTGCCAAAGAGGACAAATCCCATGATGATCAACCTCGCCTCTGACAGCTGCTTCTACAAAGGTTGCAAGGTAACATTTTGGCGTAAGTAAGCATTTTTATAATATCATCTCCCCATTTCTTCACGCATGATTTTCAAAAGAAAGTGCTTCTTAACAAGATTAAGAGTGGTGTTTTAAACCTTTATCTTAGGCTTTTGCTTAATTAAATCATTCTAAAAAAAGAGTCTTTAGACTTGCTATGCAGCATCTTTGGTTATAAAAACCCCGCACTGGGAATTCAACATTCTCTCCCTGCTTGTTTAAGAGTAACCCTTAGCTGGGCACCTCACACACTTCACGGCGTCCTTAGCCGGCTCCTTTGGTTAAAACACCGTCCCTACTTTGGCCATGCCATGAGTATATCTAAAAGTCTTTTCTCTCGGCCGAATGCAGGGGCAAGAGACTGACGGATAAGATGACCCAACCTCGGTAATCCCCAATACGAGAGGAGTCTCAAATAGGGGCAGTCTTGACCCAAAATCAATATGAATTTTTATATGAG
Source organism: Amorphophallus konjac (assembly GCA_022559845.1). Taxonomy (NCBI): domain Eukaryota; kingdom Viridiplantae; phylum Streptophyta; class Magnoliopsida; order Alismatales; family Araceae; genus Amorphophallus; species Amorphophallus konjac. The sequence continues at coordinate 18,909,542 of CM040126.1, read as the reverse complement.
TTTTCATGATATACATCTAGCCAAAAGGGCTATTATGAAAATCAAGTCAGAATTTCGATAAAAGCAAAAGTATGAATTAAGGCATGTCAAGAGTGGCAAAGTCCCCGCAGGGAAAACCCTGGTCGTACGCATGTCAAGGGTCTAAAAATCAAAGGCACAAAGCCCCGGCACAACAGACTACCTCTTTGAAGGGAACACCTTGGAAGGAATTCAAGTCCCGATATCTCCCATCCTGCATAAAGCTTATCTCCATTTATTCTTCTCTTCTCCCTCTAAGACCGAATGTTTCTCGGGTATGGCCTTGGTAGGGGCACCGTTGATCAAAGACGGTCGGTTATAGGGCGCCACCCTTCAATGCACGCCCGGCTTTGGGAAATTTTAGCGAAAGGGGAGGGAACGAGGACCCCTAGCCAGTGGTTTAAAACACCCTTTGATGCTGCTTTAGCAATGTCTAACCAAAATCAAACAAAAAATTGAATATTTCTTGTCCAAAATCCATAAAAATTTGAATACCTTTCTCAAAACTTCACAAAAATTTGCATATTGATCAAAACTCATAAAAATTTGAATATCTTTTTCAAAACTCATAAAAATTTGCATATTCCAAAACTCCATAAAAATTTGCATATTTCCAAAATCCAAAAAAATTGCATTGTATTTTCTGATGGTGTTTTGCAGGAACAGCTTTGCAGAGACCAAAAGCACGGGATGGGTCCTCTCTCTACTTATTGCTATCAATCTATTGATTCTTCCCAATATTCTCATGACATGCCACCCTGGGCATTTTGATTATCATCTCCCTATATCATTCTGATTATCATATCTCATGATTATTCATCTCCAAATCTTTTTTAATCAACTCCTGCTAATTTCATCTGATCACTCCGCCGATGGGCATTATATCAGATCTTGATCATTCAATTCCAAATCTTGATTAGCCAAGATTGTCTCCTTATGATAAAGCAACAAACAATGCTATGATTTGACTTATGCTATTCATGCCATATACATGCTATAATTGATGCTTTGATGATTGCTATGCTTAAATGCCTTATTCATTGTTTGTTATCTTTTATATCTTGGCTAATGAAACTTTGAGCGCAGGAAGAAGCTCTTGGTCCCGCCGACTGGGCATCATCATCCAAGTCCCACGGTGCTTGCAGCTCATTTCTCAGTTCCCATGCTTATTGATATCACCATCTCCCTGTATGCATTCTACTATATGTTACATATGTTACTAGATTATATCAAGGACCTTGTGGCTTTGGTAAATCTGGGATTTGAGTTCCCCTTCATCAAAAACAATGATGATTCCAGAGGCATCTTAGTCACACGGATAGGCCGTTGAGCCGTCCAAGGCTGGGGACGATGGTTCCTTTTTGTGAATTAGTGCGTGGATAAACGGGCTTCGGCTTAGTATCAGCTCGCAGAATCGGTTTCTTGACCCAGTCTGGGCAGTTTAACAATATTATCCTTGATTATTCTATATTTTTCGTTTGATTTAATTTTCCCTTTAAACCCAGCATGCATTCATGTAGGAATTTGAAACAATTGTTGAAAAATCATTCTGATAAGCTATTTTTGAGGGTCAAATTGATCTTGATCTTCAATGTGAGATATTCCATGCCGAATTGAGTCCTCAGTTCGTTTTGTCGCTGTTCTGGGTCATTTTCTCGAAAGCTCCTTGTTTGGATTTTTATCATCTTGTTTTCAAACTTTCCCCTTTGATCCACCTTGGCTGCAGCACGTCCACTGGCTGGTAACCGCTCCCCAATGGTGAAATCTACAGGTTTGTGACCTGAGGTACTTCCACCGCGTTGGAAGTTGATCATTTATTTTATCTCCTTCGTGCACCGCGTGCGCATCTCCCCTTTTATCCAAACATTGTTGATTTCCTTGAATTTCCCGAGATTTGCTTCATCTCGTGCTTTTGATTTGATTCTCATCAAGTGATGTTGATTGCATGTCTCATCACACCTTGGCATCTACTTTTCAGTTTGCTACGCTCCCTTGCAAAGCAGACGCCAAGGCGGGGCATCTGTAGACACCCAATTTTAGCCGATAAATTGAGCATTTTCTTTGTTCTCCTAGTCGATGCCCCAATTGATCCTTAATTGGTTGATTGTCTAGGATTTCTTCCCCTTTCTTGGCCCAATGCTTCAATTCCATACCTTGGATCTCGTCTCGAGTCTGGCATTCCCGCGCTATTTGTTCTTATCGCTTTCTTGTTCATAGCACGTTGTGGATCTAATTGAAATTATCCTTTGATCAGTTGTTATTTCTTGACATTTGATCATTATGACATCAATTTTGGGTGTTACTCTCCTTCAACATTTGATGAAATGACTGCCCAATGGGTTTTTCTCCGTTTTTATACCATTTAATGGGCCTTTACTTGTTGCGCTATATCTCCATAGCGCGTTCTTCATTATCGCGCTATGGAAGTATAGCGCCTTATCAGATAGAGTCCCTCTCCAGGCCGGACTCCCTTATTTCGATTCAGAGGCCTTATTGGGTAAGTTGCTGACTGTGTTTCTTATCCAGGAAGGTTTCTAAACCTATCAGGAGTCTTTCCCCCTCATTAATCGGCAATATTACCTCGATTTGAGCCGCCGAGTCATCGGATTGAGTCAAACTCCGACCTAGGGTTTGTGTTCGATCTTCTTCCTATAAATTCATCCCTTTGGCCGTCGTTTGAGGGGGATGCAACTCGAGTTATTGACGAGGAGGAGGAAATACTCCGTGTACAATCGATAAATCCTCGCTCCTCGCACGTTCAAGGGAGTACTTAGGGCTTTTCCTTGTGTTTTTCCTCTTTCATCTTTCTTTTCCCCTCCGGATTTTTAATCTTTTCATAGCATTGCATCCTGATTTCAAAACACTCCTTTTACAAAATACATGCATACACACACACCACACCTGTCTTTTGCCCATTCATAGGGGTTTAAAAACCACCAAACCCCCAGGTAATCGAGCCCCCTTTTACATGCTTTTGATTAAGGATAAGGGCAGATTATACTCAAATCTCGATCTAATGGGCTTTATATTTGTTGTTTATGATTGTCCACAGGCACTGGAAGATTGATACGTGGAGCCCTTGCACCTTGGCCGGCCTTGGAGCAAGGAAGGAACGAATCCAAATAAACCCCGCTACCTGTCTGATATCGCGCTATACTAAGTTAGCGCGACCTGAAGAAGGCGCTGGGACGATATAGCGCGTTAATCTTCAGGCCCCCGGCTCCCCTTTATGGATTTCTGAGGTATGTAACATGCCCCGTCCTAATCTCTTATTGTTTGGCATGTTTCTAGCTTCAGTGGCGATCACGGATCTTGATTATTGCATATGATTTCCCCCTTTTTGTATCATTAATTGAGTGCTATATCCTCATCTTGTTTTAAAACAAAATCGCCATCTTTTATCAATTTGGGGGTTAATCATAAATTGCACATCTACAAACTGCTCCAGCCAGAAGTAACAAGCACCAGCAGCCAACGGCTCTGAAGCCTAGGCAGGGTGAGAAAGAAGAAAAAGGTTATCCAGCAACATCAAGGGCCGTCTTTCCAAAAGAAGTCCCTCAAGAAACCAACCAAGGAACTTAGACAAGAAGCGGGCAGGCGAGGCCGCAAGCACCTGGGGAACCTCCAAAGCCCCGCTGGGCAGAAGAAATGCGGCTCTCCAATGTCCGGGTAGGCAGCCGAATTATGAAAATGCTGAAGAAGCTCCATACCAGATTCTCTATATGGGAAATCCTTTCCTTGAGCGAGGATGCCCGCCAAGCAATTATTGATGCCCTACAGTCACCAGCACAGTATGAAGCACTACTGACAGAGGTTAATTCTGGGCCGACAGTCACTTTCACTGAAGATGACATGTTGATTCCAAATCCCAGCCACAACAGGCCACTATACATGAGAGGACATCTCAACTGTCAGCCATTAAGTCGGATACTGGTAGATCCAGGGGTTGCTGTAAATATTCTGCCATACCGCATCTATCAGAAATATTATTTTGATATGCACCTCACGAAGGTCAGGGACATGAAGATTGCTGGCTTTAACCAGAAGTGTGAGACACCTTTGGGGGTAGCAGATTTCAACCTCACCCTGGGGGACCTCACTACTGTGGTGTGATTCTATGTGATCGATTCTAACACCACATACAAGGCCTTGTTGGGGCGACCGTGGTTGCATGAGTACCAAATAGTGCCTTCCACACTGCATCAGTGCATTAAGTACTGTCATGATGGCAAAGAAGAAAGGGTCTTCGGAGATTTGCACCCCTTTGAAGTCTTCGAGTGTCATATGCTCGATGCATCCTATTATGCTGATATGCTGCAAAAAGATAAGAAGAAAGAAACTGTGACTAGTCAAGAGAAGTCGGTAGTGAAGACAGAGGATTGGTCTCCGCCGCCACCACGGGGCTGTGTCAAGAAGCATGAGGTATCCCATATCTCTCATGTTGGGGATTTTGCATGGATCACACCTCCAAGCATTCATCCCGATGATACTGATGAAGAGATGAAAGAAAAATATGCACAAGTCAGGGTACCGGAAGGGCTGGTTAAGCCAGTCGCCAGTTTGGAATGCCAGACAGTGCTGCCACTCAAGATTATGGAGGTCCCTCGTTTCTGCGAGCCTCCCATCATATTCTACACCGGGGAGCCTGTTGAGGAGGACGATCAGGACTGCACGATTCCGGAAGAATCCACAAGCCGAATGGTGCCAATCACAGGCTTGGATCACACCACACAACGGGCCTCGTAGATGTTCTCCAAAGTTCAGATGCCTTCACTGCAGCCCGTTGCCCAGAAGATAGCATTCCAAGAGCTTTGGGATTCGCCTCAGAATAATAAGGAACTAATGAAGATCACCCAACACCCGGGATTAGGCTACACTCTACAAGAATACTATGAGGCCGAGGTAGATGTCATCTCCGCCTTCTTTTCACATAAAGATCCTCATGGGATGGGCTATGATGATTACCCCTCAGAAGATGAAGAGATTATATATCAGTCTATACCGGATGATGGGCCTTCCAATAACCAGCCCGAGGCAGAAAAGTCTGATGAAGCAAATGTATGCCGGTGCTGGGAGGAACTGTCTTGCAAGGAAGACATGTTCCAGGCTGAAGTAAAGTTTGACACGGGAACCCCGGATGAAGACCGGATTTCTAATGATACAAGAGAATGCTTAGAGTTTGAACGTATTCTGGAAGAAGTTCGAGCTCTGCAGAATATAAATTCCCCAGAGGAATCTACGCCAGCAAGGCCTCTGGAAGTGGAAGACCTAATCTTTGAGCCTTACACGGAGCCGGTCATGTCCCATGGTCAGGCTGAACAAAGCCACATGGTTTCTGCCCTGTATGATGAGTCATCATTGGCCGAGGTCCGACAAGAAGAATTAGAGAATTCTGAAACTGAAGAAAACTATATCCCGGGGGGCTTCGTCGATTTGCAAGAGGCTCCGCCCGAAGTTGAAGATGGTGGCTAGGCCACCGTTGATGAGCTCGTGAAAGTAAACTTGGGGACAGAGGAGGAACCAAGGCCAACCTTTCTCAGTGTTCTGCTGGAACCAAAGGTCCGAGAACGTTACATACAATTCCTGAGGGAGTTCAAAGACTGCTTCGCTTGGACGTATGATGAAATGTCAGGGTTAAACCCCGATGTAGCACAACACCTGCTGGCGATTAATCCAGAAGCCAACCCCGTAAAACAACCGCCCAGGAGGATGCGACCTGAGCTGATCAACCAAATCAATAAAGAGGTCGACAAGCTTATTGATGTTAGCTTCGTCGAAGAAAATCAGTACACTACATGGCTGGCGAACATAGTCCCCGTAAAGAAGAAGAATGGGCAGATCAGAATATGTGTTGATTTCCGAGACCTTAATAAGGCTTGTCCGAAGGATGATTTCCCAGTACCAATTACTGAAGTAATGATTGATACAACCACTGGTCATGAAGCCCTGTCATTCATGGACGGTTCATCCGGATACAACCAAATTTGGATTGCTGAAAAAGACAGAGTACACACTGCATTCCGCACTCCAAAAGGGATATTCCACTACAAAAGAATGCCGTTCGGCCTTAAGAATGTTGGCGCTACTTACCAAAGAGCCATGACAAAATTTTTTGACGATTTGCTCTTCAAGAAAGTGGAGTGCTATATTGATGACCTGGCGGTGAAGACCAGAAAGAAAGAAGATCATCTGCAGGACCTAAGGGTAGTGTTCCAAAGGTTGCAAAAATATGAGCTGAAGATGAACCCTATGAAGTGCGCCTTTGGCGTGACCAGCGGAAAATTCCTTGGATTTATTGTCCGGCACAGGGGTATTGAGATTGATCCGTCCAAGATCAAGGCTATTCAAGAGCTCCCTCCACCGAAGAATCTGTCTGAGCTAAGATCTCTGCAAGGGCGTCTGGCCTACATCCGACGATTTATATCAAACCTGTCGGGTCGGTGCCACCCCTTTCATAAGCTCATGATGAAAGATGTGCCGTTCATGTGGGACGACGGATTCCAAGAGGCTTTTGAAAAGTTGAAGGAATACCTCAAGACCCCTCCAGTATTGGGGGCACTAGTCAAGGGCAGCCCTTTAATCCTCTATATAGCAGCCACGCATTGTTCGCTGGGGGCAATGTTAGCTCAAATAAATGAAGATGGAAAGGAGCAAGCCTTATATTACCTTAGCAGAAGGTTGATCAGGACTGAAGAAAGCTATACTTACATAGAGAAGACTTGCTTGGCACTGGTTTTCGCTGTTAAGAAACTCCGACAATATATGCTGTCACATGAAATCAGATTGATATCTGCAGCAGATCCGCTCAAATATATATTGACTCAGCCGGCACTCAAGGGTCGACTAGGCAAATGGGCTGTGATTCTGATGGAGTTCGACATCATCTATATACCTCAAAGGGCTATAAAGGGCCAGGCTGTGACTGATTTCTTTGCAGAGCACGCTGTACCAGAAAGCGCTATGCTCGAGACCGAGCTCCCTGATGATGAAGTGCTCGAAGCCTGTCTAACCCAGCCAATCATATGGCAATTATACTTTGATGGGGCATCAAGAACAGAAACTGATTCTAGTGGGAAAACAAGAATACGTGCAGGGGCCGGTATTGTGCTGAAATCGCCAGAAGGAGAAGTGTTGCACACCTCCTGTTCTATAAATAACCCAAGCACCAACAATGAAGCTGAATATGAAGCTCTGATAATTGGTCTCCAGGTCGCCCTCAGTATGAGTATTCGGATGCTTCAGGCATTCGGTGACTCAATGTTAGTGATAAAACAAATACAGGGAGAATTCGAAGTGCGAAAGCCAGAATTGAACCCCTATTATCAAAAGGCTATACGCCTCATGGCGAATTTCTACCACATTGAGCTCAATCACATGGGTCGGGGACACAATGCTCAAGCTGATGCACTGGCAAAGCTGACCAGCTCACTATCAGTCCCACCAGATGAGACGCTCAACATTAATGTCATGAATAGGCGGCAAGTCCCCAGCATGCTGGAAGCGTGTCCTGAAGAATATGAGATTGATGCCGTTGATAAAGTCCAGGCGTCTGATTGGAGACAGCACCTACTGCAGTGGTTCCTACACCAACAGCTGCCCAAGAACAAAGAAGAGAGAATGAAACTCCTAAGGATCAAAGATTCTTATGAATGCAGAAATGGAACTCTGTTCCGAATCATGGCAGACGCCCGCCAAAAGATTTTGCTTCGTTGCCTATCTATTGAAGAAGCTTGGAAAGCAATGAAAGAAATACATGCTGGGACAGCAGGGGCACACTAGGCTGGGCCTAAGATGAAGATTGAAATCAAGAAGCTAGGTTATTATTGGCCCACTATGTTTGAAGACTGTTGCCAGTTTACAAAGTCATGCTAGAAATGCCAGGAGCATGCCACTGTACCCAGAAGGCCCCCTATAGCTCTACACCCTACAATTCCCAGCTGGCCTTTTGCTCATTGGGGAACCGATGTGGTCGGGCCACTACCGACTTCCTCAGCTGGACATAAGTACATCCTAACTATAACAGACTACTTCTCCAGGTGGGCAGAAGCAGTAGCACTCAGAGAAGTGACTGGTGAGTTGGTTGCCAAATTCATCAAGCACAATATCATCTTCCGGTTCGGGGTCCCCAGCCGAATAATTTCTGACAATGGAAGCCACTTCAAGAACCAGAAGATATATCGGCTTGCCGAGAAGTACAAAATTGAATGGAGGACCTCCACTCCTTACAATCCACAAGCAAATGGACTGGCTGAAGCCTTCAATAAGACACTATGCACCCTGCTGGCCAAGGTCGTCAGTTCTAACAAAAAGGACTGGGGTGAGAAGATGTATGAAGCACTATGGGCATATCGCACCGTCTATAAAACCCCCACGGGTTGCTCACCCTATTCACTGGTGTACGGCTCCGAGGCAGTAGTCCCTATAGAGCTGGAGGTACCGTCACTCAGGATTGCAGTCCAGCATGGCTTAATTCATGACGAACAAACCAATGCTGAAAGGAGACTTGAAGAACTGGCTGAACTGGAGGGGAAGCGTCTGCAAGCCCAGAAGAATATCCAGATGTACCAAGCCCGCATGGCAAATGCCTTCAATAAGCTCGTCAAGGGGCGGGAATTCAAGAAAGGAGACCTAGTCATGGTCAAGAAAAGGGAAGCCATGGCTTCCAATCCAAAAGGCAAACTTGCTGCTAACTGACTGGGTCCATACGTAATCCAGAGGGTCTACGAGGGTGGAGCCTACGTGGTTGTCAACCATCGAGGGGAAATTCAGTTCTCGCCACTCAATGGGAAGCATCTGAAACTCTATCATGCTGCACCACTGCCTGCTGAGGAAGTGGCGAATGAACAGATACATCAAGACTGATGACAATCAGATGATGAAGCCCTATTCGGACCCTTCGTCCGGACTAGATAATAAAACTCTACTCTTCCTGGTGTTAAAAAAAATGGGACTAAAAAAATAGAGATGTCCCGCCAGACTTGTTCGGGCATTCTGAACAAGGGCAAAAATGGCCAAAACCCTGCTGTGGTGAAAACCCGAAAGGGCACTGCAGGCAAAATCGGGTACCCCGCCACGTGAAAACCCGAAAGGGCGCGTGGGCAAAAGCAAGAGGGGGCTGGCTTCGGTGAAAACCCGAAAGGGCGCTTAAGCCAGTAATGTGGTAATTTAAAGTTCCCTTTTTCACCCTTCCTAATAAAACTCCGAGAAGGACGATCATCATGAAGTCCCACCGGAAGTCCTGTCCAATAATCTTTCGGCCCTTGTCATCATTAACAAGATCGGCCGGCTTACTCCTTTAACTTGGATCCTTCGTCCCTGTTAAATGAATCTACCCCTCCGGTAAACGGCTTCGTGCCTAAGCTGCTACCAATCAGCATCAGTTCAGACCTTCCGTCTGGACTGCATGAAGAAACATCATCCTTCTTTACGTTGATGTCTACCCCACATCAATGATAGAACTTATGCACACATTTCCCAGTGAACGGCCCCATGCTTGAGCTGCTACATAGCGACGTCACTCAGACCCTTCGTCCGAGTAGACGATGAAACCACTTTCCTTTGCGTTGATGTCTATCCCGCACCAACGATGAGATCCACATTCCCGGCAAACAGTTTCATACCCAAGCCGCCGTCCACCAACTTCAGTTCGGACCTTCCGTCTGAATTGCATGATAAAGCCCTACTCTCCTTTGCGTTGATGTTCACCCCACATCAATGAATGGCACTCCGCCCTCGATGAGCTCTATCAACCTTGGTCTAGCGACACTCTGCCCTGACTGAGCTACCTCAAACTTGGTCCAGTGGCACTCCGCCTTGATCAAGCTACCTTCACCCTTGGACTAGTGGCATTATGCCCTAGCCAAGCTATCTTAAACTTGGTCAAGTGGCACTCCGCCCTAACCAAGCTACCTCAAACTTGGTCTAGTGGCACTCCGCCCTAATCGAGCTACCTTTACCTTGGTTTAGTGGCACTCCGCCCAGACCGAGCTACCTTCCCCTTGGTCCAGTGGCACTCCGCCCTGGCCGAGCTACTTATATCTTAGTCTAGAGGCACTCTGCTCTGACCGAGCTACCCTTATCTTGGTCTAGTGGTACTCCACCCTGATCGAGCTACCCACACCTCAGTTTAGCGGTACTCTGCCCTGGCCGAGCTCGCATATAATAAATAACATCACCAATGCGGGTCCTACGCCCGAATCGGCTCAAATATGTCCTTTGCGCTAGCATTACCTTCTTGCTAACGAATAAACCTTTTCTCGGCGCAAGGCCTTGTGCCCTAGTCGACTCTCTCAATATCCTCCTCTTATACGAGTTCAAAAAAAAAGAGAAATAAAAAAAATGATAAGAAATGGGGCTTAAAATAGAGGTGCCCCGCCGGACTTGTCCAAAACATCTTGGACGAGTGCAAAAATGGCAAACAACCCGGCTGTGGCGAAAACCCGAAAGGGCGCTACGGGCAGAATTGGGTACCCCGCCACGTGAAAACCCGAAAGGGCGCGTGGGCAAAAGTAAGAGGGGACTGACTTCGGTGAAAACCCGAAAGGGCACTTGGGTCAGTAATGTGGTAACACAAAACGTTCACTTCATGAATCTCCTTCGGTAGCACGTCCACCGCATGTCCCACCGATAATGAAACCCCATTGGTCATGAGGCATATCGTCTCGATCAATGCTAAAGCCCATCTCGGAGTAGACCTTCCGTCTGTTCCGATAAAACACTTCCACTTTCTGTCTGAGACCCATCACGGTAAAACCTACCCAGTTTAGATCTTACATCTATTCTGACGAAACCTATCATATGTCTCACGATGATGAAACCTGCTATTGATCGATAGGCACACTGTCCGATCAACGATGAAACCTAGCCGGCTTAGACCTTACGTCTATCCCGATGAAACCTATGAAATCCTTGCATCGATATAAATCCAATATCGATGATGAAACCTGCTATTGATCGATTGGCACACTGCCCGATCAACGATGAAACCTAGCCGGCTTAGACCTTACGTCTATCCCGATGAAACCTATGAAATCATTGCATCGATATAAACCCAATACCGATGATGAAACCTGCTATTGATCGATTGGCACATTGCCCGATCAACGATGAAACCTAGCCGGCTTAGACCTTACGTCTATCCCGATGAAACCTATGAAATCCTTGCATCGATATAAACCCAATACCGATGATGAAACCTGCTATTGATTCAATTGGCACACTGCCCGATCAACGATGAAACCTAGCCGGCTTAGACCTTACGTCTATCCCGATGAAACCTATGAAATTCTTGCATTGGTATGAACCCAATACCGATGATGAAATCTGCTATTGATCGATTGGCACACTGCCCGATCAACGATGAAACCTAGCCGGCTTAGACCTTACGTCTATCCCGATGAAACCTATGAAATCCTTGCATTGGTATGAACCCAATACCGATGATGAAATCAGCTACTGGTGGAGCGGCACATTGCCTGATCGATGCTGAAACCCATCCAGGGTAGACCTTCCGTTTGCTCTGATAAAAACACAACATATTTCCCCAAATCAATCTGGATCTTCCGTCTGGGTCAATGATAAAATCATATTCCTTTGCGTTAATGTTAAACCCCACATTGACGATAAAACCTGCATCTCCAGCAAACGGCTTCGTGCTTAAGCTGCTACACACATCCTCGAGTCAATCTGGACCTTCCGTCTGGATAGATGATGAAATCATATTCCTTTGCGTTAATGTTAATCTCCACATTAACGATTATGGTCATGCTCTCGGCGAATGGCTTCGCGCCTAAGCCACAAAACGCACTCAAGTCGACCCAGGCCTTCTGCCTGGTTGAACGATGAAACCCCATACCCCTTGCGTTGATGTTAACACCCACATCAATGATGAAGCATACACAAGTTGAGCACGTGGTTTGACAATTTGTAAAGCCAAAGTCCTAGTGCAACAAAAAAAAAGAAGAAAGATAAAATGGGGCTAAAAATAGAGATGCTCCGCCAGACTTGTTCGGGCATTCTGAACAAGGGTAAAAAGGGCCAAAACCCAACTGTGGTGAAAACCCGAAAGGGCACTGCAGGCAAAATTGGGTACCTCGCCACGTGAAAACTCGAAAGGGCACGTGGACAAGCTCTCTCCAGCCTGCGTGGAGTAAATTCTTTGTAATCGGTCAAGCTTCATCGACGCCGTGCGGGCACGCACGTCCCCGCTCGCCTTCGTCTCCGGTCGGAGTTAGACTTTTCAGTCTAGCTAGGTACGTGCTCCAAATCACTTGCTTATTTAGTATCCTTATCATTTGCCACGCGACGAAGTGAGTAGAGAGCCCGATCCATGCAGCCAGTCTTCTGAGTGCATCGTTGTGGGCGGTGAGAGAGAGCTTGCTTGCACCCATCCTTAAAGCCCTAGACTGTCACATTAGGGCACCCTAATTGTCAGGAGATAGTTCCCCAACTACTTCGCCTACGGGCGAGCAACTTTTCCCGACCGATCCCTTCAAATTGACCCTTTACATATCAGCTGGGTCCACACCTTGATAATTTTCGGTCTCAGGATTACATCATCTAGGTCCGAGCTCGTGCATGCCACGTCGGTCTAGGAATTCATCAGGCCATCTAGAACGCATGGAACAGGAAAGATATATGGTCGATCCTGATCTCATCACCCAGTTTGAGGAAATGGATGTAATATTTGATGGCACGCATGTCGAGTACATGCAGGTAGGCGACATTGCCGAGAGTTCTAGCCAGAAAAGATTGGGTGTAGTTCGCTGTATCTCAACACCCCAGGAGGATGATTGGCGTCGAACCTCTATCTTTCAAACTTACATCATGGTGAATTCTCATCCTTGTAAGGTAATCCTTGACAACGGGAGCTGTATCAATGCAGTCTCTTCAGACTTTGTCTCCCGTTTAGGTCTACCTACGCACCCTCATCCGAGGCCATACAACGTGACTTGGGTTGACGACACGTCTATCCCAGTCACCACCACATGTGTCATTCCCATCCAATTCCAGTCCTACCAAGGATAAATCTTATGTGACGTAATGCCTATGAAGGCCGGGAGCGTCATCTTAGGACGACCATGGATCTATGATGTAGACCTCGCTACCTTTGGTCGGTCCAATCAGTGTTCCTTCTCCTACAACAGGAAGAAGATTCAGTTGTACCCGGTACCCCCAAAGGTGACCCTGGGAAAGAGTTCCACCTCCACCCCCACCGGAACTCCCAAAATTCAGGAGAATCCCCAAACTCCCACTGAAGGGAAACCTCCCCTTCCCTCTTCTCCTACATCTATCACACCCGTTTCTGAGGCCCCTAAGGTTAGTCATGACCTAGTTAGGTGCCTTGACTCCATGAATGTCTGTGAGCTAGACATAGAGGTTGCTAAGGGTGCCTCTATTTTGGCTGTTGACGTCACCAACACACCCGAGGAGTCTCGAGTCTCAGTCCCAACTGAAGACCCGACCATACTGCAGGACTCCCAAGACATCGTTCCCGAGGACTTGCCTTCTCGACTCCCTCCCATGCGTGATGTCCAGCATGCTATTGAGCTTGCCCCTGGGTCCACCCTACCCAACCTTCCCCTCGAGTCTATACTGTCCAAGTCAGTCGAAGAGTTTGCACATCACATCATTAGTCTGCATGAGTCAGCTGATTCGCATAGGCGTCACCATGAATCTCAAGAAGGTGACTTGGTTATGGTACAGGCCCGACCCGAACGACTCCCCTCGGGAGCCGTTAAAAAGTCACAAGACCGTAGTGATGATTCCTTCCCAATCCTGCGGACGATTGGCGCCAATGCCTATGTTGTGGACTTACCTCCCGAAGAGGGGATTAGCTCGACCTTTAATGTGGCAGACCTAGTGGCCTACAAGGAACCCACAGCAATTCCTAGTGACCCTTTCGAGCCTTCTCCTCCCCTTGAGAGTGAGCCCACCCCTGTGCGTCCCACATCCTTGAGAGCACCGCGCGAGCATATTAAGAGGATACTGGATGAGCAGGTGACCACTACACGGAGCAGGGAGTACCAGTGCTACCTTGTCCGCTGGCGGGACCGTCTACCATCTGATGATTCCTGGATCAGCCAGGAGGATCTCCAGCGCCTCGATCCAGATCTGCTGGAGCACTACCACAGCAGTGTCCCCCCTTACTCGACAGAGTCGAGTTCCAGCCGCCCCGGGAGGCTTGGTGGGGACACCGGGTCCACTATCGGGCCCACTACTCGGAGCCGACGCCGCACTGCCCCGATTGCACCGAGCTTATGGCTCGGAGACTCGATTGAAGACCCGGCATACTGAGTAGATATATTTGTGTGTATTTATATGTCTTTGAGTATTGAGTATTTGTACGTGTGTAAAATACATATTTTACTACATGTATTCACTTTTGTTTTATTAGGCAAAGCTGGTCAAAGTTATTTATATTTTAATTTTGTTAAACCCACAAAGTCATTAGTGGGTTGGTGGGTTTGTCTTGTTAGGCTAGAGTATAAACCCAATTAGTGGAAGTTAGATGGTATTATTGTTATGGCCTTTCTTCCTATATAAGGAGGCCAATGCTTGTGTGTTACGTATGATTGTTGTTATATGAATGAAAACTTTGAAACTCAAGGTGCTTTGCCTTTGTGTTTTCCCCCTTCCCTCTTTCTCATTTTGTGAGTTTGAGTGTCGCCCGGTGTGAGACCGTCCAGCGTGAGGCCGAGCTGTGTGAGATAGCAGTTATCTGTTCCCGTCCTGTTCGCGTCCCGGAGTGCCGTCTGTAGACACGCCAAAATTGACGTTACTGTGAGTGCATCTCATATTACCTTGTAATGCCCCAATTTGACCCTCGAATTAACTCTGTTTGAATGATTTTTCTCACTTTTCTTGGATTTCTCCCCTTTTCCTTTCTTTTCCTATTTTTCCCTATTTTTCTGGATTTTTCTGGATTTTCTGGGCATTTTTCTCTATTTTTATGTATTTTCAGAAATAACGACTTGATGTAGGGCGTCTTTTAAATAACGGCTTAGACTTGGGCGTTTCTAAAAAAATTGACGACTATAGTGGAGGGCGTCCATTCTTTCAAATTCTTATTTTTCTGGATTTTTCTGAGAATTTTTCAAAATTTTTTGAGAATTAACGACCTATCATAAGACGTTATTTTAAATTTGAATGGATTAAAATAATCAAAAATTGAATTGACGACCTATGCACGGTCGTCACTTTTCAAATTGATTTTTTTTAATATTATTTTTAACTCCCTTCCAGAGGTGATTTGGTGGCATTCCGGGTGTCAGAAAAATACGCAAAAATAGTCGTTGGAATCAGGGCGATGAGATGCACCTTCACCTAAAAAATGGGAAAATAATATTGAGAAATGAAAAATAGCCCTATTTTGAATATTTTGAATTAACGTCCTTATCTAAGTCGTGTTTTTAATAATAACGCCTTCTGGTAGGTCGTCAATTCTTAAATTGACGCCCTTATTCAAGTCGTGTTTCACTTTCGTGTTCTAAAACGGACGCAGCCCTTTCCCAGAGAGTCCCTGCCTCGTTTGGTCACCCTTCTCTATGTTGATCCTTCCCTCCTTGGACTCTTCCCATATCTTATCCTTTCTAAATCTTTGGTCTGCCCTATTAATAGAGCCGTGCGGCTCTGTTAATCGGATTCTCCCCCCTCTTTCCCGCTTCTCCGACGTTCTTCTTCCCCTGTTGTTTTTTTTGGTTTTCTGTTTTCTTCTTTCGCAGGGGATTGCTGTTCCTGATTCTGCTGATTCTTCTTTTCCTTTGATCCTTCTTCTTCTTCTGTTTTTCTTCTTCTTCTTCTTCTACAGGAAACGGCTGCTGCTGCTGCTTGGCTAAGGAGGGGCTTCCCACATCCAACGCTATATCTCTTAAAAGCTTTCTCCCCATTGAGTATCAAAGCCAAAGATCAAAGCGCAGGCTTCCCTATATTCTCTTTTGTTTATTTTATTTCATACATACATACGCATGCATGCATCATTATCTTTTAATCTTTCTTCATCTCAACCACGTTGAGAGCTCCCCATAGTGCAACTCGTGCACTCTTGTTATTACTTTGCACTTATTGTCATTCATCATATCATCCCTCCCTTTTGCATAGGGGTTTAAGGGCAACCACCCTTAAGGTGTGTTCATATACCCAATTTTTCATGTTCATCCTTTTATTAAGAATTTGATGCTACACTCACCATGTTCTAATTCCATATTCTTTATTGGTGTTTGATTGTTTTACAAGGGTAATCAAATTGAAGAACTCTCTTCGTCGGCCGGCCGATTTGAAGAGAAGGAAGCACTCACATCACCCGCACTTTTGAGGTATTTTATATTCGCGATCCCTCCTCCATTTATTATTGTTATATTTTTTGAGGCCCTCGCGTCTCTGGCGATCACATCTCCTTGTTTGCACCTCATGCATGCTTATTTGTGATTTATTTATTCACATATTATTCTTTCCTAAGTGGATTTTTAATTAGATCTACAAATTGGCGATCACGGTGGGACCCCTTTCGTTTTTCTTTTCATTACCCTTTCCCTTGGGCACCCACGTGTGCCATCTCCCCATTTTGCACCCTCGGTGCATCTCCTTTTGTGCCCCTCGGGCACCCTCCATTGTGCGTTGCACTCTCCCCAAGTGATCTGTCTGCTTGTTAGATTTTCTTTTTTGAAAATTCCACTTACCCAAAATTTTTGATGAGCATGTTATGCTATGCTGCATGTTATTGATTGCCATGTTCATATTGTGACTGTGGGTGTATTGCTGTTTCTGGCTTCGGGGACACAGAGAATTAACGCCTCAGACAGAGGCGCTTTTTCATTTAAACGCCTTTTCCAGGGGCATCTTTTTCATGTGTAGCGCCTTCTAACTAGGCGTCTTTTATCATAGCCCTTGCTTCTCTGAGAATTCACGCCCTGCCTCAGGGCACCTTTTTATTGCATAGCGCCTCAGATCAAGGCGCGATTTTGGAGTTGACGCCCTCACTCTGAGGCGTCTCTTTTGTTTTTAGCGACCTTCCTCAGGTCGTCTTTTTCCTGTGTTTTCACGGAGCCTTACTACGTGCTGTTCTTGATTATCATATTCATTGTTTGGCTTACTGCTGTGATTTGTTCATATCTCCTGCATTTCATTCATTGGCATTGGTTTGGGAGACCTCCTCTCCCCACATCTTTAGGAGCCACACACCCCTTGGTGAAGGAACGACCCTCCATTGAGCACTCCGTCTCTTTGGATTGGAAATTCCTAAACCAAGCCTCCATAAGTCCCCGCACCCGTGGATTCCCTCACGGACGCTGGGCAGGTTGTACCTTTGAAGTTCCCCGGGTTTAGTTGGCCTATGCATGGTGAGAGAGGGTTCCTAGTTGGCACAGAAGTTAAACCTCATTTGAAACTAGTTTCCCCCCTTGAGTGAGCATATCTATTTGCAAAAGTCATTAATCCACCAAAGTTCAAATCAACATTCCAACTTGTGTGTTTTTACAAATTATATTGCTTGAACTTTGCTTGTATAATGGCTTACCATGGTAAGAAAACCGACATGTTTAATTCAATTCATGAGGATGCACAACCGTGCACATCTTATTCTCCTCAATCTCAACATGTTCGACATTATTCTCACCATATTTTCAAGGGACCGCATCCTCATTCGTATGGCCATGCCCGACCCATGGGCAGTGTCCAATCCCATGGTCCCTCACCTCAAGCGCGAGCCACTATCCCCTCGGGACCGTCTCTTCCCGATGATGAGAAGGTCTCCCAAATCATTCATGCATTAGATCATCTCACCCCTCAACAGATCCAAGCCCTTAAGGCCGCCGTTGAGGGTGCATCTCCTTCATCTCTTCCTCCTTCCAACCCTACACGGGTGGCCCATCACCCACCTCCCTCTTCTATTCACAATCCTAATCGGGTAGCCCATTACCCATCCTCTTCTATTCACATTCCTCCCCGGGTGGTCCGACACCCGCCTCCTTCTATTCCTCCTCCATTACGGCCCCGAGGCCCATTTATTCCTTGTGATCCGGCTCATCCGGTTTCTTCTGCGGGTCAGCCCGTTAACTCCCCTCCACGGCCTTGTTATGCCACCCCTCCTTCAATGCCCTGCCAACCCTTGGTTGCTCAAGTTACACCCCTCCAACAGTCTCTTATTGACAAAATCACTTTGATGGAGGAACAATTAAAGAGGGTCACGGCTCCTCCTACTCTGGTCAATCCTCTCCACGCTGCTCTGAACGAAATTACAAAGATGGAGAGAGAATGGAAGGATAGGAGAGATGATTATGGTATTGACAGCTCAAGCAAGCAAGAGCCGGCCGATTTCAATGATCAAGTGGACACCGTCCGCCCTCCACCCGTCCGCACACTTCATTCATATGACCTTCCATCTCCACATGCGCAACATCATTACATTCCTCCATCCACATATACGCCTCCACTACGGTGTCCACTTGAATTTGATAATGAAGAACCGGCAGTTGAAGAATTCGAGGCAGCATACGATGAAGCTCCGCAGGCACCCCTTCCGAGTTTCCTTCGTTTCCCGCTTCCCCCACTATCATTTGATGAACCTCCTGCTCAGGATGAAGCCACCTTTCCCAATTCACCCCCCATTTCCGAGACTTCTTGGTGTTACGACGATGGGTCGATACTCCAATCACCCGCGCCGGCGCATTTTGAGTCTCCTCCCACTCCTAACATCGTTCGCCCTATTCGGCATTTCCTCCGCACCAAACCGTCACCCATTAAACCTCCACTAATTACACCTCCATCCACTATGCCATCAACCTTCACAACACCAGCCTCCCCCAAGCCTTCCACTATAAAACCTCCACATATTGAGCCTTTAGCCTCCACTGAGCCTACCATTGAACCTTCCCCAATTCAACCTTCCATTATCCCTTTAACCCTAAAACCTACTTTACCTACTCCACCACTTAACCCTTCACCCTTACCTATGGTTAATCCTGAGCAGGATCCACCTTTTTTTGCACTCGAGCCAACCCCGACTGCTTCCGAGCAAAGGGAGAAACTCGACGTGTTTGAACCTCCGCCTCCCTTCACCCATTTACCAACACTTTCCACTACACCTCCCATTACACCTTCCATTAAACCTCCATTATCCACAAAGCCCTCCGTCTCACCTCCCTTTACTACTCGGAAGGGGAGTGCTTCTGCAAGAACTTGTGCCAAGGATAATCAAGCGCCGCGCAAGGAGAATTTGGTCGTGGCTGTGCCGTTCAAGATTCAATAATTTATTTACCAGATGCCGATCCGGGTTATTGTGCCAAACATGATCGAAGGGGCCAGGTCACCGCCATTGCTCAGAGAATGCCAAGCGTTGATGCCATCCAAGGGCCGGGCAGGGCACCCTTTGTTCCATCTTCCAAATCTTGTTTCCATTCCTCCATACAAGGGGCGAATTTTGTTCAACACTTCTTATACACCACAATTAATGGGCATGGCAATGCTTCATGTTCCAACTTTCCAACTCCCTCACATCATTGATCCTTACCTTCCAAGGGGGTTGTCATTCATTAGTGAAGCTTCTTCCATTGGGCCAATTGGCTATACTCTTTCACTGCCGTGGAGGGGCAGTTATCTTGGCGCTAAGGGGCCGTCCATTATTTGTTCCACCTTCTATGCATCCATTTCTATCACTTTTTCTTCATGGGCCATTCCCGGGGTTAGGAGGAGGATCTCGTCCTCTCACCCTTCACATTCTCCATCTTCTTTGCATCTCACGCATTTTTTTGCATTCGCGCATTCACTGCATTCATCGCATCCATCATTTTGCATACACCTCATGATTCCCGGGTTTCCAAACCCGTATCTTCCCCGCCTTCCGGCACCTCCGGATATTCCGAATTTCCCATCTTATTCATCTTCATCCTCGGGATCTTTAGGTCCCCTTACATTGCTCGGGTGTTGCCCCCTCCCCAATCTCTTCTCAGGGCATCGCGTCCCTTTTCAGCTCTTGTATCCGACCCTCCGGATTTCTCTTACTTTCTCCCAGGGCATCGCGTCCCTTTCCACTTTATTCTTCCGGAACCTCCGGACTTTCTCCCAGGGCATCGCGCCCCTTTCCACTTTATTCTTCCGGAACCTCCGAATTTCTCTCACTTTCTCCCAGGGCATCGCGCCCCTTTCCACCTTATTCTTCTGGAACCTCCGGACTTTCTCCCAGGGCATCGGGCATCGCGCCCCTTTCCACCTTATTCTTCCAGAACCTCCGGACTTTCTCCCAGGGCATCGCGCCCCTTTCCACCTTATTCTTCCGGAACCTCCGGACTTTCTCCCAGGGCATCGCGCCCCTTTCCACCTTATTCTTCCGGAACCTCCGGGCTTTCCCCTCGGGCATCGCGCCCCTTTCCATCTTAATCCTCCGGAACCTCCAGATTCTATTTCCCTCTTCTTTGGGTATCGCGTCCCTTCCCTTCTCATTCCTCCGGAACCTCCGGATCCTTCATACCTTTCCTTCGGGCACGACACCCCTTTCTATTTTCTTCCTCCGGAACCTCCGGAACCTCCGGACCCTCCATCTTTCTTCCAATTCATCTTTCTGATCTTCCAGAATATCACATCATTCATTTTCTTCTTCCTTTTCCATCATCTTTTTCCCTATTTTTTCCCAGGGCATCGCGTCCCTTTTTTCGTCATCCCTCCGGAGCCTCCGGATGATTCCTCCTATCACGATTCTCCTCTTTTACTTCCGGACCCTCCAGATCTACCTCTTTCCATCTATCAATTTCTTCTTCTAATTCCTCCTGATTCTGGGTCCGCCCCAACTTCTTCCACATCCACTGCCTTGGGCAACTGCCCATTCTCTCACTGCTTTCGAGGCTTTAGTCCTCACTCCTCCTTCTAATTCTCCGCTTCTTCTGTAGACCTTTCATGTGATCAGGGTCTCCACGCCTTAACGAGGGAGTTCTAGCCCTCGCCTCTCTTCTTTTTTTCCCTTATTCGTCTGAGTCTGGTCTTGGCATCACTCCTTCTTGTTAAGCCACTTCCAAATCCTTTTCTTCCAATCCTTTTATTCGCCAAAGAGGACTATCCCACGATGATCAGCCCCGCCTCTCGCGGCAGCTGCTTCTACAAAGGTTGCAAGGTAACATATTGGCGTAAGTACTCATTTCATGATATCATTATCTCATTAATTCACGCATGATTTTCAAAATGAAGTGCTTCTTAACAAGATTAAAAGTGGTGTTTTAGACCTTTATCTTGGGTTTTTGTTTAATTAAAAAGCATTGTCAAAAAGAGTCTTTAGGCTTGCTATGCAGCACTTTGGTTATAAAAACCCCGTGCTGGGAATTCAACATTCTCTCCCTACTTGTTAAGAGTAACCCTTAGCTGGGCATTCCACACACTTCACGGCGTCCTTAGCCGGCTCCTTTGGGTAAACACCGTTGCTACTTTGGCCATGCTATGAGTATATCTGAAAGTCTTTTCTCTTCTTTACTCAGCCGAATGCAGGGGCAAGAGGTTGACGGATGAGATAACCAACCAGGGTAATCCCCAATACGAGAGGAGTCTCAAATAGGGGCAGTCTTGACTCAAAATCAATATGAGTTTTCATATGAGATTTCATGATACATCTCGCCAAAAGGGCTATTATGAAAATCAAGTCAAAATTTTGATAAAAGCAAAATTGTGAATTATGGCATGTCAAGAGAGGTAAAGTCCCCGCAGGGAAAACTCTGGTCGTATGCATGTCAAGGGTCTAAAATCAAAGACATAAAGTCCCAGCGCAACAGACTACCTCTTTGAGGGGAACACCTTGGAAGGAATTCAAGTCCCGACATCTCTCATCCTGCATAAAGTTTATCCTCAATTATTCTTCTCTTCTCCCTCTAAGATCGAATGTTTCTCGGGTATGGCCTTGGTAGGGGCACCGTTGATCAAAGGCGGTCGGTTATATGATGCCACTTTCAATGCACGCCCGGCTTTGTGAAATTTTAGCAAAAGGGAAGGAACGAGGACCCCCTAGCCAGTGGTTTAAGACACCATTTGATGCTGCTTTAGCAATGTCTAACCAAAATCAAACAAAAAATTGAATATTTCTTGTCCAAAATCCATAAAAATTTGAATATCTTTCTCAAAACTTCATAAAAATTTGAATATCTTTTCCTAAAACCCACAAAAATTTGCATATTGATAAAATTCATAAAAATTTGAATATCTTTTTCAAAACTCATAAAAATTTGTATATTTCAAAAAAATCCATAAAAGAACTGCATTGTATTTTCTGATGGTGTTTTGCAGGAACAACTTTGCAAGGACCAAGAGCACGGGATGAGTCCTATCTCCACTCATTGCTATCAATCTATTGATTTTTCCCGATTTTCTCATGACATGCCACCCTGGGCATTTTTGATTATCATCTCCTCATATCTTTTTTGGTTATATCTCCTGATTATCATTCTGATTATTCATCTCCAGATCTTTCAATCAACTCCTGCTGATTTCTCTTGATCACTTTGTCACTGGGCATTATCATTCTGATCATTCAACTCCAAATCTTGATTAGTCAATATTATCTTCCTCATGATGAAATAACAAACAATGATGATTTGCAATGCCATGATTTAATTCGTGCTATTCATGCCATATACATGCTATTGATGCTTTGATTCATACAATGCTTGCTACGCTTGAATGCCTTATTCATTGCTTGTTATCTTTTATATCTTAGCTGATGAATTTTTGAGCGCAGGAAGAAGCTCTTGGTCCCACCGACTGGGCATCATCATCCAAGCCCCACAGTGACGGCAGCTCATTTCTCAGTTCCCCCATGCTCATTGCTATCGCCATCTCCATGTATGCATTCTACTATATGTTATTAAACTATTAGATTATATCAAGGACCTTGTGGCTTTGGTAAATCTGGAATTTGAGTTCCCCTTCATCAAAAATAATGACGATTCCAGAGGCATCTTAGTCACACGGATAGGCCGTTGAGCCGTCCAAGGCTGAGGACGATGGTTCCCTTTTACGAGTTGGTGCGCGGATAAACGGGCTTCGGCTTAGTATCAGCTCGCTGAATGGGTTTCTTGACTCAGTCTTGGCAGCTTAGCAATATTATCCTTGATTATCTTATATTTTCGTTTGATTTAATTTTTCCCTTTAAACCCAGCATGCATTCATGTAGGAATTTGAAACAATTGTTGAAAAATCATTCTGATAAGCTGTTTTGAGGGTTGAATTGATCTTAATCTTCAATATGAGATATTCCATGCCGAATTGAGTCATCAGTTCGTTTTGTCGTTGTTTTGGGTCATTTTCTCGAAAGCTCCTTGTTTGGATTTTAATCATCTTATTTTATCTCATTTCCATTGATCCACCTTGGCTGCAGCACGTCCACTGGCTGGTAACCGCTCCCCAATGGTGAAACATACAGGTTTGTGACCTGGGGTACTTCCACCGCGCTGGAAGTTGATCATTTATTTTATCTCCTTCGTGCACCGCGTGCACACTCCCCGTTTTATCTAAACATCGTTGGTTTCATTGAATTTCTCGAGATTGCTTCATCTCGTGCTTCTGATTTCAATTCTCATCAAGTGATGTCGATTGCGTGTCTCATCACACCTTGGCATATACTTTTCAGTTTGCTCTGCTCCCTTGCAAAGCAGACGTCAAGGCGGGGCAGCTATAGACACGCCAAAATTGACGTTACTGTGAGTACATCTCATATTACCTTGTAATGCCCCAATTTGACCCTCGAATTAACTCTGTTTGAATGATTTTTCTCACTTTTCTTGGATTTCTCCCATTTTCCTTTCTTTTCCTATTTTTTCCTATTTTTCTGAATGTTTCTAGATTTTCTGGGTATTTTTCTCTATTTTTATGTATTTTCAGAAATAACGACTTGATGTGGGACGTCTTTTAAATAACGGCTTAGATTGGGCGTTTCTAAAAAAATTGACGACTATAGTGGAGGGCGTCCATTCTTTCAAATTCCTATTTTTCTGGATTTTTCTGAGAATTTTTCGGAATTTTTTAGGAATTAACGACCTATCATAAGACGTTATTTTGAATTTGAATGGATTAAAATAATCAAAAATTGAATTGACGACCTACGGTCGTCACTTTTCAAATTGATTTTTTTTAATATTATTTTCAACCCCCTTCCAGAGATGATTTGGTGGCATTCCGGGTGTCAGAAAAATACGCAAAAATAGTCGTTGGAATCAGGGCGATGAGATGCACCTTCACCTAAAAAATGGGAAAATAATATTGAGAAATAAAAAATATCTATATTTTAAATATTTTGAATTAACGTCCTTATCTAAGTCGTGTTTTTAATAATAGCGCCTTCTGGTAGGTCGTCAATTCTTAAATTGACGCCCTTATTCAAGTCGTGTTTCACTTTCGTATTCTAAAACGGACGCAGCCCTTTCCCAGAGAGTCCCTGTCTCGTTTGGTCACCCTTCTCTATGTTGATCCTTCCCTCCTTGGACTCTTCCCATATCTTATCATTTCTAAATCTTTGGTCTGCCCTATTAATAGAGCCGTGCGGCTCTGTTAATCGGATTCTCCCCCCTCTTTCCCGCTTCTCCGACATTCTTCTTCCCCTGTTGTTTTTTTTGGTTTTCTGTTTTCTTCTTTCGCAGGGGATTGTTGTTCCTGATTCTGCTGATTCTTCTTTTCCTTTGATCCTTCTTCTTCTTCTGTTTTTCTTCTTCTTCTTCTTCTACAGGAAACGTGTAATATCCCGGACCTTTCGGATCCTTCTTCATGGGTCCCGGATCTAGTTTTCGGAGTGTCCGGCTCCGTTGTGTCCGAAATTTCGTTTCGGACATCTTTCGTGTTCGGATCGGCGCGATCCGGAGTCGTTTCGGAGGCCCGGAGGCGTTCCGCGGCTTTTTCCGCGAGTGTTTTCCGATTCCCGGTGTGTGTTTCGGCTTTTCTCTTCGGACGCTCGTTGCGGGTGAACCGGGCTGTTCACACGGACACGAGTGGTACCGTTGCGATCGGTGCGTTCCGAGGATCGTGGGGGTGTGATTTCCTAATTTTTGGAATTTTACGGATTTTCCGGGTTTTCTATAAAACCCTTTTCTTTTCTCTCTCCCCCACCATCTTCTTCTTCCTCCTTCCTCCTCCACCGTGTCTCCCTCCCTCTCCCTCTCTTCCTCCCGGTTGGCCACGGCGAGCTCCCCTCCGGCTGCAGACGGCGGCGGGGCGACGGCGCGGTGACGTGGGCGGCGGCGAGGCGGTCGTGGGGGCGTGCGGCGAGCGTGGGAAGCTTAAGGAAGAACGAGGGTTTTCAAGCGTTCTTCGCGATTCGTGGACGATCCGGCGGAGCATTCGCTCCATTGAGGTAGGGTGACGTTCCCTAGCTCTTTGCCGTTCTTTTCTGTGGTTTGTAGGCCGCGGGGAGGCCGAGAGAGGCATGTTTGGGCGTTTTTGGGGTTTTTCCATGTTTTTGGGGTGAGCCGCCCGATCTATGGTTTTAGCCCATGATTCTATGTTTTGGTGGCTTAGATGCATGCTAGGGGTCCCCAGGGGTCTTCCCCCTTGTTTTCCCCCTCTCCGGTGGAGGTACGGGGGCGTGGTTGGTGTTTTTGGGGTTTTCCCGCCGTAGCGTGCTCTGGGGCAAGCGACGGTCACTCCAGTGACCGTCACATGCTTGTAACGCCCCTAGAGGGGTGCGTTACTTCCCTGGGTGTTGGCCTTTGGGGTCGAGGGCTGTAACGGTCCTGCGACTGGCCGCCGTTTGCTAGTGACGCCCCTGGGCTGGGCCGTCACATGCGTTTCGACCGTTGGTTTTTGACCGTTGGGGGTCGGGCCATGTAACGCACCGAGATAGGCGCGTTACATGCGTGTAACGCACTGGTGCAGGAGCGTTACTTCCTGTTGTCCCCCATGTGGAAGGGCCAAGCGACGCACTGGGCCCAGCGCGTTACTTACAAGCAACGCGCTGGGGCAGGCGCGTCACTTCCCTTTCCATCCCGAGCGTGAGGGCCATGCGACGCGCTGGTTTAGGCGCGTCACATGCGAGTAACGCACCGAGCCCGACGCGTTGCTTGCAAGCGACGCGCCAGGGTAAGCGCGTTACTTTCCCTGTGGTTTTCGTGGGTGTGGGGTGCCATGTGACGCCCTGGCCTAGGTGCGCCGCTTCCAAGCGACGCACTAGGGTAAGCGCGTCGCTTCCCCCTACCCCCTGGCCGTGTGACGGTCCGCCTTAGACCGCTATTTCCAAGTGACGGCCCTAGAGTGGACCGCCATTTGGCAGTGACGGTCTGAGGGTAGACCGCCACTTCCTGTGTTGCCCCATGAGGGTGGCAACCTCGCTTTTCTCCGACCGTGGTCTCCGTGCGACGGGACTAGTGCGTGGGGTGATTCCCACACGTTGTCGGGCTTGGGCGTTGTTTTCCGTGACTTGAGAGTCTACTCCTTCAGTGACCCTCCACTAGTCGTAGCCTACTAGTACGCGTGTGCTAGTCGCACCAGGGAGTGGTGTACGGGCTGACCTTTAGAGACGGTTTGTGGACCGGTTACCGTTGGGCCCCACGTCTTGCAGCCAGAGTCCGGCTGAGGGGAAAACCGGTCAGAGGGCCAGACCAGGGACGCGTGGTCTGTGTGTGCACACGTGGTTGGGGGCGGTTGGACCCACGTCGACGGGCGTGACCCCAGCTAGTCACTTGTTGTGGTTACTTGTACGGTGTTTGCGCCTCGGGTAGGACCTACCATGTCAGGCGGTTCACCTGCGGTGCGGTGTAAGACGTCAGGGGACGCTACCGGCTGTGCTTCTAGTGGGTGGTACTCCTGTCGAGTACGGAGTGTCAGACTGTCAGTCGTGTGTTTCCGACCTTCGGGTTTTGACGGTTCGACCGTTGAGTTTCGGTCTTCTCGTACCGTGGCACGAGTGTCGGTTTGCGTGCCGTTAGGGTCTAGTTCTGTAGAGTACAGGGCTTTCCTTTCCGAGGTACCTTCCTACCGCTAGGGTAGTGGTTTCTCGTTTTACGAGGTAGGGTTCGAGTGATCCCTACTGAGTCTTGTTCCGAGACTCATTCCCTGCGTGTTTTCACCGTGTTTCAGGTGAGGCGCCACCTTCGGGGAGCGTGTCAGGAGCGCAGCGGAAGCGTGGTGCGGGTGCCCAGAGGTAGTGCCAGAGGTCAGAGCCGGGGGATGCCCCGTGTAGCTGTACTTTTCTTACTTGTCACTGTACTAGTCGTGGACTACTGTTGCTGTTGTTGTTATTTTATTGTGGACCATGTAAAATGTTAATTCATTTCCTGCTTAATATCATAACTGTTTAATTTCTGCAATTATTTGTGATGCTTGTGTAGTTTCCACACCATCCTTTTAACCCTTCCGAGTCTTCGGGCTCGTGGGTGGCGGTGCGAGTCTCGGGTTATCGGGCCTTCCCGGTAATCGGATTCTCGGGTCGTTACAGCTGGTATCAGAGCGCGGTTGTGGAATTACATGGGAATCATAGGTAATTGTATTGGTCCACTAGTCCACAACGATGATGTACATGTGACGCTGGCATGGGGCACCGCGTGTTTTATTCTGACCTTCCGTTTCTGAGTTTTCTGTCTTGTGCTTCAGGAGCGAGGATGGCGCCGAGGAGGAGTTCTCGCTCTCAGCAGGGGCAGTCGGCTGGAGGTCAGGAGATCCAGCAGGGGGTCCAGAGGGACCAGGAGGAGCATAGCAGAGTTCCGGGAGCTACCGAGGCCGCGGATGCTGCGAGGGCTCCGGGGGCCGAGGGTTTTCTCCGTGGCATGTACCATCTCATGGCTCAGCAGTTCGGCGGAGAGGCCGGTGAGGGCTCGTCAGTCAGGGGTGGGCCAGGCCGAGCAGTGAGGGATTTCATGCAGTTCCATCCACCTTACTTTAGCGGCCAGGCAGACCCTGATGCGGCTCGTGATTGGCTTGATGAGATGGAGCGGGTGTTCAGTTCTGCGAAGAGTGCTGTTGAGGACAGAGTGGTGTTGGCCTACAACCAGTTGCAGGGTACGGCTCGGAGGTGGTGGTCTTCCGAGTGGAAGACGTCCTTTCAGCTTCGTCCGCTTGAGCAGATCGAGTGGGATGACTTTGTCAGTGCTTTCGAGCGTACGTACTGTCCAGACGTTGTTGCTACGCAGCGGATGCGGGAGTTTCTGGAGCTGGTGCAGGGTGACATGTCCGTGTTGCAGTACAGGGCCCGATTTGTCGAGCTGGGTCGGTACGCACCTCATATCATGGAGCATGAGAGGGTGAGGACGACGCAGTTTGTGCAGGGCTTGAGGCTGGAGCTGAGGCACCATCTGATCGCGAATGGGGCCACTGATCTCGAGACGGCGTCTCGTGTTGCGATTTCCTTGGAGATGGATATGCAGAGGACTCGAGGACCGATCAGCCAGGGGCAGTCTGTGTCAGGTCGCAGCCAGCAGTCGGCTACTCAGCAGCAGGGTTTCTTTCAGTCTGCGTCGGGTGGTTCAGGAGTACCGGCATCGGCAGCTTCGGTGACAGGATCTGCGTCCTTCGGCTCGAAGGTCAAAAAGTTCTTCAAGAGAGGGTTCGGCAAGAAGAAGTCCAGGGATCAGGGGCAGGCTTCATCGGGCAGTGTGCAGCAGCCGTTTCCTTTGCAGCGACAGGGATCGGTGGGTGGATCGCGAGGACCTTGTCCACGGTGTAGTGGGACCCACCCAGGCAGGCAGTGCACGGCGCCGATCATCTGTTTTCGGTGTGACCAGCCAGGGCACATGGCGCGTGACTGTCCTCAGAGGCCGCCGCAGCAGCAGGTTTCCCAGCAGCAGCAGCAGCAGCAGGGACAGTATCCGCCGCTACCCAGGTCAGCTAGTGTGGGAGGCAGGCAGAGAGCTCGTGGCCAGATCACGCACTTGACCAGGGCAGAGGCAATGGCGTCGCAGCTCGTGGAAGGTACCGTTCAGATTTTGGGTTGTGCGGCTCGGGTTTTATTTGATTCTGGCGCGTCTCATTCGTTCATTTCGGAGGATTTCGCGTCGAACGTCGAGGAGCCGGTGACCCAGTTGTCCTGTGATTTGGCTGTGGAGTTGCCTTCGGGTGACTTTATGGTCACTCCGTATTGCTTCGACCAGGTTCCGGTGTGGATCGATGGGCGGAGTATGCCAGGCAGGTTGTATGCGTTGCAGCTTCGGGATTACGACGTGATTCTAGGCATGGATTGGCTCGAGACTCATGGAGCGGTGGTGGATTGTGGGATGAAGAGGGTCTACTTCCAACATCCGAGCAAGCAGACCTTCTATTTCCAAGGTATCCGTTCCGCCTCTTCTCGATTTCTTATCTCTGCTATTCGAGCCCGTCGGTTGCTTGATTCCGGTTGTCAGGGTTTTCTCGCGTCCGTGGTTGTGTCTGACCGGATGGAGCCGAATGTCGAGGACATTGCGGTGGTGTGCGAGTTTCCCGATGTTTTTCCTGAGGAGTTGCCTGGATTACCTCCCCAGCGGGAGATCGATTTCGTGATCGAGGTTGTACCTGGTACGGGACCTTTGGCGAAGGCTCCCTACCGTATGGCCCCCGCTGAGTTGAGGGAGTTGAGGGCGCAGTTGCAGGAACTGTTGGCCAAGGGGTACATTCGTCCGAGCTTTTCCCCTTGGGGTGCGCCCGTGTTGTTTGTGAAGAAGAAGGACGGTAGTCTGCGGTTGTACATTGACTATCGACAGCTGAATGAAGTGACCATTAAGAACAAGTATCCATTGTCGCGGATTGATGACTTGTTCGACCAGCTGCAGTCCGCGCGAGTGTTCTCGCGGATTGATTTGCGGTCCGGTTACTATCAGCTGAGAATTCGCGAGTCCGATGTGGAGAAGACTGCGTTCAGTACGAGGTACGGGCATTATGAGTTTCTGGTGATGCCGTTTGGGCTCACCAATGCCCCAGCAGCCTTCATGGATTTGATGCAGAGGGTGTTCCACCCGTATTTGGACCAGTTCGTGGTCATTTTCGTGGATGACATCCTTGTTTATTCGCGGTCTGCTGAGGAGCATGCGTACCATTTGGGTGTGGTGCTGCAGACGTTGCGAGATCACCAGTTGTATGCGAAGCTCAGCAAGTGCGAGTTTTGGCTCAGTGAGGTGCACTTTCTGGGGCACGTGATTTCTGGTGATGGCATTTCCGTGGATCCCGCCAAGGTCGAGGCTGTGATGCAATGGCCGAGGCCGAGGTCGGTGACGGAGATCCGGAGTTTCTTGGGGCTTGCGGGTTATTATCGCCGGTTTATCCAGGATTTTTCCCGCATTGCGACCCCGATGACGAGGCTCACGCGGAAGGATGTGCCTTTCGTCTGGTCCGAGGAGTGTGAGCAGAGCTTTAGGGAACTGAAGAGATTGCTCACCTCGGCTCCGGTGTTGGTTTTGCCTTCTGGATCGGGAGGTTTTGTGGTGTGTACAGATGCTTCCGGCGTCGGATTGGGTGCTGTTCTGATGCAGCATGGTAGAGTGGTGGCTTATGCATCTCGGCAGCTAAAGCCCCATGAGGAGAACTACCCTACCCATGACCTTGAGTTGGCGGCAGTGATCTTCGCGCTGAAGATCTGGAGGCATTATCTGTACGGTGAGAAGTTCGAGGTGTTCACTGACCATCAGAGTTTGAGGTATGTGTTCTCGCAGAGAGATCTGAACCTCAGACAGAGGCGTTGGATGGAGTTCATGAAGGACTATGACTTCACCCTGTCTTATCAGCCGGGCAGGATGAATGTCGTCGCCGATGCCTTGAGTAGGAAGGTTGCGGTCAGTACCTTGATGCTGAGGAAGTGGAGGCTCTGGGAACAGGTGCCCGAAGTATCCTTCAGGCTCAAGATTCCCCAGGAGCCAGGGCTGGCAGTGCTTGCGAGTCTGACTGTCACTCCTGCTATTCGTCGTCAGGTGACAGAGGCTCAGCATGCGGACCCTGAGTTGCCCCGGATTCTTGCGATGGCTGATGTGGAGCTCGGTGAGGACGGTGCTGCGAGGTTTCGTGGCAGGCTGTACGTCCCAGCGGAGGAGCAGGTTCGTCGTGCGGTGTTACGCGAGGCTCATGGGAGCAGGTACACTGTGCACCCGGGTGCGACGAAGATGTATCGGAACTTGCGGAGGCAGTTCTGGTGGCCTGGCATGAAGAGAGATGTGGCCGAGTTTGTGGCCAGGTGCCTGATCTGCCAGCAGGTGAAGGCAGAGCATCAGCGACCAGGCGGTACTCTCCAGCCCTTGGATGTTCCTGCTTGGAAGTGGGACCATGTGACCACGGATTTTGTGGTGGGGTTGCCCAGAACCCCGACTGGGCAGGACAGTATTTGGTTGCTGGTGGATCGGCTGACGAAGGTGACGCGGTTGCTACCGGTCAAAGTCAGCTGGAGCGTGCCTAAGTTGGCTCGTCTTTATGTGGAGCGGATCGTGCCGTTGCATGGGGTTCCCATTTCGATCGTGTCGGATCGGGATCCGCGCTTCACTTCTGGATTCTGGAGGAGTTTCCAGCGAGCTCTTGGCACGGAGTTGGCATTTAGCTCGGCGTATCATCCACAGTCAGATGGTCAGTCTGAGAGGACCATTCAGACTTTGGAGGACATGCTGAGATCCTGCTGCCTGGAGTGGCAGGGGAGTTGGATTCATCACCTACCGTTAGTGGAGTTTGCCTATAACAACAGCTTTCATTCGAGCATCGGCATGGCTCCTTATGAGGCATTGTATGGGCGTCCTTGTCGGACTCCACTTGATTGGTTTGAGGTGGGTGAGCGTGTTTTGACGGGACCGGAATTGGTGCAGCAATGTGTGGATGTTGTGCACCTGGTTCGTCAGAACATGTTGGCGGCCCAGAGTCGGCAGAAGAGCTATGCTGACCGTAGGCGGCAGCCCCTCGAGTTCGCCGTGGGCGATCATGTGTTCTTGAGAGTTTCTCCGATGAAGGGGGTGATGCGATTTGGACGGCGTGGGAAGCTGAGTCCCCGCTATATTGGTCCTTTCGCGATTGTGGAGCGCATCGGTGAGGTTGCTTACCGGTTGCAGTTACCCTCTGAGTTGGCGTCGGTGCATGACGTGTTCCACGTCTCTATGTTGCGGAAGTATATGCCCGATGACTCTCATGTGCTCGAGTTTTCCGTTTGGCCTGAGGTGACTCCAGATCTTTCTCTCCCAGAGTTTCCGATCCGCGTGGAGGATAGGCGAGAGCAGCGCCTGCGGAACAAGGTCATTCCCTTGGTAAAGGTCGTGTGGCAACGACACTCTGGTGGTGAGGCTTCGTGGGAACGTGAGGACGAGATGCGTCAGCAGTTCCCGTACCTGTTTGAGTGAGTCTTCCTCTTCTTTCCCCGTGGGTTGTTCTCAATTTCGAGGACGAAATTCCTTAAGGGGGGAGGGCTGTAATATCCCGGACCTTTCGGATCCTTCTTCATGGGTCCCGGATCTAGTTTTCGGAGTGTCCGGCTCCGTTGTGTCCGAAATTTCGTTTCGGACATCTTTCGTGTTCGGATCGGCGCGATCCGGAGTCGTTTCGGAGGCCCGGAGGCGTTCCGCGGCTTTTTCCGCGAGTGTTTTCCGATTCCCGGTGTGTGTTTCGGCTTTTCTCTTCGGACGCTCGTTGCGGGTGAACCGGGCTGTTCACACGGACACGAGTGGTACCGTTGCGATCGGTGCGTTCCGAGGATCGTGGGGGTGTGATTTCCTAATTTTTGGAATTTTACGGATTTTCCGGGTTTTCTATAAAACCCTTTTTCTTTTCTCTCTCCCCCACCATCTTCTTCTTCCTCCTTCCTCCTCCACCGTGTCTCCCTCCCTCTCCCTCTCTTCCTCCCGGTTGGCCACGGCGAGCTCCCCTCCGGCTGCAGACGGCGGCGGGGCGACGGCGCGGTGACGTGGGCGGCGGCGAGGCGGTCGTGGGGGCGTGCGGCGAGCGTGGGAAGCTTAAGGAAGAACGAGGGTTTTCAAGCGTTCTTCGCGATTCGTGGACGATCCGGCGGAGCATTCGCTCCATTGAGGTAGGGTGACGTTCCCTAGCTCTTTGCCGTTCTTTTCCGTGGTTTGTAGGCCGCGGGGAGGCCGAGAGAGGCATGTTTGGGCGTTTTTGGGGTTTTTCCATGTTTTTGGGGTGAGCCGCCCGATCTATGGTTTTAGCCCATGATTCTATGTTTTGGTGGCTTAGATGCATGCTAGGGGTCCCCAGGGGTCTTCCCCCTTGTTTTCCCCCTCTCCGGTGGAGGTACGGGGGCGTGGTTGGTGTTTTTGGGGTTTTCCCGCCGTAGCGTGCTCTGGGGCAAGCGACGGTCACTCCAGTGACCGTCACATGCTTGTAACGCCCCTAGAGGGGTGCGTTACTTCCCTGGGTGTTGGCCTTTGGGGTCGAGGGCTGTAACGGTCCTGCGACTGGCCGCCGTTTGCTAGTGACGCCCCTGGGCTGGGCCGTCACATGCGTTTCGACCGTTGGTTTTTGACCGTTGGGGGTCGGGCCATGTAACGCACCGAGATAGGCGCGTTACATGCGTGTAACGCACTGGTGCAGGAGCGTTACTTCCTGTTGTCCCCCATGTGGAAGGGCCAAGCGACGCACTGGGCCCAGCGCGTTACTTACAAGCAACGCGCTGGGGCAGGCGCGTCACTTCCCTTTCCATCCCGAGCGTGAGGGCCATGCGACGCGCTGGTTTAGGCGCGTCACATGCGAGTAACGCACCGAGCCCGACGCGTTGCTTGCAAGCGACGCGCCAGGGTAAGCGCGTTACTTTCCCTGTGGTTTTCGTGGGTGTGGGGTGCCATGTGACGCCCTGGCCTAGGTGCGCCGCTTCCAAGCGACGCACTAGGGTAAGCGCGTCGCTTCCCCCTACCCCCTGGCCGTGTGACGGTCCGCCTTAGACCGCTATTTCCAAGTGACGGCCCTAGAGTGGACCGCCATTTGGCAGTGACGGTCTGAGGGTAGACCGCCACTTCCTGTGTTGCCCCATGAGGGTGGCAACCTCGCTTTTCTCCGACCGTGGTCTCCGTGCGACGGGACTAGTGCGTGGGGTGATTCCCACACGTTGTCGGGCTTGGGCGTTGTTTTCCGTGACTTGAGAGTCTACTCCTTCAGTGACCCTCCACTAGTCGTAGCCTACTAGTACGCGTGTGCTAGTCGCACCAGGGAGTGGTGTACGGGCTGACCTTTAGAGACGGTTTGTGGACCGGTTACCGTTGGGCCCCACGTCTTGCAGCCAGAGTCCGGCTGAGGGGAAAACCGGTCAGAGGGCCAGACCAGGGACGCGTGGTCTGTGTGTGCACACGTGGTTGGGGGCGGTTGGACCCACGTCGACGGGCGTGACCCCAGCTAGTCACTTGTTGTGGTTACTTGTACGGTGTTTGCGCCTCGGGTAGGACCTACCATGTCAGGCGGTTCACCTGCGGTGCGGTGTAAGACGTCAGGGGACGCTACCGGCTGTGCTTCTAGTGGGTGGTACTCCTGTCGAGTACGGAGTGTCAGACTGTCAGTCGTGTGTTTCCGACCTTCGGGTTTTGACGGTTCGACCGTTGAGTTTCGGTCTTCTCGTACCGTGGCACGAGTGTCGGTTTGCGTGCCGTTAGGGTCTAGTTCTGTAGAGTACAGGGCTTTCCTTTCCGAGGTACCTTCCTACCGCTAGGGTAGTGGTTTCTCGTTTTACGAGGTAGGGTTCGAGTGATCCCTACTGAGTCTTGTTCCGAGACTCATTCCCTGCGTGTTTTCACCGTGTTTCAGGTGAGGCGCCACCTTCGGGGAGCGTGTCAGGAGCGCAGCGGAAGCGTGGTGCGGGTGCCCAGAGGTAGTGCCAGAGGTCAGAGCCGGGGGATGCCCCGTGTAGCTGTACTTTTCTTACTTGTCACTGTACTAGTCGTGGACTACTGTTGCTGTTGTTGTTATTTTATTGTGGACCATGTAAAATGTTAATTCATTTCCTGCTTAATATCATAACTGTTTAATTTCTGCAATTATTTGTGATGCTTGTGTAGTTTCCACACCATCCTTTTAACCCTTCCGAGTCTTCGGGCTCGTGGGTGGCGGTGCGAGTCTCGGGTTATCGGGCCTTCCCGGTAATCGGATTCTCGGGTCGTTACAAAACGGCTGCTGCTGCTGCTTGGCTAAGGAGGGGCTTCCCACATCCAACGCTATATCTCTTAAAAGCTTTCTCCCCATTGAGTATCAAAGCCAAAGATCAAAGCGCAGGCTTCCCTATATTCTCTTTTGTTTATTTTATTTCATACATACGCATGCATGCATCATTATCTTTTAATCTTTCTTCATCTCAACCACGTTGAGAGCTCCCCATAGTGCAACTCGTGCACTCTTGTTATTACTTTGCACTTATTGTCATTCATCATATCATCCCTCCCTTTTGCATAGGGGTTTAAGGGCAACCACTCTTAAGGTGTGTTCATATACCCAATTTTTCATGTTCATCCTTTTATTAAGAATTTGATGCTACACTCACCATGTTCTAATTCCTTATTCTTTATTGGTGTTTGATTGTTTTGCAAGGGTAATCAAATTGAAGAACTCTCTTCGTCGACCGGCCGATTTGAAGAGAAGGAAGCACTCACATCACCCGCACTTTTGAGGTATTTTATATTCGCGATCCCTCCTCCATTTATTATTGTTATATTTTTTGAGGCCCTCGCGTCTCTGGCGATCACATCTCCTTGTTTGCACTTCATGCATGCTTATTTGTGATTTATTTATTCACATATTATTCTTTCCTAAGTGGATTTTTAATTAGATCTACACCGTCGATCCATTCCCACGTCGCCGCCTCGTCACAATGAGCCGATCTTTGCCCTAAAGGGTCGAACAAATCTTGTCGGTCCGAATAAGGGGGGTTGTGTGTGAGTGCAGCAGGTGGGCCCCATATATTTTCTCTTTCATCGATTTGTTAACTCATCCGACTATTCGGTTAACAAACTGGCCCTGAGAGAATATGTGGAATTCCCAAGAGCTGGGAGAAAGGGTCTTGTATGTGGTCCTTCGCTGGTCCAGACTCCATACATTAATCCCCTATGCCATGTGGGGTATACAGACTGTGCAAACAATTTTTGTTACCATCAAATCAGTCCACACATTCTCATCTTTAAATAGTGAAAATTATTTACACAGTAAATAGTTATTTACTCGAGGAGGGTAAAATCGACATGACCCATGAAAGGTCCATCAACGCCAGACCCGCGTCGGCCCAAGATCCGCATCACACGTGACGGATCCCCGACGACCACGGCCCACGACAGGCGGCCCAAAAGGACCGTCTATCGGATTCTCCAGCCCACAACGGGCATCAACCCGGGAGTAACGGACGTCGGACGACCCTCCGACGACCGAACGTTACCCCCTACGACGTCGGCCTCAACTCCACTAAAGGCGAGCACGCCTTACAGGCGCCGTAAGACTCGCCTAAGAGCCACCCGACTATGGATAAACGGACCCTCAACGGAAAACTCCCCACGATCGTGGAGAGGCATTACCCCACTACTCACGCCCTTCCCTGCTAAGGGATAGACCCCCACTGCCAGGACAACCCCTATAAATGGACCTTCGTCTATGAGCAGGAGGACACACACGAACAGACAGACAGACACGACAAGAGAGACTTCGACTCACGTTGTACTACCGAGTCTTGAGAGCGATTCTATTGAATAGAGCTCCAACCATCTTCCGAGTACCTTTACGGTCCAGCGAGCACTCTCTGAGCGCTTACTGGACACGGCGAGTACTCATGCGGAAGTCCGACCACCTCTCCAGGCTTGCTTAACCGCCTTTCGGCTCTCTCACTCTCTCCTCCGTCTCTCCTTAATCTCTATCCTCCAAGGTTCTGACTTAAGCATCGGAGGGTTGTCCCGTGGGGTAACGCCCAGGGCTCCTTCTGACGCCGTTTCTCTGGTGTTTACAGACTTACACGAATGGCCGGACGATATTCTCCTAACAAACAAATATTAAAAGTGTGATACGAGATTCGAGATACTATTTTCTTACCTCTGCACTACCCAATATTTTCAAGACTTTAATTTTGATTAATTATTAATGGAGTCCATACTAGTAAAGTCTATACCTACCCAATATTTCCAAGACGTCAATTTTGGTTAATTATTAATGGAGTCCAAACTAGTAAAATCTATACGTGACCCTGTTCTCATTTTTTTTATTGAAAATTTACACGGTGATAAAATTTATCACTATACTTTTTACCGTTCTCATCTCAACGAGTTCGGAAACTTAAAGCTTGGTACTCCTAAAATCTGGAATACTCTGATTTAAAAAGACTATGGTAGAAAGCAGGGCTTGATAACCTGGTCCGGGTCGGCTCGACTCGCACGACCCAGATCGACCCAGGCGCTGGACGGAACGGTCGGGCCGTGGGTCGCTAGTTACAGGGTCACTTTATATATTATATATATTATTTTAAATACAAAATGTTTAATAGGTAAGTTGGTTAATTGATTTCACTCGTTTAAGGGCGGTTTGAGTTCGAATTCCGACGCTGGCAAGACTCAAACCAAAGACCTGTTGAAGAAGCGCTCGCAAACGACTTAACCAACTACAATATAAATTTTATTCAATTATATATATATATATATATATATATATATATATATATATATATATATATATATATAATACGAGATGGAGCGGGATAATACTATCCCGTCCTGTCCTGGCAAAAAATTGAGACGGCCGAGACGATCGATCCGATAAACTCTGGTATAAAGTAGAGTGAAAAGTGACACTATCGCATTCCTATCTTTTTTATGTTGGAAGTGTAACTTAAAAGTTTCATCTAGAGCACCTTTAAAAACCTTTTGATTGGAAGATTAGCGCACCTTAATTAGATCAATGGTCATCTTTGCCGGGCAAAGAAATTCTTGTTGGGAGTTGAGACTTGAGAATCTCTAGTTTCAATTCACGAAGGACAACAGACTTGACTTGATGCAAAGAGATGACACATCAACGCTTTTATAAGTGACCCATGCATCCACCAATTACTTGTAACATTTCCAAGCAATTGCTCCCCATCTTGGGCTCAAAACCCATCAAAACCTGCCCTAGTAAACAAGCGATCGGTGTCGGAGAGTACCTCGAGTGGGTCGAATGATAAAGAATATTGTCTCCGTCGTCAAAAACAAAAAAAAATGATTGGTGACGAAATTCAAGAACAAGAAATATTTGAAGACCTGTTTACTCAGCTTTCACATTATTGTCCTTGTGTAGATGTCAACTAATAATCACAATCTTAAACTCACTAATAAGGGGCCTTTAAGAAACCCACTAAACAAGCACAATTATGTTCCCCACAAAAAGGAAGGGCCTGCTCAAAACCCACTGCTCCCAAAAGGGAGCAAGAAAGTGGAGTCTCTCTCAGTGGAGCTCACCGTGGAAGAAAGCGAGGAAAGGGGAACAAAAATATATCCAAAGGAAAAAGAAAATCTACATGACGAACTGACACTATTTTCTATCCACAAGGTTGGATTAAAAAAAAATTATGTGGAAGCACCTCAAGGGTGACTCCTCTGAAAAACAGTAACCGCAACCCCCCACCAGGCCAGATCAATATGAAAGACCCCCATGGGAGGAACAGAGAGCTCAGTGCTTCTTCTCCTGGGTGTAGATGTAGTCCAGGTGGGCCTCCAGGGTCCTCCTCATCACGCATTCGTCGTCCCTGCAGCCTTCGTCGACGACGTCCTCCGTTTGCTCCTCTGCAGTAACCTGCTCCAGAAACATGGGGATCAGGTTGAGACCGTCAAGCCTCATCAAAAGCCAGAGATGGGCATGGACACCAATGAGGGATAAAGCCATGAAATGATGAAAAGATTCAAACTTTAAGGCTGAAGGTGGTTGGGGGGGGGGTGGTGAAGGGAGCACGAACCAGGGGCTGTTGGGGCACCTTGAGGTCCGCCGGCACTGGTCGGGCAGCCTGCGTCAGGGAGGCGAAGAGGAGGAGGCCCAGTACGAGGAGGGTGAGGCCTGTGCTCTTCGACATCCTTCCTGCTTCTTCTCAGAAAGAGAGAGAGGGAGAGAGAGAGGCGATATGACCAAAGCGTGTGCAGAACCGGGTGTTGGATGGTGGTGTTTTGGGGGAAGCGGGGGCCTTTAAATAAGTGTGGGGAAAGGGGTGGGGTTATGAAGGGGTTGGGGATGGCAGGGGAGTTTGATAGGTGCAGAATTAAAAAATGACTAGTTGGCTTGGATGGTACCACTGGGTTTGAGGGATTCTTTCCCCAACTTCGGCGGAGGAGAGGATGAGGACAATTCATAACAAATAAGTTGCATGGGGGCTACAGAGGGTGGCACGGTGCCATAATGACCATTGGCTGGGTTTTAGGATCAAACTACAGGATGTAAGGATCCTTGTAAAGGAGTCTAGACCCTGGCAAGGTCTGATCAGCATGCTCGACATATCCCATGGCAGGAGAGTTTTTTTTTTTTTTTGATAAGATGTATTTTTTGCATATGCAAAGATGCAACAACCATCATCTAGTTAGGGTCTATTTTGCATGTGTTTTCTTATGGATATATAAAGAATATTATGATGCCACCTTTTTATTACACCCTTTTTTGTCTCTCCCCTTTCTAACTAGTTGATTTTGAGATCGGAAAGTCTAATTTATGAAAAAAATAGAATTTAAATTTGGTATTCTTGAACTCGAGAGGCTTATGTTTACTTAAAAATAAAGGGTGACATAAAAGGTATGGTAAAAAGAATGACATTGCAGCATTACTCTAAATTAAACATAATCTAGTCCTTGGAAATGCTTACCATTAGCCAATTCTGTGAATGAATCAACTACCCCCACCATGCTTCAAGGAAGCACACATTTTCAAGGATAAAATTACATGTTATGATCTGAGTCTCAGTCGTAGCATAACTTGAACCTGTTTGTGAAAGTGCTTCTGATGGTGGCCAGCAAACTATTTCTTTCAAAGCCGTCACCCACCGTTGGTTTCAGATTGCAATCAGTCAGCGGTCTCTCAAACTTGTCAACGAGTTGAAAAAACAAATTGTCCATACTTTGAGATAGCACTTAGATTTTGATAAAATCTAGCTGTATATATGTCTAAAATTTGATGTATCGATCCGATATGTTATGAATCGCACGTATTAGATCGTATCAATCGGAGATTAACATGAGTGAGACGTGCGACGCAGGCTCTACGAGAGATAAAATTTCAACAACGAAAGATTGACTTTGTCAATGATAACAGCGACACGATGATAGTACGGTTACGGTATATTATGATATCATAAGTATCGTATCATACCAACAAAAATATGATCTAACTTACGTACATGGTACGTCAAACCCCGTACATAGCAACCAACTTGATTACCCTTTAAGCACTTTTTTCTATGCCATCCATATGTTTCAGTAGAGACACGATCTTCTAGCTTTGGCAGCCCACCATCGTGGAAGGATTACGAGTGGCTGGGAGCCCACCACGCCACCGTGATGGATGAAGTTTGACCGACCCCTATTGGATGCAGGTACTAAAATTTTCATATCCACATTTGACAAATATATTCTTAGGCCTTCTGAGATGTGCATAAGAAAGCCTTAGCCAACCATTATGCTTTGAAATGCAAGTTTTAAATAGAATGAACTACCTAATTAAGTAAAAGGATGCTAATTAAATGTTAGGGCATCGATCTGGCATAATTCTAAACAAATCTCACGTGTCGATCCTCTGGCTTACCTACTCAATAAGCATAAAGAACTCCCAAGCGATTGAATAATGATATATTATTATATGAGTTCAATCTCGAGTTTACTAGATCTCATCTTACCGATCCATACCGGCCGTGTCTGATCATGCTAACGAAAACCGGCACCCGACACATATCAATACAGTGTGATATGATATCTTTATTTTTATTATAAATTATTATTATTTTCTTATAAATTTATTTTATTCTCGACATGATACCGACACGGTTCCGTATTATGTCGTCAAAAAATTGGTATGATTCGATACAGACAAATCTCTAATTGGTTCAATCTTCCTAATCATAAATTTAGGTTTTTTCTATGCATGTTACCCCTCTAATATGAAATTGTCCCCCACAGCTCTCTTGAAAATGCCTCGGTTTACATCTTCATCCTCTGAACGCATTTGCCCTTGTGGTAACTTCATTAATTAGTTTGGTTTATATATAAGTTGTAAGTTTATTATAAATCCCGCATTATGATAATCAGGAAAGCTTTTATATTATATACCTATATAGAGAGTTTCATTTGTGCTCAAAAGTGATCCATTCCTAAGCATCGTAAAGTGCTCTCTCTCTCATGCAAAAATTTCACATCATAATTAGAGTATATAAACTATACGTTATAACATATATATGGCCAAACAGGTAATAAGTTTACAAAGAAGATTTACCATATAATTATCATAATCTTTCCCCTATAGAAATCAATACTCCATAACTAAGGTTTTGATCACACGAGAGTGATCCTTGGAAGTCAAAACTGTCCAAATGTCCGGCTGCAGATGGCTTGGCGGCAGAATTAAACTATTCGTTGTAAAGATGATATATCACAGCCTTCATAATAGCCGTGAAATTGACATTTACAGGCCCACGGTTTATTCATTGGCCATAGTTTTTTCTGTACGGCACTGTCTGGAAGCATTTGCTGGAAACTTCATCACGGCTCTTCTGACGGTGAGTGCGCGATTGCCCTTGATTTCTTTGACATTAGTTGGAGTGTAATTCTTGTTTTTTAGTGAGTATTAATTAATAGAGCCACATTGATTATAAATGATAAGAATTAGGTATGTGAACAGACAATATATATAGATCCATGGCTTTCAACTGGACGACTAATTTATGGCTTTCAATTAGCTAGATAACTATGTTTTCCGGCAGCATATATATATATATAATCTAAGTATATGCATGATTACGACTCTAAGCTTTACTTCTTGGCTTGTCATCGTTTGCGCGCCAGAAAATTAAAGTAAATGTGTAAACATCAATTTTGACATGGTATGGTAGCATATCTGATTGCGGTCACCCTTGATTGGGGGCTTTACTTCTGGTTCTGCCTTTTCAAGTTCTGTATCATCACCGTGATTTATCGACTCAGTCTGACTCTGAGTCGACTCAGACGTGTCGTACCGTATTTAAAAAAATTTGATACGGTGTTGATCATCCCGAGTCAGGTTGAGTCAGGCTGAGTCACAGTGAAAGAGAGAGAGAGAGAGAGAGAGAGGAGAATGAGATGATATACACCGAGTCAGATCGAGTCGATTATAACTCAGGTGTACCGTATCAGATCAGGAAAGATTCGATTAAGTATAGATCATCGAGTCGACAAACGTTGATCACCACTATCCACTAATTAAGGGTGTGTTTGAAAAAAAAAATTGAGAGGTGATTTTTTATCTCGAAGTATGGACATGACATGATGCTGACATCAACAACTTGTCGGGGCCAGCCTATCTATATTTACGTACTTGAGGTATTCGGGGATCTTAGGTCAAGGTTAACAAACTCACATTGTTCTCATCATGTGGCTGGACACTTGAAGCTGACTTGAACTAATTTGTAAAAATATGTGTAAACTTGGTCTCGGATGAAGATGAGACAAGCTCAGATTTACTTGCGGAGATCATAACTTGTTTTCATTTTGTCGCATGGGCAAGATTTTAATTAATAATGTTTTGGTGGAATTGCCAATAAACTTACAACCCAGTGGTAAGTTTAATAACATGTTTGTGTCTGAATGTTCATCACCAGTGACAAGACCCGTAAAGAAATTAATATTACTTTCTACATGATGGAACATCTAGTTGTAACAATAGCATGGGTTGGGTTAACTCTACTCGAAAACTAAATATGAAAACTCAAGTTAATTTAAAATAATGTACGGTATTCTTACTTTCTTTTTACTTTTTTATTTTGGAAAACTTTTGAGGCTGTCATAACATATTGGTGGAATAACATATTCAAAAATCTTGTTAGAATGAGTTATTTTAGAAAAAAACTTGAAGTATTAATGCCGAGATATATATTCTACCCAACTTGTCAAACAGTTTTTTTATTTATTCTTAGGGAATAAACCCCATTATTCCACCCTTAACCGGTTATCAAAGAGGAGGCTAGATAGTTTAGAATAAAGAGCAAACTAAATCATGATATAATTAATGATATGTGCATAGAAAGATGTGAACAATTTCATCGAAGCAAGTGGACGACAATGAGATAAAATGAAGAAGCTTATACATATGCACCATGGCAATGAAGCAGTCGGGGAAAGCC
This sequence comes from Amorphophallus konjac, assembly GCA_022559845.1. NCBI lineage: Eukaryota > Viridiplantae > Streptophyta > Magnoliopsida > Alismatales > Araceae > Amorphophallus > Amorphophallus konjac. The sequence goes on along the minus strand of CM040126.1, from coordinate 18,866,359 downwards.
AGTGTGTTGTCTTGTGTCCTCCCCGTCCAGGAAAGATAATTTCACGTGAACTTCATGGTACATATCTTTGTCAACCTGCCACACGCTGTGGGAGCAGAAGCAAACAGAGACGGTGCATGGAAGATATATGTGAGAAGGAGAGGGAACTAGAAAGTGGGTAAAACAGAAGCACACATGCTTATTAATGCACGTTGCAATCAAACGCATCTCGAATCTCTTGGAAGCGAGACTTTTCGGTACGACTTGTACTGTTAACCATATGAAGCTATATATATATGGTTCATACTTCTATGAAGAAAACAATTTAAAGACAAGAACCAAGATTATACGTACAAGTATGTCTTCAGCCTTTTACAGTGGCATGGACGTCTCATGGCACCGGGGTTGTCAAAGATTCAAAAGGCCTATACATGTGAGCTGAAGTGAGAAGAGGATCGAGGTCAACAAAACTGTGGGCATGCGGGAAAAGGGAGGCAAAAACTTCCCAAATACAAGTCCACGTTGTGTGCCTGCGCAGTTGTAACATCATCCTTGTATGAAGACCAAGAAGATTTGATCTGATAAGATCCATGAATTCCAAAGAATTTTTGGACCTGGGCTGAGCTGTGCCATTCTTTTCACACTCGCAAGGAAAAATTGGTGCATCATAATTAACCTGCATCCATGTTCAGTCGTAGTACAACCCACAGTTTCTCTGGAAAAGAAGAGGATCGTTGGTGCTGCCAAGCCCACGTGCATGAGCGGAGGAAGCCAAACAGGCTCTAATCATGCAGCTGTTCTAGAAACTTAGAGAAACCCCCCCCATTTGATGTTGAGTAATGTTTATTACATCACTCTCTTAATTACACCGTCTAGTATTATGGTATTTTTTTTTTGATTTCTTTTTTGACGTGAGATTCACGGCAAATTATCTTGACATAGATCTCACACCACCACCTGACATGACTTACATGTCAAAAAAAAAAGACTATATGAATAGTGTAAATTTGATATTTTACTTTATTTATAATTTTTTTTCTAAGATTTCTTAGAGAGAGGTACGGATGACGTGAGATCCATGCTAAGATAAATTGGCGTGGGACACCGCTGGGAGATAATGAAAGGGGATCGATGGTGTAACGAGTATTACTCTTTGATGAAGAGTCGTGAAGGTGCACATAATTTATTTTTATTGATCTGGCTTTGACTTTGATGTACTAATGACAAGTTAAGTCTCTAACGAGTCTGGGTTAATTGGCACTTCACCTACTGATTTTTGGGGAGGTGAAATATTTCAAATCTCACTTCTTGCAAGTGGGGGGAAGTGGGAAACTTCTCCGTGTTGCTATTTTCTTGTAGTGGAATTCTCCCTTGTATGTTAGGTCTCCTTGTATCTATTGGGTTGTTCTAACCAATGTTTAAAAAGACGGTATCTGAAGGCACTAAGATTGAAATATCGAGATAATCAACTAAAAAAATATCTTAAGATATGCACCTCATTCTTTTATTCAAGACTTACACGTTTTATTGATTGAGGTGATACGTATGTCTCAAGGAGTTTACCATCTCAAAATATTTAATTGAGATTTATACATCAAATGAGAAGGTGACGTAGTCAAGATGGAATAAGATGGACTCAAGATTTGTGTTTCTTGTGTTATCCTTAGAACATAATTTAATATTGTTGAGTTAATATAGATCTATTATTGAGATAGCATTGACACTTGAAAATCAATTCTATTCTTAGTTCTTTTGATACTTTTTAGATTATTTTTCTTGAGGATTGAGGCTCACATGTACACCTGCTCAAAGACTGACATCTTACTAGCTAGGCTTACAAAAGTATCCCCACACACACCTCAATATCTTTTAGACTATGGCTCTAACCACTTCACCACTTAACCTCTCCCCTCCAACAAAAAAAAAAAAACACCTAACCTAATCAGGCTTTACATGTTGAAAATCCTTCATGTTTTTCAAGATTTTTACCGCCTTTTTCGTGAATAGGCAGCTAGCACATAAATTATACGCACATTGCCCATTTGACACTAAAAAATAGCGTTTGATCTCGGAAGTTCTTCACACGAGGTTTGGTGAAGGCATTGATGAGAACATACTTCATGTAGGGGCCCCCCTCTCACTGTTGGTCTGCTTATGAAAACATTGAAAACATGCCAGTACTGTTTGCTATATTTACAGGTGGGTTGTGTTCATATGTCTGCCGGTCATAATCCAATCTGCCGTATGAAAGTAGCTGCCTTGAATGGCCCTCCAAATCATCATTCTTTATTATTTGCCATTTTGACTTGGAAGATTACCAACTGTATCTGTCTTTTCTTATTTTTTTTATGGTGCACATGCACTTGCATGGTACATTGGTACACACCAGGGAATAGTATGCAAACATCCTTATTGTTAAGTTAAATTATCGTGATGGACAAATTAAACTGAGAGGCTCCAACCCCCATATATATAATGAACTTGCACCACAACTGCATAGGGGTCTCTCTCACACTTGAGAGAGCTCTAATTAAGGATGATTTAAGTTACAAGTTTATAGTGGTCTAGATTTGTTAGTGCTTTTGCCAAAATACATTAACCTGCAGAGCGAGTCACTGTCACGAGGACCTGTGCGTCGGCCAAAAAACTATCACCATGTAAGCAGTTTCATCACGGCTTCTTGGGGGTGGGGGAGATACAGATGTTCGACCATTACACCAGCTAAGAAAAAGAAAAGAAAGGCAAACATATGAAGATTTCTCCACTTTGTCTGATTAATTTCTAGATGTGACGTTAACACATGTACGTGGTATGCCGAACAAGATAACATGAATCCGGTGCTACAAGATTTTCATTAGGGTTTTTTACATAAAAATTTATAAAAAAAATATTCCTACAAATATATTAACAATCATATCACCGTGTAAATTTGAATTGTACAAAAATATCATATTTATTTATAATTATATAACTTATTTTTGTCAAAAATTTACAAAAAAAATTACACTTAAATGACACTTATGCATTATTTAAATTAACCCAGTGATATGATTACTAATATATTTTTAAGAATATTTTTTTCATAAACTCACCTCTAATAATAATTTCCGTGCAAAAATCTCTTTCCATTATCGAGACATCTATCTCCAAAATCTTTAGAAGCAATTAGGTGAGAAAAGTGGCCCATATTATGTGAGGACCAGTCACTTGTCATGGGCCTCATGGATTGCTTAAAGGAGATATTGTAATATACACACCCTTGTGAGTTGTAACTTATTCCAAATATTTCTAATTAACCCCTTTGAGGGAGGAGGAGGAGGAGGTTGAAGACTACGTACGTACATATACTCCATGAGCTTTGAATTGCCCATTGCAACAGTTCTATCAGCTGCGTACCAAGACGTACGACCCTGTTTTGGACAGCAAATCCAAGGGAATTGCACAAGTTTAAGTTGATCATTTAGATAACCTAATTTAAAGAACTTAATTGTTTCAATCAATATATGTATATATATATATATATATATATATATATATATATATATATATATATATATATATATACAGTGCCATCCTAATTTACTTGCAACTTAATTACTTGTAAAATTAATAATTTCACTAGAAGTACAATTATTCATATTTTTCTCGAAATAAAATATGGTTATGATTGCAAAAGCAATTAATCCTGCTAAATGTCTATCTAGAAATGACGCACACACAAATATATATACGAAATGAGTGCATGAGTATCCATTTGGTTGATTGCCATCTAAAAAAATACATATGACGGCACATGATATATATATGCGGAGATATTTTCGCACTTATATTTGTACAGTAAGATTTTTTTTTGCACTTTTTTTTTACCAGGATTATTCTTGTACTAGTAAGTAATTAACACATTAAACATACTTTTTTTCCAGTCTGGTTAGATTTTTAACTCTAGTTAATTACATTTATTTAACAGCAAATTCCGATACCTCATGCGTATGTGTAAGTGGCGAATTAAGTTACGTTAATCAGTATGTATTTAAGAGTAGTTCTTCTATAGTGAAACATGTAAGAAGATTGTTTTTACAATCAACTCTAAAAATGTGTCCGCATGATAATATCATATGATCACGTGAGTGCCTTTCAAACAAAGATTCTCCGATTAGGTGATATGTGTCAACTCGATTAATTTAACCTAGATACAATACAATAATATTTGACTTAAATTGATTCTAATTTCAGTCGCATCGAATCGATAAATTCTAATTAGGTGATATGTGTCCTCTCACGCAAAGTTTGGCAACTTCAATGGGGGCAGTCCTCCCTCTTCTCCATCAATTCGATGGTTCTTAGCCCCGCCTAGGCCTGTCAACGGAGCGGATACGAAGCGAATATATGACTATCCGTATCTGCTCCGTTTTCCGATTCGAATTATCCGATTTTGATCCGCTCCGATTTGACTCGGATACGAAGTGAATATCTGACTATCCGTATCCGCTCCGTTTTAAAATCCGAATTATCCGATTCAAATTTCAAAGTATATAAATATAATTATAAAATATTAAAAATATATAAAATATAATTATAAAATGTCAAAAATATATAAAATAAATTTTAAATTAAAATACAACTATAAAATATCTAAATTTCTCTATAATATCATTTATTTTATAATACATTATTTAAAAATATGTATTATAAGATATATAATATTACGAACGGATATTTTTCGAAGCGAATATTATAATATCCGTATCCGCTCCGATTCGAATTCGGATATTATCCGTATCCGAAAAAACGAATACGAATCGAAGCGGATCCAGATAATATCCGTATCCGTCGACGGGCCTAACCCCGCCCTGCCACTCGTTTGTGGGGGTGTGCGGACGTTCACCTCCGCCACCCATCACATGGACCCGTCCTTCTGATCACGTGGCCTCTGCCCCCACTGGTGCTCCTCACCCTTGATTGCCCGATGTGATTGAACAAGCCCGGCCATCCGCTTTCGGCTTTGATGATTAAATGCAGACGTTTCGCCGTGGAACAAACATCCACCGCACATATAATTAATCTGATTAGGGACACGTTGGTTGTCCTCAAAAGAGCCCGTGCCTCGAGGGCGCTGTACTCTCTCCTCTCTTAATAAGAGAGAGAGAGAGAGAGGGGCCTTGGATTCAACTCCCACCTCATGTTGTTGTTGTTGTTGTTGTTGCGTAAGAGGAGGGATTTGCTAGCCAGCCCATATTATATTTGTGAGGAGGGTCTGTAGTTGAATGTTGCCATCGATACAGACTTGACCAACTAACAAGCCACTCGATCGAATACATCCAAAAGAAAGGAAGCTCAATTGGGCAATTCATATATAGAAAGACTTCATTTGGCCGTACGTTTGTGATTCGACAAATCCAAACCCTACTACGTATGGACTGGTTGACGTGGAATGACAGCATCTTCTCATAGGTGGAGTGCACTGTGGCGGGGGGAATAGATTCTGGTCCACTTGTGTTGTGATCGATGCCACATATGATTTGATACCATCTGATGATCTCTTCTTCTGATTTATTTATGTCCACAAGTTTCACCACACATGCATGAGCGAATGCATTGATTTAGTGATGATTCCGACACTTGAAACATAAGAAAGAGATCTCTAAAGATGAAGCTGCGTGGGGTGTTAAATTTTTTTGATTTTTTTTTGTGGTGGCAGCTCACATTAATTAATGGAGACATTCACAAACTATTAATGAGACATAAGTGACCGATCGGACCAAGACTGAGGACAGCAAGTCTGTTTCACAGGCACCCAGACGACAAAGCTTGGTTGGGCCGCGGATCGAGCACTTATCACCGTTGAGATGGTGGGTGAGATTGCAAAGAGTATATAAGATGAGACGATTTTTGTAAGCCAAAAATCATGAATAAATGCATTTTTGGGAAGTTAATTTGTTCGGGAAGGGGAGTGAACTATCAACATTTGATGCACCACCGAACCGGAGTAAAATTTCCCCACTTAATCTACATCATCGAAGTTAAATTCCAAATTAAACAAGATAAGAACGAATTAAGTAGCAAAAAAAAAAAAAATCTACTGATCATTCAGCGTGCCTCACATGATAGTTAACGCCACCTGATAGCCGTCACGCCACTCGTCTACTTTCATGCAGATGCATATGCCATCTCGTGCAAGGTGTTGAACAGGAAGCATACAAAAATAGCAGTCCTTGTCTGTCAGAGGCCGCCTCCCTGGTAAGTTCCATGATACGTGGAAGCCAACCAGTGAAGGCTTATTAAGCGAGAAGAGCCTGGATTTTGCGAGATTTGAATGGGACATGGTGCCTTCGTTGATAGATATATCTGTTGGGAAGGGAAGCAGTACCGCCCTAGAATTAACAATACTTGTCGAATTCAACTAGGGTTCAGTTGGGTCATATCAAGTCTTAACGTTCAATCTTTGAGTCGGACCTAATAAGTCACGCACTGGCTTAGGACCATCAGGTGGTTTGGAGATTGGCACTGCGAGGGGGAAGAGAAGCGATCACGCACACCTTAGCCCAAGGGGACTTATCACCGGAAGAAGAGGATGCACGTGCCACGACACTCTGGATTTTATTTTTTTTCATGAGATAGAGTTACATGACCTACGCGGACCAAGATACAAAGCCTGAGAAATTAAAGGGCTGCAGTGCTTCGAGACTTTGACGACATAAGTTTGGATGGCCGGTTGTACAGTCTCCCAAGAGAAAAGACTCAAGGGCTCGAACTTGACCTTGACCTTGCAGAAGGCTCATGGGCAGCTGGGATGACAGCCTGGGTCTTGGGCAACCTAAACCTCTTAGTCCATCTGAGCTCCAGGCATCGGAGATTTGCCACTATGATGGGTGACTAGCGCAAAGTGCTGACATGGGAGACCTCTGGGGGGCTATCAACAGTGGCCAAGGCTCTCAGTGGTGATGCCTGGTAGCGATGATGAGCGTGAGGTGAGGATCTTTCCCCTAGGTGTATTTGAGGTAGGAAATTGAGTCGTTGTCGTCAGATAGGCATAGAGGCGCTTCACCTTTTGGCAGTTGGAGGCAAGAGCTTCACTTCTGGTGGCGTTGGGACGGGTCGCATAAGAACTTTCAGCCAAGGTCTTGAGAGGACCTTGCTGGGTTTCTCCCTCTGGCCGCTTAGGGGGTCCACTATCGTGAGTGAATCTTGTCAAGTTTTTTTCTACATGGACAGTTCTCACCAGGGTAAAAGTACTTCAGGAGAGCTCTCTGACGCTCAAGTCAGTAGGCGCTTTGCTAGAAAGCGGAGGGCCCCTCAAAAGTGGTGGGTGTCCATGGTCTGTTGGAGCAGTCCGGAGAAGGTGAAGGAGAGGAGGGGGAGCTTTCTCCAGAGTAGTTTTGCTCTTGGGCACCCTCATGGAGAGAGAACCTTTGCATATGGGCTACTCTTTACTTCTCTTTCTGGGATGTGATCTTGTGTTGGGAGATGTGCCATACATGATCGGAGGAGGTCACGACGACCTCCTTATATAGACGTTTGCTACGCAGATGTCGAGGAGGCTCGCATATTTGAAAGCGTAACATCTTGAATTTTAGAGCTTAAAAATATATTAAATCCCACGATAAAAAGGGACTCCAAGATGTATTACTATTTATCTACAATTATATGTGAGGAGGGGAAAACCCACGGGGCCTAATAAAGGCTCGTCTTTGAAGTCACCTCCAACCAGTATGAGTCTAGCACACGACCTGCCATGGCCTGTCACATGACTGACTGTTGGCACTCAAAATATGATCCTTTGGCAACCAAGCCGCAAAGATGAATGATACGGCCCACTGAAGCACAGAAGCCGATAAAGATCAACTTATCAAGAGAACCCCTCAAGCTGACGAAGCTCTGAGCCACCTTGGAGGGAGCATCGGCGACTTTACCTCAGGAGAGTCGAAGTGAACCCGCAACCAACCGGCAGCGCGATCAAGCCTGCCCAATGATACGGCATCGACCTCATCATGCCGCTACCCCACATCCGTCGCCCGACCAAGGATGACGGTCTACCTTATGACTCTCCCAAGGAGGAAGAATGTCCTCGGCCATCCGCAACAAGGGGCCGAAGGTTCTGTCAGCAGAAGATCCCGATTACCCGGCACAGGTTCGGCTTCTCACCATAGTGGGCCCGTTAGTGGCCGATTAATCACCGTTCAAGGTGGAATTGTCCAGGATGTAACGTCATCCTGCAAGGAAGCTTCGAGCACGAGTCTGTCTTAGCCAGAAGCACAAATCACAGTGCCGAAGGCTGTATCAGCAGGACACCCGTGTGCTCGGACCAGACACACACGAAGTCTTGATTAAGGCTGTTCGTCCTATCAAGAGCTTCGTCAACACCCTATCAAAGCCCTCCGATGGCCAGGGTGAGAGGAACAGTCAACGGGAGCTTCCGGAATCATCTCCGGGCCCACCGGACTGGATACGCCAAGTAGACAGGTTAAAACGGCGCCGTCAAACCGGCGCGCCAAGAGCAATAGGGGGTGTTCCCGGCGCCATCAACCCGGCGCGCAAAAGCCAAAGGGGGTGTTACCCGGCGCCATCAACCCGGCGCGCAAAAGCCAAATGGGGCTTCTTCCCGACGCCGTCAATCCGGCGCGCCTCTTCCTGGGGCGCCGAATTAACCATAAGGCCATATATAGCCTACCTTCGGCCAGAGAAGCGGGGGGATCCGAGAGAGAAAAAAAAAAGAGAAAAGAAGAAAGAAGAGAAAAAAAGGAGATAGCCAGAAGAAAATAGAAAGGATCTGAGGTCCGCCAATCAGAGCTTCGGAGGGGAGGGTTTCGAGAGGAGAAGGTTTTCTCCAAGGGTTCTCAGGCCGCCACCGCCGTTCTCTGTTCTGTTCGATCCTCCGACGTCGGAGAAGAAGAAGAGTCTCTCTCTCTCTCTCTGTCTATTTAGGTGGGTCTCCGTGTTCCTCCCGGTGGAGCCTCCCCCTATTCTTCCTGGGTTTTCTTCCCTGATACAATGTAAGTGAGTGAGGGGAGGGGCGATGATACGAGCCTGACCTCCCCTCCCTCACCAATATCTCTATTCTTCCTCTCTGTTTGTACCGAGTCCCTTATATTAATGAAAACGGCGGCCGGACGACAACGCCGGCGCCGAAACGATGCTCTGTGCACTTCCTTTCCCTGTTGCTTATATTATGAATGAATGATGCTTTCCTTTTCATATAGATCTTTTTTTTGTTTCCTCTTCTTCCCTGTAGCCGGTGAAGCGGCGTCCGACAATGATGCCGGCGCCGTGGAGGATGAACGCAAAGCATTGTGCATTTCTTTGGCCGAATGATCTTGCTCCTGTTCCGTCTTCCCGACGCTTTATGCCCCGCTATGGCAAGGGCTACATCGATTCCCCTCCCCGGGGGTTTTCTCTTCCGATCGGATGCTAGGAATTTTCACCGTGTAAGGGGGGGTCAATACATGGGTTCCTCCAACCTGTCTGGGCCGCCCTCGTAATACTCTTTCTATTCTCGACCATGAACAGAGGGAAATAAGGGCGTCCCCACACTCCCGTTATTATTTTCTGAACATTCCTTGACGAATACTTCTTTGATTTGTGAACATGCATATGCATGAACGTATGTATATCTACAGGCATTAGTTTTGGCCTGCTGGTTATGCGAATGATCTCACAGCTCCGTTCGACTGTTTCATTAGTGTGGATCAGTAACCCGGGGAGGGGGAACATCCCCCACTGTTCCGTTGTGATAACACTCTGTCCACCAGAGACCGTCCAGCAGTGACGAATCTCCTATGGATTAATGAGTGAATAGTAAACGGGTTTAATCCCGACATCTCAAATCCACAGTCCCTAATGGACTTTGTGGTGGCCGTGAGATGAGTATGCCCCTCATAGGCTGGCCCTTGGGATTTCCTTCTCTAATCGGTCGTCCCGACTCGAGTGTTGTGGTGGCTCGGGTCGCGTGCCCCTCGTAGGCTAGCCCTCGGGGTTTTCGCTCCCATATCGAGTCGCCTCACTCACTCACTGTTACCCACGGACTCGGTGCCCCTAGCAGGCTAGCCCTCGGGGTCTTCCTATCCGTTTGGGTCTGCCGGTCGCCGTTGCGCCACCCGGCTTTTAGGGGTTTACTCCGCCACGTGAGTACTCCCTGCGTCTCCCCGACAATCCTTTGGGATGGGGAGATGCTGCCGAAATTCCGGCTCGAACGAGTCTAAACTCGGAACAATCGCCGCGCTCGATTCCGGACCTCGCGCGAGCCCGTGATTTGACCTTTGGATGACTCCGGACCGATCCGATGAATAATCAACTCAATAAATTCTCAAAATCCTCCAAAAACCTTTTAATAAACCCATGAATAAACTGACGAAGCTCCTGTTTCCATGAAATCGGGTTAATTCGGCGCGTTCATGCGCGATAACGCCTTAAAACGGCGCGCCCTTCCCGGCGTGCCCTTTCCGGCGCGCTCTTTCCGGTGCGCCCTTCCCGGCGCACCCCAGCTCCCCACGCCGTTTTAACAGGGTTTCCCCCTTTACCTACGGTTCTGGCGCCGTTTTAAACCTTTTACCTACGTTTCAGGGCGCCGTTTCAAGCGTTTTAGCCCCTTTCTTCGCATGCACTGCACCGGTTTCGTTCCGAATCGTGTCGTCGCGTCATTCTAACCCTTTTTCCACTCATGGGATGATTTCCTATGCTAATCACAGAAGGATGCAAGCTCCTCAACCAAATAAACTAAATAAAATTAGCATGTTCAAGCTTGAATCGATATGTCTCGAATCCTTGCCGTCACGTCTTGGTCTGAGTATTCATGTCACGTTAATGCATGCCCGAATGTGTGCATCTTTGGTATATCAAATAACATTGCCAGAAGGTCAGGTTACGCCTGATTGGAGGCTTTGTTACGCGTGAAGGTGGCCTTCGAGCCTAAGTCCTCCGCCGTGTACCAGGGGCCACCCTAATAAATCGTGCGTAGTCAATCGTATCATCCTGCATGATCATTTGCCTGCTCTGTACCCTTTATTCCGGCTTTGATAGCCCGACATCTCGACAATTAATCAAAGGTGTTCCCTCCTCGTGGGGGATGTAATTAACGCCATAGCCTTTATAGTATGGCGGACTGCTGGTCCCGACCGAACCTCACATTCGCCCGACATGGGTCAGAATGATAGCACAATAAAATCGTCACTCATGTGACTGGCACGCCCGCGTCGTCAATCAGTCAGTTGATTACCGGTTAGTCAAATGGTTGATCGATACGCGAACGAAAAGGAAAAGAAAAAACACGCTGAAACAAGTCTGGCACGCCCGGTGGGACCAGTGTCACCTTTCATCTCTTTGCCGAGATATCCGGGCTTCGAAGCCCTTTCAAAGGCTACTGATTATTTCCCTGTCTATTTAGGCAAACAATGACAACTCATGGAATAGCTGGCGTCGACTTCGATCAGTCGATAGTCACTGGACACGCGCAAGGGTACCTGGCGGTACCCATGGAATTCGGCAGCTTCTCTGCCGCGGTAGGCTTCCCCAACTTCTTGGGGTTAGCCTTCGTCGATATCCTGGAGGTCGAAGCCCAAGAACCTGCCGAGGAAGTCGCGGAGAAGATGGAGCCTCGGAAGGTCCCCCGCTGCGACGACTTGCTCAAGAATCCGACCCCGGCCGCTAGCTGCATGGTGCACCACGTTGTACGTGGGATGCACCCCGCTATTGCCAACAAACACCCTGGAGGACGTCAGCGTCGCCAGGTCCGCAGGAACGCTACTGTGATCATCGGAACTGTGTCTCAGTCCGGGAAATCAATGATGGTTGGAGGCATGCGCGTCTTCCTCAACGGACGTACGGCACGGGTGACCCCGGACCGAGTCATCCCCAACGTTCCTGTCCACGAGCACAAGTTTAAGTTGATCATTTAGATCACCTAATTTAAAGAACTTAATTGTTTCAATCAATATATATATATATATACTGCCATCCTAATTTACTTGCAACTTAATTACTTGTAAAATAATTTCACTAAAAGTATAATTATTCATATTTTTCTCGAAATAAAAGATGGTTATGATTGCAAAAATAATTAATCCTGCTAAATGTCTATCTAGAAATGACGCACACACAAATATCTATACGACATGAGTGCTGAAGAATCCATTTGGTTGATTGCCATCGACAAAAATACATATGACGGCACATGATATATATATGCGGAGATATTTTCGCACTTATATTTGTACAGTAAGATTTTTTTTTGCACTTTTTTTTACGTACCAGGATTATTCTTGTACTAGTAAGTAATTAACACATTAAACATATTTTTTTCCAGTCTGATTAGATTTTTAACTCTAGTTAATTAAATTTATTTAACAGCAAATTCCGATACCTAATGCATGCGGCAAACATTTTGCACGTATGTGTAAGTGGCGAATTAAGTTACTTTAATCAGTATGTATTTAAGAGTAGTTCTTCTATAGTGAAACATGTGAGAAGATTGTTTTTACAATCAACTCTAAAAATGTGTCCGCATGATAATATCATATGATCACGTGAGTGCCTTTCAAACAAAGATTTTCCGATTAGGTGATATGTGTCAACTCGATTAATTTAACCTAGATACAATACAATAATATTTGACTTAAATTGATTCTAATTTCAGTCGCATCGAATCGATAAATCATGTTTCCTCCCTCTTCTCCATCAATTCGATGGTTCTTAGCCCCGCCCTGCCACTCGTTTGTGGGGGTGCGCGGACGTTCACCTCCGCCACCCATCACATGGACCCGTCCTTCTGATCACGTGGCCTCTGCCCCCACTGGTGCTCCTCACCCTTGATTGCCCGATGTGATTGAACAAGCCCGGCCATCCGCTTTCGGCTTTGATGATTAAATGCAGACGTTTCGCCGTGGAACAAACATCCACCGCACATATAATTAATCTGATTAGGGACACGTTGGTTGTCCTTGAGGGTGCTGTACTCTCTCCTCTCTTAATAAGAGAGAGAGAGAGAGAGAGAGAGAGAGAGAGAGAGAGAGAGAGAGAGAGAGAGAGAGAGAGAGAGAGAGAGAGAGGCCTTGGATTCAACTCCCACCTCATGTTGTTGTTGTTGTTGTTGCGTAAGAGGAGGGATTAACTAGCCAGCCCATATTATATTTGTGAGGAGGGTCTGTAGTTGAATGTTGCCATCGATACAGACTTGACCAACTAACAAGCCACTCGATCGAATACATCCAAAAGAAAGGAAGCTCAATTGGGCAATTCATATATAGAAAGACTTCATTTGGCCGTACGTCTGTGATTCGACAAATCCAAACCCTACTACGTATGGACTGGTTGACGTGGAATGACAGCATCTTCTCATAGGTGGAGTGCACTGTGGCGGGGGGAATAGATTCTGGTCCACTTGTGTTGTGATCGATGCCACATATGATTTGATACCATCTGATGATCTCTTCTTCTAATTTATTTGAGTCCACAAGTTTCACCACACATGCATGCGCGAATGCATTGATTTAGTGATGATTCCGACACTTGAAACATAAGAAAGAGATCTCTAAAGATGGAGTTGCGTGGGGTGTTAATTTTTTTGATTTTTTGTGGTGGCAGCTCACATTAATTAATGGAGACATTCACAAACTATTAATGAGACATAAGTGATCGATCGGACCAAGACCGAGGACCGCAAGTCTGTTTGACAGGCACCCAGACGACAAAGCTTGGTTGGGCCGCGGATCGAGCACTTATCACCATTGAGATGGTGGGTGAGATTGCAAAGAGTATATAAGATGAGACGATTTTTGTAAGCCAAAAATAATGAATAAATGCATTTTTGGGAAGTTAATTTGTTCGGGAAGGGGAGTGAACTATCAACATTTGATGCACCACCGAACCGGAGTAAAATTTCCCCACTTAATCTACATCATCGAAGTTAAATTCAAAATTAAACAAGATAAGAACGAATTAAGTAGCAAAAAAAAAAAAAATCTACTGATCATTCAGCGTGCCTCACATGATAGTTAACGCCACCTGATAGCCGTCACGCCACTCGTCTACTTTCATGCAGATGCATATGCCATCTCGTGCAAGGTGTTGAACAGGAAGCATACAAAAATAGCAGTCCTTGTCTGTCAGAGGCCGCCTCCCTGGTAAGTTCCATGATACGTGGAAGCCAACCAGTGAAGGCTTATTAAGCGAGAAGAGCCTGGATTTTGCGAGATTTGAATGGGACATGGTGCCTTCGTTGATAGATATATTTGCTGGGAAGGGAAGCGATACTGCCCTAGAATTAATAATACTCGTTGAATTCAACTAGGGTTGAGTTGGGTCATATCAAGTCTTAAGTACCTAATAAGTCGCGCACTGGCTTAGGACCATCAGGTGGTTTGGAGATTGGCACTGCGAGGGGGAAGAGAAGCGATCACGCACACCTTAGCCCAAGGGGGACTTGTCACCGAAGAAGAGGATGCACGTGTCACAACACTCAGGAATTTGTTTTTTTCATGAGATAGAGTTACATGACTTACGCGGACCAAGATACAAAGCCCGAGAAATTAAAGGGCTGCAGTGCTTCGAGACTTTGACGACATAAGTTTGGATGGCCGGTTGTATAGTCTCCCAAGAGAAAAGACTCAAGGGCTAGAACCTGACCTAAGCAAAGAAGGCTCATGGACAGCTGGGATGACAGCTTGGGTCTTGGGCAACCTAAACCTCTTAGTCCATATGAGCTCCAGGCATCGAAGATTTATCACTATGATGGGTGACTAGCGCAAAGTGCTGACATGGGAGACCTCTGGGGGGCTATCAACAGTGGCCAAGGCTCTCAGTGGCGATGCCTGGTAGCGATGATGAGCGTGAGGTGAGGATCTTTCCCCTAGGTGTATTTGAGGTAGGAAATTGAGTAGTTGTCGTCGGATAGGCATAGAGGCACTTCACCTTTTGGCAGTTAGAGGCAAGAGCTTCACTTCTGGTGGTGTTGGGACGGGTCGCATAAGAACTTTCAGCCAAGGTCTTGAGAGGACCTTGCTGGACTTCTCCCTCTGGCCGCTTAGGGGGTCCACTATCGTGAGTGGATCTTGTCAAGTTTTTTTCTACATGGAAAGTTCTCACCAGGGTAAAAGTACTTCAGGAGAGCTCTCTAACGCTCAAGTCAGTAGGCGCTTTGCTAGAAAGGGGAGGGCCCCTCAAAAGTGGTGGGTGTCCATGGTCTGTTGGAGCAGCCTGGAGAAGGTGAAGGAGAGGAGGGGGAGCTTTCTCCAGAGTTATTTTGCTCTTGGGCAGCCTCATGGAGAGAGAACCTTTGCATATGGACTACTCTTTACTTCCTTCTCTCTTTCTGGGATGTGATCTTGTGTTGGGAGATGTGCCATACATGACCGGAGGAGGTCACGACGACCTCCTTATATAGACGTTTGCTACGCAGATGTCGAGGAGGCTCGCATATTTGAAAGTGTAACATCTTGAATTTTAGAGCTTAAAAATATATTAAATCCCATGATAAAAAGGGACTCCAAGATGTATTAATATTTATCTATAATTATATGTGAGGAGGGGAAAACCCATGGTGACGAGAATCATCACTATTTATCATATTAAGTATGTATTGTGTGTAAAATATATGTAGTAATACGTGTATTATTTACTTCTGTTTTATTAGGCTAGTCATAGTCAATAAACCTGTGTGTTTTGTGTATTTTATTTTATTAAATCCACAAAGTCAATAGTGTGTTGGTGGGCTTTATTTTATTAGGCTAGGATAGATATACAAATAAGGGAAATTGTGAAGGTATGTGTGTAATGGGCATTCCCTATAAATAGGGGGCAAGGGTGTGTTACGAGATATGAACCATATGAATGAAAGAAGTGATTTGTCTTGTGCTATTCCCTTCCCTCTTCTCTCCATTTGTGAGATGTGAGTGTGTCGCCCGATGTGAGACCATCCGACGTGAGGCCGAGCTGCGCGAGGTAGCAAGTTATCCGTCCTGTTCGTGATATCGGAGTGCCGTCGATCCTGCCTCGACGCCGTCCCGTGTCAGATTTGATATCAGAGCCCAACAACGGCGTCTCCGACGATCTCGAAGACCCCGACGACCCCGACGTCCCCGACGTCGTCTCCCTTTCTCAGATTTGTGTGAGTGTATCGCCCGGTATTTCCTATCGCACTCAGCAGCGGCACACGACCATATACTAGCTAAGCAAGTAAGTGCCAAGAAGTCGAGATCGTTACCTCCACGCTCCCGGCGTGGGGAAGACAACCCCGGCCAATTCCGAACTCTCGATTAACAAATTTTTACTGTGATACAAAAATTTTGACCCACTCCACGCAGGGAGGTAAAAGGTCACAAGTGGGGCCCGGGAGTCACGGGAATTGGGTTGACGGGCAGCATCTTGATGTCGCTCCGTTGGTGCCGAATCCGCGTTTTGGTGCTATCTGGATGGCGCGATCTATGGGTTCGTGGGACCCACGGACCACTATGTCCTCCGGGTATGGCGGGGTGGGTCCCGCTGTGGTGGTGGCCCCTGGAGACGCGCCTCCCTGGACGGTGGCCGGGCTGGAGCGTCAGTCGGAGGCCGGGCGGCTCCGACCTCCACTCGTTGGAGGTCTTGTCCTCGGATCTGATGCTGCTATTTTACAGCGCGTGACCCGGCGAGGATGCTTGCTGGGATCACTCCTGATGTCGGATCGACGCACAAGAGGTATCGTTGGAAAGCTCTTTCGAAGTAGTTCGATCTAGGGCCAGAGAGAAAAATTGAAACTTCACGGATCTGACCTTAGTCGATTTTTCAAGTTGCTGTTGGACAGGGCCCGAAATCTCAGGCCAGCAGGGAAGTTTCCTGAGAAATGCCGTTGACCGTGTGGTAGACTTCCGAATCAGAAGATGAGTTCTTCATGAAAGTTGTAGAGGGGAGAAATAGGAAAACGGGAATATTTTTTATGTATGGTTTTGTTGAGATTTGGATGGGGAAAGATATTTTGTACTAGTGGGTGGTCGGATCTGGACAGAGGCAGATAGAACTGAGTGGAGACCTGAAAGTGAATTTTAAAAAATAGGTGAAGGCCTTTAGAAATTCCACGAAAATTCGTGGATAGAGGGGGTGTTAGACAAAACCTCCAGTAAAATTGGGGGCTCAAGAAAAAATCAAGAAGAGGTCCGAAGAGGAAAAATTTAGAGCTATTGTGAATATGGACTGAAAGCTGACAGATCTGGAAGGAGGGGATGAACGAAAATGGAAAAATGGAAAATGAAAACTAAAAGCCAAACCAAATTTTATGGGACGTGGGAGTGACCTCTGGAACTCACCCTGAAGATTTGGACTCCAAAAGATTTCGAGGTTGGGAGCAAGAATTTGTGGAAGAAGGGTCTATCCTGGGTGGACAGAACTCCGGCGACGACGGTGGCGGTGCGACGGCGGCGGCGGCGGTAGCGAGCTTCAAGAACGGATATCGGAGGCGTCTCACCTCAGAATACAACCATCTCAGCTGCAGAAGGGGGAGAGAGGAGGGGGAGGTTGCACAAGGCTGGGGGCTCCAAGAATTTTCTCATAAAATGTATGCATTAATTCCACTCAAATTGAAAATACAAGTCTCTTATAGAAAATACAAAAAGACTAGTTCTATCCTTAGATCTAGGATTGGTGGGGAGTTTACAATTTATTTCTCCCATGTGGTTTGAAATAAATAAAATAAGATTTTAATCCTAATAAACTATATTATACATGGGGCACCCCCTTGACTTACGTGTTTCAAATTTTAAATTTTGTTACCCTTTGTCCCCCCTTGGTCCAACCCTTCTAGAAGCCCACCTTGGAGGGTTGACTGACCCCACATGGGCCCAAGAGCTGAGGTGGATCAATGGGAGAAGGGATGGGGGGCCTGCGGGACCCAGGTGGTCCCAAATTACAAATAAACCCCTCTTATAATCCGAATAAAACTAAATAAACACACATTACACACAAATAAAATTCCCATAAATATGATAAATACTAAGACTCAAGGGGGAGTCTCCAGACTGTCTCTGAGTCAGATGGAAGTCGATGTAGCCCGAGTGGTGCTCCGCGTACGGTATCGACGGCTCGCCGGTTCGTACTTCTCGCTCGCTTTGGTGTCTGCACCAATTCTCCCTGGGTGGGAGAAACTCGACCCTGTCGAGTAAGGGTCAGCATCGCTCTGGTAGCGCTCCAGTAGGTCAGGATCTAGCCTCTGCAACTCTCCACGGGTGATCCAAGTATCCTCGGTGGCGGGTCACCCTCTCCATCGCACTATGTAGCGCGGGTAGGATACACTCCTGGTAACAGTCACCTGCTCATCCAGTATATGATCTATATGCTCTCGCTGCCGTGAAAATGGGGCTGGTGGTGGACACTCAGGTGTGGGATCACTCTCAATGGGAGGAGATGGCTCGAAAGGCTCACTAGGGATCACGGCTGGGTCCCTATATGCAACTAGATCCGACACATTGAAAGTTGAGCTTATACCATATTTCTCGAGCAGGTCCACAACATACGCATTGGATCCAACGCGTTTCAACACTCTAAATGGACCGGCTCCGCGAGCTTGCAATTTCTTTACGGTTCCAGAGGGAAACCGTTCAGGTCTTACCCTGATCATGACATTTCACCTTTTTGGAACTCACGGTGGTGTCTATGGGCATCGGCTAGCTCCTTATACCGTTCATTGCTGGCCTCAATGTGACGACGGACGTCGTCGTGTAGACTCCTAACATGCTGTGGACGCACTAAAATTCACTTGTTCAGGTGGTTGGTCTATTAAGTGCGTGGGCGTGCCAGTCACTGAGTGACAATTTATTCGGGCTCTGAAGAGCCCATAGTGCGCTCGATCTGACTTCGTCAGACGATTGTGTGGTTCGTGTCGGGACCAAAACCCGCCGCGCCATAAAGGTTACAGCGTCATTTACATCCCCCATACGAGGGAACACTCTTGATTAATAGCCGAGATACGGGGAAGAGTCCCGGGACTAGATTCTAACACCAAAACATGTTCAAAGGGAGTGAGCTATAGGCCGAGGGTGTGGGTCAGACAATGAGCATAATCGGGACGGACCTGAGGTCCAAGCATAGCCCATGAAGGCCTTATTGATATCCCCATGTGTAGGGTCCAGGGATGACGGGAGCCGTCTCTTTCTATTCCGATTTCTGTCGGTCACTTGCGGACCACTTGATATTCAGACAATGGTCCGTATTGAAGGTACGGCGTAGACATGCACAACCCCGTATAAATGTATGCCGAGTTCACGGTAATTTCAGTGAAAGAGCGGGAATGAATCCCAATGGGAACGGGTCGGAATTGATGAACTATTGGCCCGGAGCAATGTCGGCTCACGACCATGTCGGGGAGGGAGCCATCGGCCACATCGGTTGCTCACGGGTCTTTTCATGTTTAGACACAGGTCCGTAATAGAAACGTGACGAAAACCGAGTTGAACCCATTCAAATGTCAGCCGAGTGCGCGGCAATTTTAGTAGTGACTCGGAAGGGATCCGGCCTGAGAAACGAGTCCGGTTTGATCGGAATGTCAGCCCGAGGCGAGGTCGAGTCATGGCTGTTGCGGGATGATTCCCAAGGCTCAGGCCCAACTTGGGAGGGCGACATCGTTGTTCCTTCAGCACCGGGTCACGAGAGAGAGACGGGGCTGCAAAGCGGATTTTACCATCGTTTTATTATTATTTAGAGTTTTACTATTATTACTTGTTGATTTATGTATATCTTTGAGTGAGTTCATTATTGCTATTTATTTATATTTTTTTGTGATTTATTCATTTATTATTATTGTTGTTAGGTTTATTTTTATTGTTTGTTCGTTTTATTATCATTCGTTTGCTTGTCGTGTTTCGTTAAATTTGTTATTATTATTTATCCTGGGTTATCATTTATTTATTTATCATTCTCGGTGAGTTTGTCATTATTATTCATTCATCTTTATTATCATTTATTTTGTCTAATTATTATTATTGTTATTATTCTTAAGCTTATTATTATTATTACTTGTTTCTTTATTATTTTTATTTATTTATTCATTTTTGAATTTGTTATTATTTATTACCATTTCTATTATTGTTATTATTATTATTACTCATATTTTCTGGAGAGAGAACGGGCCATTAGAGAGCTAGAAGAAAGGCGTACCGCTGAAGGGCTGAGGGTGTGTCACTGAAGGGCCGGTAGAGGTGTGGCGGCGAAGGGGCTAGGAGTGTGCCGCTGAAGGGCTAGTAGAGGTGTGTCGACGAAGGGGCTAGGAGTGTGCCGTTGAAGGGCTGGTAGAGGTGTGCCGGCGATGGGGCAAGGGTGTGTGCCGCTGAAGAGCCGGAAGGATGTACCGCTGAAGGGCTGGGAATGTGCCGCTGAAGGGCCTGGGGCTGTGCCGCTGAAGGGCTGGAAAGGTGTACCGCTGAAGGGCTGGGAGGGTGCCGCTGAAGGGCCTGGGACTGTGCCGCTGAAGGGCTGAGGAGTGTGCCGCTGAAGGGCTGAGGGAGTGTACCGCTGAGGGGCTAAAAGGGTGTACCGATGAGGGCCCACTCTCCCTCTAATTCTTTTAAGGCTTTTCTTTTCTTCTTTACTGATTTTATTAAGTTTGCATGGGTTTCTTCTCCCTTTCTCTCGATTGTCTTTCATTCTTTCTCTCCTGAGGACGGATGTTCAAGTTACTTAGTTGTTGTTCGATTCGGCTCTCTTTGAGTTGATTGCGGTTCTCTTGTCTCGGTTAAAGCATTTTGCCGTTGTTCTTTTCATTTGTTTGATGCTTCCTTTTGTCCTTTTTAACATGTGATCGTTCTATTTATTAGTTGTTTCTTTTTAACTTTTTAATATGTTATCGTTTCTAACGAAAATTCGACAGCATCTCCCCTTGACCCGAGCGTAAGGGAGATACAGGGAACGCGCCCACATGGAGTTACAGAACCCGAAAACTGGAGGTGGGCGCCCGAGAGCGGCAACACCTTTATAAACCTTGGAAAACTTGGAGGGAACGGCGAGTGGAAGACTACTCTAGGACTGGCTGAGGGGGGAATGCACCGGGCAAGAAGAAGGGGCAAGTGTGCCGGGCCAAGGAGGCCAAGGGTATAGCGGTGAGGAAGGCCCAAAGGGGCGTACCGGCGAGGGCCATCATAGGCGTGCCGGAGAAAGGCAGCCAAGGCCGTGCCGGCGAAGGGTGTTGAAGAGTGCACCAGCGAAGGCCCGACGGGGGTGTGCCGGCGAAGGCCTGATCAGGCGCGCCAGTGAAGGGTCCAAAGGGGTGTGCCGCTGCAGGCACAACTGGGGTGTGCCGCTGGGACACGGCTCGAGCGTGCCGCTGAGAGCATCCAAGGATGGACGAAAGCGAAAAGAACGGCCGGGAGGAAGCAAACCCCGACGGGAGAAGAAATGGGAAGAGGCGTGAAGCATCGAGGGGTGAAAACACTAAAGAAACGCCTGAGGGAGACATCAAAAATATTTGCAAATGTTCTACTTTCATTCTCACAAAAAGGATGCCCCAAAAGAGCTAATACATTGCGACGGGAAAGAAAAGGAGGGGGACAAAGAAAGAAAGAAAGAAGATACAATGGGGGGGAGCATGGACTCCTCCCCTCCCGGACCTCACTCTCTCTCTCTCTTCACTCACGCTCTTTCTCTTCCTCTCTTTGCACCGGTGGTAGTGGACGGGATGGCAACGGGGGAGCCGAAGCCTCCCCTCTCCTTCTTCTCTTCTTCTCTTCTTCTGGTCTTCACGCGGACGGCGGTGGACGGAGCAGCAGAAGGGGGGAGGCCAAGCCTCTCCTCTCCTCTTCTCTCTTCTCCTCTTCTCCTTCTTCTTCTCTTCTTCTCCTTCTCTTCTTCTCTTCTTCTCTTCCCTTTCTACCTGTGTCTGTCTATGTGTGTGTCCCTGTGTGTATCTCCCCCTCTCTTCGTCGAAGTGGGCGTCATTATACTCCCAGCAGCGGGAGCCTTCGAGCACGGCCGTCGGAGGCGGGAAGTGGCTCGTGATGATGGGGTTTGACTCCCCCGTCCTGGATGCCAGTGGGATAGCCTGGGTGGCCCAATCTCCGGTTGACACCTCGTAGAGCTCACTGCGCGCCAAGGATGCGTAGGGCTTGGGCACCACGTCGTTCAGCCGTTGAAAAAGGCTTAACGCCGTGCCGCTGGCGGGCTGAACAAGTGTGTCGTAGGAGGGCCAAAAGGGCGTGCCACTGGGGCACAAAACGGGCATGCCGTGGAAGGCCCAGCAGAGTGTGCCGCTGAGGGCCCAAAGGGGCGTGCCGCTGGAGACCATTGGGGCGTGTACCGCTGAACCCCCCATGGGTGTGCCGCTGGGGCACCCAGGGGGTGTGCTGTTGAAGACCCCCAAGGGGGTGTGCCGCTGAAGCCCCTTTGGGCTGTGTCGCTGAAGCCCTGGACGCCGTGCTGCTGAAGGGCATAAAGAGTGTGCCGTTGGAGACCCACTGGGCGTGCCGTCGAAGACCCCCAAGGGGTGTGCCGCTGAAGCCCAGGACGGGCGTGCCGCTGGAGACCATTGGGGGGGGTGTACCGCTGAAGGCCCCCCCTGGGGGGTGTACCGATGAAGACCCACCTGGGGGGTGTGCCGCTGAAGCCTGGGGGGTTTGGGTGTGCCGCTGAAGGGCTCCCATGGGCGTACCGCTGGAGAGGGGCCAGGGTCGTGCCGCTGAAGGGCCTTGGGCGTGCCGTTGAGCGGCTAAATGGGCAGTTTTGAGCCCGTTGTGAGCATGAGTTGTGGCCCGTTTAATTTTCTTCGAGGCCCATGGATTATGAGCTTCCCGGGAGTTGGTTTCTCTTCGCTGTCGTGACTCCGGGGACGGCTTCACGATAGTGTGCATATTCGGGGAGTCCGGACGACCAATCTCTCCAGGCCTTCTTCACTCGGTGTCGTTGTTGATGCGAGGCCGGGCAGGATATCTGGGTGTGTAATTTTCGATGTCCACAAATACCCCCCACCCACGGGTAGCGCAGGCGAAGGATGAGCCGGGCGGTGCCCGCTGGTGTACTGGTCTCTTTTTTCTCTTCGTCGGTGCCGACGGGGTGCCGGGGACTGATGTAGTTTGCTTGTCTCTTCTTCTCTTCGTCAGTGCCGACGGGGTGTCGGGGACTGACATAATATGTTGGTCTCTTCTCTTCTTCCTCAGTGCTGATAGGGCATCGAGAGCTACCGTAGCATGTTGGTCTCTTCTTCTCTTTTGCATCAGTACCGACAGGGTAACAGGAGCTGCCATGGTTCGTTGATCTCTTTGTCTCTTCATCAGTGCCGACGGGGTGTCAGGAGCTACGTAGCATGTTTGTTTCTTCTTCCCTTCATCAGCGCCAACAGGACATCGGGTGCTGACATGATATGTTGATCTCTTCTTCTCTTCGTCAGTGCCGACGGGGTGTCAGGAGCTGACATGGTTTGTTGGTCTCTTTGCCTCTTCATTAGTACCGACGGGGTGTCAGGCCCTGACATGGTTTGTTGGTATCTTTGTCTCTTCGCCAGCGCCGACAAGGTGTCGGGAGCTGACCTGGCTTGTTTGTCTCTTGGTCTCTTCGCCAGCGCCGACAGGGTATCGGGAGCTGACCTGGCTTGTTTGTCTCTTTGTCTCTTCGTCAGCGCCGACAGGGTGCCGGAAGCTGACCTGGTTTGTTGATCTCTTTGCCTCTTCGTCAGCGCCGACAGGGTGCCAGAAGCTGACCTGGTGTGTTGATCTCTTCGTCAGTGCCGACGGGTTGTCGGGAACTGACCTGGTCTGTTGTCTCTTTATCTCTTCGTCAGCGCCGACAGGGTGCCGGAAGCTGACCTGGTTTGTTGATCTCTTTGTCTCTTCGCCAGTGCCGACGGGGTGTCGGGAACTGATCTGGTTTGTTGGTCTTTTTGCCTCTTCGCTAGCGCCGACAGGGTGTCGGGAGCTGACCTGGTCTGTTGTCTCTTTGTCTCTTCGTCAGCGCCGACAGGGTGTCCGGAGCTGACCTGGTCTGTCTCTTCGTCAGCGCCGACAGGGTGTCGGGAGCTGACCTGGTCTGTTGTCTCTTTGTCTCTTCGTCAGCGCCGACAGGGTGTCGGGAGCTGACCTGGTTTGTTGATCTCTTCGTCAGTGCCGACGGGGTGTCGGGAACTGACCTGGTCATTTGGTCTCTTTGTCTCTTTGCCAGCGCCGACAGGGTGTCAGGAGCTGACCTGGTTTGTTGGTCTCTTTGTCTCTTCGCCAGCGCCGACAGGGTGTCGGGAGCTGACCTGATTTGTTGATCTCTTCGTCAGTGCCGACGGGGTGTCGAGAACTGACCTGGTCTGTTGGTCTCTTTATCTCTTTGCCAGCGCAGACAGGGTGTCGGGAGCTGACCTGGCTTGTTTGTCTCTTGGTCTCTTCGCCAGTGCCGACGGGGTGTCGGGAACTGACCTGGTTTATTGGTCACTTTGCCTCTTCGCCAGCGCCGACAGGGTGCCAGAAGCTGACCTGGTTTGTTGATCTCTTCATCAGTGCCGACGGGGTGTCGAGAACTGACCTGGTCTGTTGTCCCTTTGTCTCTTCGTCAGCGCCGACAGGGTGCCGGAAGATGACCAGGTTTGTTGATCTCTTTGTCTCTTCGCCAGTGCCGACGGGGTGTCGGGAACTGACCTGGTTTGTTGGTCTCTTTGCCTCTTCGTCAACGCCGACAGGGTGCCGGGAGCTGACGCAGTATGTTGGGTCTATTTATCTCTTTTCTTTCTTTTCTTCTCTCTTTTCTCTTCCTCTCTTCTTTCTCTTCTCTTCCTTTTTTTGTCATCATTTTCTCTCTCTTTTTCGTTTCTCTTCTCTGTTTCCTTCTTCTTCTCTTCTTCCCTTCTCTTTTCCCCTCTTCTATCTTTTTTTTTTTGAAGAACTCCAAGTGGCTGTTGGCGTGGATGCCAATAATATAAGAGCTGTCGGCGCAGGGGCCAACAGGGGAGGCCAAAACAGCCAAGGCTGGAAGTGGGCTTCAAGAGCCAAAATTGTGAAAGGCGAGCCACGAGGGCAGAGAGAAGGGTTCATTGATTCAACAGGGGTATTCGTCGCCTGAAGGGACGGAGAGAAGAGTTTGTTGACTCAAAAGCGCCGGGGATTCAGGTTATGAAACCCGGACTCGGGAAAGTGGGCCGCAAGGGCCGGAGTTGGTGTTACAGAAGTAGGCCGTGAAGGCTAAAATCGGGGAAGCAGGCTACGAGAGCCGGAGTGAAGGGAGATTAACAGGCCGCGAGGGCAAGAGGCAGGCCATGGGGAGGCCAAGATTGGGCTCTACGAGCCAGAGCTGAGAAAGTAGGCCTCGACGGCCGAAATTAAGTTTATTGTATGCACACATTTTTATTATTTATTTATTATTATTTTATCATTAATTTATTATTAATTTATTATTTTTTATTATATATATTTATTATTTTTTATCATTATTATTTTTTATTCAAGTATGCAAGCATTCAATAGCAGGCATAACATAAATATAAGTAAGGCAGCTCCCTCGATAGGGGATGGGATAGGGACATCGCTCACAATTCGTAGATGCGTGCGGGCCGCGAGGCACAATTGAGGGGTGGTGCACCCGTCAAGAGGATATCGCATGTCTTGCATGCATAGCCTAAATTCACGCATTTCACCTGAGGCAATTCTCTGTAGCGTGGCAGTGCAAATGTGTAAGCAAGGAGCCCTAACCATAGGGATATGCAGGTTTTCCTAGTGACACTCGAGGATCACTCTAGCGCCTACACATTAGTTTCAGGCTTTCGACTTTCGGTAGCTTCACACAGCCCCCATCTGTTTATTTTGGTAGCGGATTTCACCGTTCGACGCGTGTCTCCTCATGTGTCTCAATGGGGATTCCCGACTACTAGGATCCGTCCTTATTACAATTCTATTACGGATTCCACCGTTTGACGCGAGTCTCCTCATGTGTCTCAATGGGGATTCCCGGCTAATAGGTTTCATCCTTATTATAATTCGCTTCACCATTTCGCGCGAGTCTCCTCATGTGTCTCAATGGGGATTCCCGGCTACTCGGATTCACGTGTCTCTCTTCCCTTTTTTTGCATCATTTTTTCTCTCTCTCTCTCTTTCTCTCTCTTTTTTTTTACAGTGGGGGTAGGCAGCTTTTTCCTTACGATTACCTTTCACGCGAGTGTAGGAATTCAAGCATCCTTAGAGTGCTAAGAAGAAATTCGGGCAATCCCTATAGTCGAAGGCTATTGAACACATTAAGTGCTAAGTGTGGGAGCGTTGCCTCAGGTTTATTTTGTGAGTTGGGCTTAGCGGTTCAGCCATGACTCTTCCCCTTGACGTGTGCACCTGCCATAATTGGGTTCCCTTCGAGCATATGCCGTGACGCGCGTGCACCTGGAATCGGGGCGATATTATTTAGTAAGGAAACACGGTCTTAGAAACTTCCAAGGAGGTGTATTATTCTATATTAAGCAACCATGCAAGCAGGGCAATCATGTATTCTCTCTTTTTTTCTTTTTTTTGTGTGTGTCTGTTTTATTATTATTATTTTTTTATTGTTTTTTTTGTGTTTGTTTTTACTTTGTTTTTGTTGTTTGTTGTTGTTGTTGTTGTTGTTTCTTTTTTTTTTTGCATAGGAAAATATTGTTGTTACGTATATGTGTAGTGGTAGTAAAGGTATTAGGGAGGTAGACCGCA
Source organism: Amorphophallus konjac (assembly GCA_022559845.1). NCBI lineage: Eukaryota > Viridiplantae > Streptophyta > Magnoliopsida > Alismatales > Araceae > Amorphophallus > Amorphophallus konjac. Next base: position 18,839,798 of record CM040126.1, on the reverse strand, counting down.
AAAGGGCTGAGAGGATATTAGGGAAGCAGGCTGCAGGAGCCGAAGTTATGGGATGCGGGCCGCGAAGGCCGAATTCTGGGAAGCAGGCTACAAGAGCCAGACTTGGGAAGCAGGCCACGAAGGCCAAAGGTAAGCAGGCTGCAAGAGCCAAAGCTAGGAAGCATGCTATGAAAGCCGAAGCGAAGCAGGCTACGAGAGCCAGAATTGGGAAGCAGGCCACGAAAGCCAAAGGTAAGCAGGCTACCAGAGTCAGAATTGGGAAGCAGGCTATAAAAGTCGAAGGGAAGCAGGCTGCAGGAGCCGAAATTATGGGAAGTGGGCCATGAAGGCCAAAGGTAAGCATGCTGCAAGAGCCAGAATTGGGAAGCAGGCTATAAAAGCAGAGGGGAAGCAGGCTGCGAGAGCCAGAGATAAGCAGGCCACGAGGGCCGAATTTTGGGAAGCAGGCTACATGAGCCAGGATCTGGGAGGCCTTTGTCAGTTTAACGCCCCGCCGGCGGAAGATCTAGTCGGTTTAACGCCCCGTCGGCGGAAGGGTCTAGTCGGTTTAACGCCCCGTCGGCGGAAGGTCTAGTCGGTTTAACGCCCCGTCGGCGGAAGGTTTAGTTGGTTTCCATTTGTCGGATGGCTGGAGGTCGGAGGTAAAAGTTTGCCTCGTGACCCTTCTTTCTCTTCTTCTCTTCTTATTTTGTAGGGAGGCAGGTACAAAGACCATGTTTGCCTCATGTCTCTATTTCTTTTCTCTTCTTCTTTTGTAGAGAGGCGGGTGCGAAGACCATGTTCGCCTCATGTGTCTTTTCTTTCTTTTCTTCTCTTCTTTTTGTGTGGTGAGGCGGGCTCGAGGACCACGTTTGTCTCATGTCTTTTCTTCTTCTTCTTTTGTGTGATGAGGCGGGCTCGAGGGCCACGTCTGTCTCATGTGTCTCTTCTTCCCTTTTCTTCTCTTCTTTCTGTTTGGTGAGGCGGGCTCGAGGGCCACGTCTGCCTCATGTCTCTTTTTTTTCTTCTTCTTTTGTGGAGAGGCCGGTGCAATGACCATGTGTGCATCATGTCCTTCTCCTTCTTTTTTGTGGAGAGGCAGGTGCAAAGACCATGTTCGCCTCGTGATCATTTCTTTCTTTTCTTCTCTTCTTCTTTTATGGAAAGGCGGGTGCAAGGACCATGTTCGCCTCATGTCTCTTTTTTTCTCTTCTCTTCTTCTTTTGTAGAGAGGCAAGTGCAGAGACCATGTTCGCCTCGTGACTCTTTCTCCCTTTTTTTTTCTTTTGTGTGGAGAGACGGCTGCAAAGACCGCGTCTGCCTTGGGACTCTTTCTTTCTTTTCTTCTCTTCTTCTTTTGTGTGAAGAGGCGGGTTCAAGGACCATGTTCGCCTCGTGATTGTTCTTTCTCTTCTTCTTTTTATGGAGAGACAGGTGCAGAGACCATGTTTACCTCATGTGTCTTTTCTTCCTTTTCTTCTCTTCTTTTGTGTGATGAGGCGGGCTCGAAGACCACGTCTGCCCCATGCGTGTCTTTTTCTTTATTGTGCTATTCTTTTCTCATTAATGCTTCCACGCTGGAGTGTATTTCTCTTAATGTGCCCCCAGGTTGGGGTGTAGCTTCATTTGGTATGCATCCCCCTGAGGGGTGTGTTTTACCTCTTTGCTTCTGTGCCCCCAGGCGGGGTGTATTTCTTTGACTTCTATGTCCCCAGACCAGGGTGTGTTTTTTTAATGCCCCCGAGGCGGGGTGTAGCTCTCTTCAAATGCCCCCATGGTGGGGTATACTCTTCACGGCTTCTATGCCCCTAAGTGGGGTATGTTTCTTCTTCAAATGCCCCTAAGTCAGGGTGGACTTCTCTTCATATGCCCCTGAGCCGAGGCGTGTTCTTTATAGCTTCTAGGCCCTCGAGGCGAGGTATGCTTCTTCTTCATATGCCCCTGGTACGGGTGTATCTCTTGCTTCTTATGCCCCCCTGAGGCCGGGGTGTATCTCTTTACAGCTTCTGCAGCCCCGAAGCAGGGTATGTTGTTTCTTCAAATGCCGTTTGGGCGGAGTATATCTTTCTTCTTATGCTCCCAGATCGGGATGTATGTCTCTTCGTTTCCGTGTCCCGGGTCAGGGTAAATGCTTCTGCTTCTTATGCGCCAAGGGCGGAGTGTAATTTTAAGCCCCCTGAGCGGGGTGGACGCTCTGCATGTGTCCCCGGGTTGGGGTGCATTCTTTTACTTCTTATGACCCCGCGACGGGGTGATCTCTCTTCAGATACCCCTGAGTCGGGGCGTAGCTTTATCTCCCATGGAGGGGGTATGTTGTTTCTTCAAAAGCCCCCAGACCAGGGTGTATTCTTCTCTTTCTTAGACTCCCGAGGCGGGAGGGGTTCTCTTCATGTGCCCCCGTGGCGGGATGTGCTTCTTTCTTCAAGTGTCCCCAGGCCGGGGTGAATTCTTTTTTTCTTCCCAGACACCCCGGGGGGAATGTTTGCTTCTTGTGCTCCCAAGGTGGGGTGTATTTTTTTGCTTTTGATGCCCCCAAGGTGGGGCGTATTGCTGCTTCTGATGCCCCAGAGCGAGGTATCCCCCCATTTTTTATATGCCCCCGGCACGGGGTGTATTCCACTTCTAGTGCCCCCGGAGTGGAGTGTATTGTCGCTTTTGATGCGGGGTGTAGTTCTTACTTTTTATGCACCCGAGGCGGGGTGAATTCTTCTTCTTTGTTTACGTGCCCCCATATCGGGGTGTATTCCTCTCTTCATATGCTTCCCTAAGTCGGGGGATGTTGTTTGTTCTACTTCAGATGTTCCCCCCGGGGGCGTGCATGTTGCTTCATGGACTCCGAGCCTGGGGTATGCTCCTTCAAAGGCCCTTAAGCTGGGGTGGATTCTCTTTTCTTCTCATGATCCCAAGGCAGGATGTAGCTTCTTCAAGTACCCCTAAATCGGAGTGTATTCTCTATGGCTTCTATGTCCCCTGGCGGGGTATGCTTCTTCAAATACCCCTAGGCCGGGGTGAACCTCTCTTCATATGCCCCTGAGTCGGGGCGTGTTCTTTATAGCTTCTAGGCCCTCGAGGCGAGGTGGGCTTCTCCTTCAAATACCCCCAAGACGGGGGTGTGATTCTTGGCTTCATATACCCCCAAGACGGAGGGTATTTTGCTTCTTGTGCCCCCGTGGCGGGATGGGGTGGAATTCTCTTCAGTTACCCCTGATTCGGGGTTGATTCTTCTGCCTCTTATGCCCCAAGGTGGGGTACACTTCTCTTCATATGCCCCCCCTGAGCCGAGGTGCAACTCTGCTTCTTCTCATGACCCCTGGCCGGGGCTGTCTCTTCTTCTTATGCTTATGTGCTCCCGCATCGGGGTGTATTCCTTTCTTCACGTGCTCCCCTAAGCCGGGGAATATTGTGTGTTCTACTTCAGATGCCCCCCGGGGGGGATACATGCTACTTTCTGGACCCCGAGGTCGGGATGTATTCCTTCTCCGAATGCCCCAAGGTCGGGGCGTATTCTTCTCTTCTTATGCCCCCAAGGCGGGACGTAGCTTCTTCAAATGCCCCTGAGCCAGGGTGAGTTTCCTTATAGCTTCTAGGCCCTCGAGGCGAGGTATATTTCTTCTTCAAATACCCCCAAGACGGGGGTGTGATTCTCCCGCTTCCTCTGCCCCAGAGTGGGGTATACTTCTCTTTGTATTCCCCTAAGCCAGGGTGTATTCTTTTCGCTTCATATGCCCCCAGGGTGGGATGCGCCTTATGCTTCTCATGACCCCAGGATGGAGTGCATTCTCTTCGTGTGCTCCCGGCACGAGGGTGTATCTTTGCTTTTTATGCCCCCGAGGGGGATTCTTCTTCTTTTGCCCCGACACGCTGGGGAATGTTTGCTTCTTGTGCCCCGAAAGTGGGGTGTGTTTTCTTGATGGCTCATGTGCCCCTGTTGGTAAGGTATATGCTTCTTCTTCAAATTCCCCTAAGACGGGGTGTATTCTTTGTCGCTTCATGTACCCCCCGAGTCGGGGCGAATTCTCTTCATGTGCCCCCAGGAGTGGGGGGTGGTCTCTTCCTGTGCACCCAAGCAGGGTATATCGCTGCTTGTAATGTCCCCCGAGGCGGGGTATCCTTCTTCTTCAAATAGCCCTAAGTCAGGGCGTATTCTTTATAGTTTCTATGCCCCCATAGTGGGGTTTTTTTTTTAATACCCCTAAGATGGGGTGGACTCTTTTCTTCTTATGCTCCCAGGGTGAGATGCAGCTTCTTCAAATGCCCCTAAGCCGAGGCGTATTCTTTATGGCTTCTATGCCCCCTGGTGGGGTATGTTTCTTATTCAGACACCCCTAAGCCGGGGTGGACTTCTCTTCATATGCCCCTGAGTCGGGGCGTGCTCTTCGTGGCTTCTATGTCCCTAGGCGGGGTAGACTGTTTCTTCAATTGCCCCTTAAACAGGGTATACTTCTTCTTCATATGCTCCCAAGTCGGGATGTGGGTCTCTCCGCTTCTACGCCCCCAACCGGGTTGTATTCTTGCTGCTTGTGTCCCCGTTGGCGGGGTGAGTTCTTCTTCTCATGTTTGTGTGCCCTGGAGCGGGGTCTAATTTCTTTCATTATATCCCCCCTAGCTCGGGGTATACTCTAGATTCTTATGCCCCCATATCGGGGGACACTCTTCTTCTTCTTATGCACCCAGGGTGGAGGGTGTTTCTTTCTTCGTATGCCCCCTTGGTGGAGTGTGTTTCTTCTGCTTCTTTTGCCCCCAGGTCGGGGTGTATCCTCTTCGTATGCCCCTGGCGAGGGGTGTATCTTTTGCTTCTTGTGCCCTCAAGGTGGGGTGAATTTCTTTCTTTGTATGCCCCCAGTCCGGGGTGTGGCTCCTTTTCTTTGAGCGTCCCCAAGCCGGGGTGTATCCCTTTCTTCTTATGTCCCCATGGCGGGGTATGTCTTCTGCTTCAGGTGCCCCCATATCGGGGTGTATTTCCCCTTCAAATGCCCCTAAGTCGGGGTGCAGCTCTATTTCTTCTTACGTCCCCAGATCGGGACGGATTTTTCTTTAAATGCCCCGAAGCCGGGGTGTAGCTTTTGCTTTGTGTGCCCCTCAGTCGGGGCGGATTCTCTTCATGTGCCCTTGGTAACGGGGTGTATTTCTTTTTTTTTTACCTCCTATGCCCCGTAGCAGGGTATATATATTCTTTTCGTCCCCATGGCGGAGTATGCGCATGCTCTCTTCGGGAGTGGTGGCCGTGCTCAGCCTCATTGCTACAAAACATTCCCCCCAGCGGGCAACCATTCACCAAGGTACAATTGTGGCTAGCCGGGTCATTTAACAACCATTCGGGGGCCGTTTTGTGCCGGATGGAGGCAGCAGGAAGGAGGAACGAGCAGGGTCATTGCACCGCGGACTCGAAACCTCCTAGAGTCGGGCGGGATGCCGGGCTTCTTCTTGCTCTTCTGGTCGGCGATGTTGGCCGACTTTTCTTCTTTCTCTTTTTCTGCTCCTTTTTTTTCTCTTTTTTTCTTCTCTCTTATTTTTTTGTCTCTTCTTCTCATCTCTTCTTTTTTTGTATGATTGACCAGGATGGGGGTGCAGGAGAGCGCTCACCCCCTCAGGGAGGGGATGAGTGGTTCGCTCCACCGCATCAACCCCACAATGGTAATCTTTGTTCAGCACGGGTCTCGGCGGACGTGACCGTACAGCCCTCTCTTGCCAATTCTTTCTCCTTTTTTTGCTTCTTTCTTTTCTCTTTTTCTGCTTTTCTTCTTTTCTTCTCTTCTTCTTTTCTTCTTTTCTTCCTTTCTTCTTTTCTTCTCTTTCTTTTTGAGGAAAAAGGGGAGGGGGTGTTTAATTTCCCCTCCCTTCTCTTCTCTTTCTCTTTTCCTTTTTTTATAACAGCCCCCATGATTCCTGGAAGCTGCATATGCTTCGAAGCAGCCTCCCCGAGACCACAAAGGCAGCTGCACCGAGTCTGGCTTTTCTCCCCATAGGACTGGCGAAGACAGCACCTACCATTCATCAAAGTAGGCAAACATCGTTAATTAGGAGGCCACGAGGCCCCAAATCCCGGCGAAGAGATGAAGGGTGGTTTAGGTCCCACCGGGCGTGCCAGACTTGTGGACGCACTAAAATTCGCTTGTTCAGGTGGTTGGTCTATTAAGTGTGTGGGCGTGCCAGTCACTGAGTGACAATTTATTCGGGCTCCGAAGAGCCCATGGTGCGCTCGATCTGACTTCGTCAGACGATTGTGTGGTTCGTGTCGGGACCAAAACCCGCCGTGCCATAAAGGTCACGACGTCATTTACATCCCCCATACGAGGGAACACCCTTGATTAATCACCGGGATTCAGGGCCTCATGGCCAAGAAATCAATTGCATGGAAGGTCTATTACGGGATATTGAAATCCTCGTGCGAGGGCGAGAAGAAAACCATTCGAGATCATGTCGGTCGTGTACTGACAATTTAATGTTCAAACGAATGTCCGGCTCGAGAAAATCGAGGTTGTCGCGGGAAAACCGGAAAGCATGTATGCCGAGATACGGCAAATCTATTGTTCGGAAGAGTGGAGAACGTTCGGCTAAACCTCGGTCAGAGCGGTCAGAAACCAGTAAATCTGTTGGCCCGGTGCAAGAGCAAGCTGCGACCATACTGCAGTGGGCCCCCGCGGTCGAAACAAGACTTGCATGAGCGTCATTAATATTTCCAGTGCCAAGGGGCAACAAGGGAATATCCCTTGAATCGGCTGAGAAGTCCTGTGTCTAGGGAAGCGGACGTTCGAAACGTGTCGGTCATTCGGGAGACCGTTTAATATTCAGGACGGGAGTCGGTATTGGAATATCGTAATCGTCGCGGGAGGACCTGGAACATATATATGTCGGGATACGACAAGTTTATTATTCCGAGACACTGAAAACATTCGATTAATCTCGGTTAGCGTAGCAAGAAACTAGAGAATTTATTGGCCCGGTGCGAGATCGAGTCGGGACCATACTGGGGGCGCCTCCCATGGTCCAAACGGGGCTTGCGTGGGCATCATTAGTGTTCCCGGTGCCGGAGGGCAACGGGGAAGAGTCCCGGGACTAGATTCTAACACCAAAATATGTTCGAAGGGAGTGAGCTATAGGCCGAGGGAGTGGGTCAGACAATGACCATAATCGGGACGGACCCGAGGTCCAAGCATAGCCCATGAAGGCCTTATTGATATCCCCATGTGTAGGGTCCAGGGATGACGGGAGCCGTCTCTTTCTATTACGATTTCTGTCGGTCACTTGTGGACCACTTGATATTCGGACAAGGGTCCGTATTGAAGGTGCGGTTTAGACAGGCACAACCCCGTATAAATGTATGCCGAGTTCACGGCAATTTCAGTGAAAGAGCGGGAATGAATCCCAATGAGAACGGGTCGGAATTGATGAACTATTGGCCCGGAGTAATGTCGGCTCACGACCATGTCGGGGAGGGAGCCGTCGGCCACATTGGTTGCTCACGGGTCTTTTCATGTTTAGACACAGGTCCGTAATAGAAACGTGGCGAAAACCGAGTTGAACCCATTCAAATGTCTGCCGAGTGCGCGACAATTTTAGTAGTGGCTCGGAAGGGATCCGGCCTGAGAAACGAGTCCGGTTTGATCGGAATGTCAGCCCAAGGTGAGGTCGAGTCATGGCTGTTTCGGGATGATTCCCAAGGCTCAGGCCCAACTTGGGAGGGCGACATCGTTGTTCCTTCAGCACCGGGTCACGAGAGAGAGACGGGGCTGCAAAGCGGATTTTACCATCGTTTTATTATTACTTAGAGTTTTACTATTATTACTTGTTGATTTATGTATATCTTTGAGTGAGTTCATTATTGTTATTTATTTACATTTTTTTGTGATTTATTCATTTATTATTGTTATTGTTAGGTTTGTTTTTATTGTTTGTTCGTTTTATTATCATTCGTTTGCTTGTCGTATTTCGTTAAATTTGTTATTATTATTTATCCTGGGTTATCATTTATTTATTTATCATTCTCGGTGAGTTTGTCATTATTATTCATTCATCTTTATTATCATTTATTTTGTCTAATTATTATTATTGTTATTATTCTTAAGCTTATTATTATTATTACTTATTTCTTTATTATTCTTATTTATTTATTCATTTTTGAATTTGTTATTATTTATTACCATTTCTATTATTGTTATTATTATTATTACTCATATTTTCTGGAGAGAGAACGGGCCATTAGAGGGCTAGAAGAAAGGCGTACCGCTGAAGGGCTGAGGGTGTGTCACTGAAGGGCCGGTAGAGGTGTGGCGGCGAAGGGGCTAGGAGTGTGCCGCTGAAAGGCTGGTAGAGGTGTGTCGGCGAAGGGGCTAGGAGTGTGACGCTGAAGGGCTGGTAGGTGTGCCGGCGAAAGGGCGAGGGTGTGTACCGCTGAAGGGCTGGAAAGGTGTACCGCTGAAGGGCTGGGAGGGTGCCGCTGAAGGGCCTGGGGCTGTGCCGCTGAAGGGCTGAGGAGTGTGCCGTTGAAGGGCTGAGGGAGTGTACCGCTGAGGGGCTAAAAGGGTGTACCGTTGAGGGCCCACTCTCCCTCTAATTCTTTTAAGGCTTTTCTTTTCTTCTTTTCTTCTTTTATTAAGTTTGCATGGGTTTCTTCTCTCTTTCTCTCGATTGTCTTTCATTCTTTCTCTCCTGAGGACGGATGTTCAAGTTACTTGGTTGTTGTTCGATTCGGCTCTCTTTGAGTTGATTGCGGTTCTCTTGCCTCGGTTAAAGTATTTTGCCGTTGTTCTTTTCGTTTGTTTGTTACTTCCTTTTGTCCTTTTTAACATGTGATCGTTCCATTTGTTAGTTGTTTCTTTTTAGCTTTTTAATATGTTATCGTTTCTAACGAAAATTCGGCAGCATCTCCCCTTGACCCGAGCGTAAGGGAGATACAGGGAACGCGCCCACATGGAGTGGCGGAACCCAACAACTGGAGGTGGGCGCCCGAGAGCGGCAACACCTTTATAAACCTCGAAAAACTCGGAGGGAACGGCGAGTGGAAGACTACTCTAGGACTGGCTGGGGGGAGAATGCACCGGGCAAGAAGAAGGGGCAAGTGTGCCGGGCCAAGGAGGCCAAGGGTATGGCGGTGAGGAAGGCCCAAAGGGGCGTACCAGCGAGGGCCATCATAGGCGTGCCGGAGAAAGGCAGCCAAGGCCGTGCCGGCGAAGGGTGTTGAAGAGTGCACCGGTGAAGGCCCGACGGGGGTGTGCCGGCGAAGGCCTGATCATGCGCGCTGGTGAAGGGTCCAAAGGGGTGTGCCGCTGCAGGCACAACTGGGGTGTGCCGCTGGGACACGGCTCGAGCGTACCGCTGAGAGCATCCAAGGATGGACGAAAGCGAAAAGAACGGTCGGGAGGAAGCAAACCCCGACGGGAGAAGAAATGGGAAGAGGCGTGAAGCATCGAGGGGTGAAAACACTAAAGAAACGCCTGAGGGAGTGTGGACGCGGATTTTATTTATTTTTAAATTATTTAAATTTATCATTATTTTTATTTTATTTGGGAAATTCTCTTATTTGTATTTATTAATTATTAGGCGTGCCAGTCACCGGGGTGACAATTTAATTGTGCGCTCGATCTGACTTTTAATCAGTCGATTGTGAAGTCCGAGTCGGGACCCGAAGTCCGTCATACCATAAAGGCTATGACGTTAATTATGCCCTTCCTAAGAAGGACAACCCTTGATTAAACGCCAAAATAGGAGGCCTCATAAGGCAAACAGATATTCATGTACATAACTTTGAACTTCATACCAGGCCCAGAAGGCAGGTAAGAGAATAATATCGACCACAGAAACGAACTATATCGCTGAATCGGCGGTTCAAAAATAATCAGACTCAGGGGAAAGGTGAAACAGAGGATATCAATCGCGGACAGGATGAGCCACGATCATGACGGAGGTTTAAAGCATCGATTAACATTTCGGCAGCATCTCCCCATAGTCTGGATCATGTCCAGAGGGAAATAGGCTATCACCCACGGAGTGCCGGGATGAAAGCCGAAAGGAAGAGAGAGGTCGGACCTCTCCACGTTACACATGTATGCCCTAGGGCAATGTTTGACTCTTCCCTCACAGGAGCTGGTGGCACTCATGCATTGGCATAGCTCACCAGAGCTAAGAGGGAGGCGCGTCGTTGTGACTTCGATACTAATCGATGGAACATAAGGGAGTCTACCTCCCTTTAACTTTATCCTCGGGACATATCTGGTGATCCATGAATATCTCTGTGTGGGTTAGCTCTGGGCATTTGGGCTCACAGGGTGGCAACTTAGGCTCTCGGCATGACCACAGATGGAAGGCTAAGGCTCCCAGCGTGAGTGGCAAGAAGGTGGAGGTTCCCGGCGTGGCCGAAGGGAAAAGTCCAAGAAGCTCCCGGCGCCGACTTCCCGGCGCGACGGAGACTCTCCAAGGGGGTTCTCGGCGTAGGCTGAAGGGAGGAAGAGGAGTTCTCGGCGTGAGGGTTCCCGGCGCGCTGAAAGCCGCGCCGGGAGCTGATGGCGCCGAGAGTTCGGTGCCGAGAAGGTATTGGTGTTTGGGCGCCGTGAGGAGTTTAGGATTTTACGGTACCCTTTTTTTGGGGTTTTAAGAGTTTTCTGGGAATTTATATCAAAGTAGATTGGCTCTGGGGACTCAGAGATGGGGTTCAACTGGTTTTAGTTGTATATGTTTCAAAGGAGGCCGAGAGCTGAGAGGGATTGGAGGAGAAGAGTCCAACTTAGAGAACTTTTTCACCATTACTATGCGAATTCCCGAGGACAGCTTCAGTGTTATCTTTCATCGGCCTGGAGGATTTCAGCAGCACCTCCCCCGTACCTAGCGTCTGCCAGGGAGTGATAGACGATCACCCACGGAATGCCGGGATGAAAGCCAGAAAAAGGGGGGTATGGGACCCCTAGCCCGTGTATGTGATTACAGCACCAACTTAATATCCCTTTGAGGCCATTGAAACTTATGCAGTGGCAGAGTTTCCTTGGCTCGTAAGGTTATGTAGGGGGGTTATCCCCAATAATCTTTATCCCTTAGGTATATATGGTGATCTGGGCGTCCTTCGACCGAATTCAAGGTCACACTGAACGGACTGTAGGGGCTATCGGTGTGGTTTCTCCATTGGTGGCAGGAAAGTTTATCAGGGGTTCGAGGGGTATATCTGTGTGGTTTACAGTTCGAAGGGGTGGAAGGCACAAGGGGTGGTCCCCGGCGTGGGGGACTTCTCGGCGCGCCCGTCACCGCGCCGAGAACCTGGCGCCGGGAAGCCCGGGCCGGGAAGGCTATATTGAAGGGCTTTATTGACTTGCTGAAGGGGCTAAAGAAAGGGACCTCTCGGCGGCGTAGCTCTCGGCGGGGAAATGACCACGCCGGGAAGGGGCTAAAGGGTTTATGGCTTGATTGCGATACTCTGCTCAGGAGACTTCTGGGATTTCTGGCTCGGATTGAGGCAAGATCTGGAGTGCAGGAGGGGATTACATGGAGGTTAGTATCAGTCGAAGGGCAGACCATCCATTATCGAATCCTCGTGGGACGTATGGCGTTTTCTCTACTCACCTGCTGCTCAGACGGTCAAGAGATTGATGTCTCTGACCCTGAACGAGATGGGAGCTCGGCAGAAATCTATGATATTCGAGAAAACCATGATCCGAGGGGAGGGAAGGAGGGGGGACAGAGCCCAATAACCCACTGAACGAGGGTTGAGGCTCCGTCTTCGTCCTTCACCAGAGAACGGGCTAGGGGGGGGTCGAAACACGAGTCGGAAAGCTGGAGCATCTAGGCAAACCGATATTCCGAAGAACAACCGATGCAAGAAGGGGAGACAGACAGCAGATATCTCAATCAATCGAATGCCCAAACGGGCCATGTTGATACTTCATTTCATTGCATCATCCCAAACTTACACAGATCATAGAAGGGAAATGAAAGACAGAGAGGTGGAAATCGAGACCGGAATCCTCCGGCTACATTGATAAATCGAGAAAGACTCGCCAGATTACATCAGAGAAAAAAAAAGAGGAAAGCATGGGGGAGGGCGGAGCATTGACTCCTCTCCCTCCCCGGTTACCCACCTGAGTCTTCCTTTCTTCTTCTTCTCCCAGCTTCTTCTTTTTTCCCTCTCGGTCTCTCTTCTGTCTTTTTCTATCTCTCCCTATCTCTATCTTCTGTCTCTCTTTGTTCTGGTCGTCCTCTCCTTTTTCTCTTTTTTCGAAGGGAAGGGGGCTTTATAACCGCCCCTCTTTGCCTTCTCGGCAGGCATCTCACGGCGCGCCTCAGCTGAGGGCTTCCCGGCGCGCAGGACTCCAGCCTCTCGGTGCAGCCATTGGGCTTCGACAAGGGGCTCCCGGCGCCACTATTACAGGCCCACTTAGGTCTCTTAGACCAGGCCCTTTATCGGCCCCTCAAGTACATCAGCACCCAAAAGGGTCCTCCGTTGGTGATATAGTTTGTATTGAGATCATTAGTAGGGTTTTCATCAGTCCGCAGACAGGGGTTTCATCAGTATTGCCATCTGAATGATGACAAAACCGGGCATCATTTTATCGATATCGTCACCTGAATGGTGACGAGATCGGACATCAGCTTTAGTCTGGGAAGACTTCAGCCGGGTGTATAATCTGTGGAGACGATTCTTCTTGTGTTCTGACTTTGCAAAAGCCTTTACAATCTTCATCTGCCGGTACCGGCTTCATCTTTATCTCACATCACATCTGTCAATAAGCCGACATCTGACTTACCCTGACATGTCATCTGTGGATTCTTGGATGAGGCAGTAACACAGCTCTTATTAAAGTGTGCTAGGAGGTCTCATTAGTCAAGCGACTACTGCTTTATCAGTGCTGCCGTCTGAGTGACATCGGCACCGGACATCAGCTTGGGCGACAAAGGCTTCAGCCGGGTAAATGGTTGACGAGCTTCATCATTGGTCTTTCACTGTGGGTATGATCTGCTTCCACCCTTATTCATTTTCAAGGTGTCAACAAATGCCCCCCACCTGCGGGCGGCGTAAGCGCAGAATAAGCGGCACGGGGCCTGCAGGTGACTTTCATTATTCGAGGGTATCTTCCTCAATTTCTCTTCAATCCGGTCCTTAGACCTGATCATCTCGTTGCAACAATATTCTGCACACGTATCTTTTCTATCTTCATATTTTCTAACTTTATTTTCGGCACTTTGGAGCTTCTCGGCACGAGGCCATAGGCTTCTCGGCGCGTGAAGACCTCTCGAAGTGGAGACGGGGGGTCTCGGCACGCCTAGCTTCCCGGCGCGGAGGACTTCTCGGCGCGCCTTTTGGCCGAAGGGGGCTCTCGGCCTGGGGGTTCTCGGCGCGCGTTTTACCGCGCCGAGAACCTTTCGCTTCGGGCTTCTATTTGAGGCGCCGAAAGCCTCTTTCCTTCTCATTATTCACAGCTCGTTCTCTCTCTTCATTTTCTTTTCTCTCTCGGCGGTGGCGGTGAGTTCCTCCCCTCCGACCGTTCGGCTTTGTCCCCGTCTTATTAGATTTCGCCCGGGTATGACGCTCTTTGGGGATTCAATCCCTTTTGTTTCCGGGATCACCCCCTCTTGGTTGGTGACTCCCTATTCTTCTTGGGCAGACCCCAAATAAGGGGAGATGCTGCCGAAATTTTCATAGGGTCTCATGTTACAATCTTTATAAGACTGCCCAATGTTTTAGGACTTTTAATTCACTTTTCTTCTTTGACTGCAGACACTGCAATGGCTTCAGGCTCTGCTGCTACATCCTCTGGAGTCGTTGGAACAAGCTCGTCAGCCCAACCAGATATATCACGGGCCACAGTAAACTGGCTGAACGTGCATGGCTTGGACTTTGGATACGACAGGATTGCTTCAGTTGACGAATCGTCTGATTCTGAAACTGACACAGTGTCAACAGCCCGGGTATACTCCACGGCGACCGAGACATGCTTCAGACGGGATGATAGCTACCGGCCAGACCTCTCGAAGGACCGTCACTTGATGCCATTCATCCGAACTTTCACAGTGGGTGGCATGCGAGACTACCGGATAGCCCGCGTGGTTGAAGCTGCCATCCTTGCCGAGCGAGATAGCCTGAAGGAGTCAGTGTATCGCGGCAAGGCTATCTATCTTCCCGGGGAGAAGCGTGACTGGGATGCAGTCCTTGGCATATCGGAGCTGGAGCCGGAGAAGAAAATGCTGACCCGGGCCCCGGAATTCACGCCTGCTCGATGGGATAATGCTAGCGGCCAAGTTCATAGGGAAAAGCCCGGCTATGGTTCATTCTTGGCACCGATAAAGTGGGGATACCGTGAAGAACCCTTTGTGTTGAATTGTTCGGCCGTTCAGTTCAAGTATCATTTGGCCGCTGGTTGGTTTGGAGATACCAAGATCACTGACGCCCACCTATTCCGGGTAGGAGCAGTGGAGTTTACTGAGTTTGTTCTGAAAGAATATGCCCCTCTGCTGATCAGAGCCGGGGTATATCATAGTGTCTTTGCTTCGAGATTTCGCTACCCCATATCCAAAGGGTTATGCTGCGGAATGTTCGAAGTATTCTGCCCTTTGTACAACATATTCTATACAGCAGAGGGTGAGACGTCTCTTGACCTCTGGAGTTTATCACAGCTCTCTGGTCTGCCTATTGATGGCGAACCGTATGAAGAAGTCTGCTTGGTAGATTCTGAGAAGGATAGCTCTGATGGCGAAGGCAGATATTCCATTGGCTTCTCATACCGGTACCTGATGAAGGCATATCGCTCCATCTGTCTGGCGTACAGTAGAGGGTCCTCCAAAGGTTATCATCCCCGAGAGAAAGGCAGCAAGCTGAGGATCCGGGTAGGGCAGTGGATTCAGTACTTCTTTGACGGTCCCCTGAAATATGCAGACTTCCCTTCCGTGGGTCCGACTGCTAGCAAGCAGATAAGGGCTCCTCGTTATAAGTCGGCGCTGCCATCTTCATTGCGCCGTGCGGGCGAAGGCGGTCCCAACCCAGCAGGGGTAGATCCCATCACACATTGTGCGGCTTATTTCACATTCTGGTTGTGCACTTTCGCTCTCCCTCAAGGGGACGAGACAGTCATTCGGCCAGAAGCTATATACCCAGCCTGTCAGATGGCCTGGGGGATGAGGTTATCACTTTGTCCAGTGGCCCTGTGTTTGATATACAAGTCTTTGGGGGATCTGTACAAGCACCGGACTCCCCATTCTTTGAGGACTGTGGGTCCTTTTCATTTCTTCAACGCCTGGGTTTGCAGTCTATTTCCTGAGTTGGCTCCCAGAACCCTGCGGGCAGACACAGTATTGCCCAGAATGGTTGAATTTGCCAGTGCTGAACCTGGTCCTTTCTCTGATCAGCTGTTCAAAATAAGGGGTCGACTGATAAAGGTGCCAGTGGATGCCCCTGGCAGCATTCATTTCTGGAGCTTAGCAGCAGGTTCAGCTCCTTTGATTCATTCTCAAAGAGAATGCAAGGTGGAAGAGGTAGAGACCTATGTTCATCCCGTCTCAGGGGCTGATGCTGTTCGGTCTATTCTGGAGCCGGAACTGGTCAGATGGGCCATGGCCATTCGGCCCAGTGTTTTAGTCTTCAGGAAGGGTGGCCTGCTTCTTCTGGAACCATACTATCCATTCCGCTTTGGGAGGAACTTTGGCTATGACCAGCACATCCCTACATCAGCTGCTCAGTTTCCCCTGGACAGCCGGGCCAAGTATGGGTCCACCATTGTTGGTGATGGCCGGTTGTGGTGGGATTTTTATCATCGCCAGGATGGCGCAGTTTTCAGAGTTCCCACCGTTTCCAACCGTGTTCCCCGGGTTACATCAGAATATATCAAATGGTGGAACACTCGAACCAGCTTTTACAGGGATGGTAGGGGTGCTTTCTGGGATGTGGCCGAGCGCTCTTTTCTGAAACAACAGCATGGGCCAGTATTTGACATCCCCGAGGCCCACCTGAAGAGACTTTATTCACAGCACCAGAGGGAGGCAGAGAACTATCTGGCCCAGCGTCGGGCTATGAAGGAAAAGAATTCCGACCCGCCTGCTCCTGTCTTCGCTGCTATCAACGAGGACACTTTCATGCAGAGCTTGAAACATCTGAGCCGTGTAGGGGGCGCTCGTTTGGAGGCGCAGCAATACCCATTCCCTGTCGAAGAGCCGCTCCCGGCAGTAGTCCCTTGGTGGGGTCCGACAGATAGATTTCATCCATATAGGACGTTTGTGCGTAGGGAGGACAGGACTCAGATGTACTACAAGCAAACGTCTTGGCTGTTCATTCTGCTGAATTTACATGGGTTGCCTGCGGAAAGCCCGCTAGCCGGCATCTTGAATAAGCCACTATTCATCTCCTTTCATTATGTCGACGGTTGGGGTATGGACCACCTCGATTTATTTCGATGCCTTGACTCACGTGGTCATAGTGATCTAGCAGCTTTAGTGGAGAAATGCCAGACATTTGGTGATGTCTGTTGGCTTATCAAGGAGGCTGCTTCCCGCTCCAAGGAGGTAGCTTATCTGTACTGACCGCTTTCTGTCTTTTACGACGGCCCAGCAGGTATGATCTCTTCTTTTCTGACTGCAGTGCTTTCTGCTCAGTATTCACACTCTGCATCCACTGATCACATTACCTCTCTGACATCTTCAACAGACAGGCCTGATATAAAGCGACAGGGGCTTTACAGAAAAAGCATTGCGCAGGCTGAGAAGCCTACTTATTTTGAAATCCCTGCAGTAGCACCGACTACTACTCCCCTGCCTCCTGGCAAGAAGAGAAAGACTTCCGTAGTTAAGGCTGCAGTTGGGAAGGCCAGGAAGGCCAAGAAGGCTCATGCTGAGCAGTCGGCTTCGATAGCGATGGACACTGGGACCAGTCTCCCCGATATTCCCTCATTTGACGAGTTTGAGTCTCAAAGGGAGGCTGCTCAGACATCGTTTCAGGGTAACATCAAAAGCTTGCATTTGCGTTCTTCATCATCTTTTGCAGGATCTCAAAGGAGTCCTTGAATCTGACCCCTCCCTTTTGCACAGCTCAAGAGCCAGTTGTAGCACCTTCTGTGGTGGAGACCAGGTTGCCTTCTCCCACGCCGGCTAGTGAGGCGGAGGGTAAGTGTATTTTCTCATCTGTTTCATACTTGCATTGTTTTCTTTGCTATATTCCTCAGAGGTCCCTTTTTGTAGCAGTGGCAGGCGAAGAGCAGACTGAGGCCATGATGACAGAAGAATTGCTTCAACCACAGGAGGGTCACAAGACTCAGTCGAAGCAGAGTACTGTTCCGGCCAGGCGCATAATTACCCGGTCTACATCCCGACATGCTTTAGAGGTGGCCCCACAGCATATAGCTAGTGTGGAAATATCCTCAGGCAGTTCTAAGACCGTCTCTGATGAGGAGGAAGCGACTTTCAGCGGCAGTGAGGGGGATGCTCCTGAATCAGAGGCCCCGCCTGTATTTGCAAAAGGTGTTCTGCCTTTTCAGCCTGCTAAGCTACTGGTGCTATCTTCTGAGGAGGAGTTGCAAGAGGAGTTTGCCGGGCTCGACACCGAGATCGACATAACTCCACCGTTTGTTACTCCGACTACGGAGCTTTCTCCTCTTTCACCCCACTTCGAGGGTGTGGACCCTGCTTCAAAGGTGGGTTCCTTTTCATGTTTGTTGCTTCATCTGTTTCTTTTATCTAGTGCTGAAAGTTGCTTTGCTTTGGTCTCAGGGCATTGTCACTGCTAGCTCAGACACAACCGCAGCTTTCACGGACATTTCTTCTACAAACTGGGCTATTGTCCCTTTTCTGCCTTTAACTTGCATGGGAGTTCCTGAGGTCATTCGCCCTGTGCCAGTGTGGATACAGTCTTCGACAGATTTAGCATCATTGGACTTGGGGGCCTCAGGAGAAAGTTGCATTCCTATCAGGGCTTCAGATTTTAGAGCCGAAGCCGATCCATCTAGAAGCTCCGCTTTTATACCGACCGCAGTAATGCCAATTGCGCCCGAGTCAGCAGTCCCTGCCATAGTGGCTATAGAGACTGGACTTCTGCCTCCTCCGACTATGGCAGCTCCCTCCCTGTCACCAGAAAGAGCAGCTGAAGGTGAAGCCCTTATTCAAGAGACTCATGAAGAGGCAGCTCCATCCTTCATCGATTCTCCCCCTGTGGATGTTCAAGCTATAGCTTCCGATACAGCGATAGGGGAGGAATCTTCAGCTCAACAGGAGAGCACAGAGAGGGACTGGCCAGCCCCTACAGCAGATCTGCCGTCTTCGTCCTCTCAGCCGGACGTTGCATTGTGGGAAGATATCGATGGCGAGGTGACCTTTGAAGTCGTCCCCTCTGCCTCCTTTGGCTTCGCTTCCTTTGACAACTTTGTCTGGCAACATTTGGACATGCTACGTCAGCTGGTAGAATTCCAGCCTGGCTTGACGTATCTGCAACTGAAGGAAATCGCCAATCGCTTCACCGCTGGCCTGCAAGCCATGGGCTGCCCTTTGAACATATGGGCTCAGCGGGTGCTGCTTCTACTGAAGTTCGTGCATCGGAGAGACTTCCTAGCACGGACTATGGTTGATAAGCTAACGGCGTTGAAGTTGCAGAGGTCAGAATATAAGTCTGAGCTGGGGAAGCTGACGCTTATGCTTGATGGACGCCGAGCCGAGCTACAAGGTGCTATTCAGCGGGAGGAAGCTGTGCGGGACCGGATAGCCATCCTGGAGACGGAGCTCTCTGGACTTCGAGCCGAGCTGCAGCAATTATCCTTTATCCGGCCGCAGTCCGTAGAGGAGGTGGCCTCGCTGGAGGGACGAGTGATGTCTCTCCAGGACATGTCCATTGGGCTTCAGGAGGAGGAGGCGCGCCTTCATGAGCTAGGAGCCACTCCTTATGTGGGTCTTCTGGCCTTCGAAGATATATTCCGGCGGCCATGAATTGTCTGTCCCTTCTTTTTCTTTTTGTTCTCTTTTGTGATATGATGTCCCCTCGGGGCCCTTTATGTACTCCCTTTTTTAATGGAAAGGAATCTCTTGGCTTCATGCGTATCCATCTTATTCTGCATGTGGTTTTATCACTTTGGGAGGTGGGGTAGCGGTTTTAACAATCCCTCATGCGAATGGCTCGTACCTTGGCAGGAGAGCGTCCACCCCTTCAGAGAAAGGAAGGGGAACTCGCTCCACCGCGTGACGGCATCCGAGGAGGTGCTTGAACCGAATTTTGTTGGTGGCAGCAAACGTCCTATTGGCCATGTGTGCCGTAAGGGAGACGATTTGCCGGAATGCAAATGAGGAGGTCTCATCAGAGTAGACGTATGGTCTAGGCTGGGTAGAGACTATTGCAGGTGGGACATCGAAAAGGATATGTGGTTCTCATCAGAACGGACATAAAGTACGAACTGGACAGATTTTATCATTGGCCGGGCGATGTACCGATCGGCCAACGGTTGGCTTCATCATCGATATTGAGTTTATATCGATGCAAGGGGGATTTTAGAATAGACGTAAGGTCTAAACCGGATAGGGTTTCATCATCGATCGGGCAAGGTGCCGGTCGATCAACAACGGGTTTCATCATCGATATTGGGTTTATATCAACGCAAAGGGATTTCATGAGTTTCATCAGAATAGACGTAAGGTCTAAACTGGATAGGGTTTCATCATTGATCGGGCAAGGTGCCGGTCGATCAATAGCAAGTTACAAGTAGAGGTGTAGGTCTCATCAGGATGGACGCAAGGTCTATTCCAGCAGGTTTTATCGCAGGTGGGACTTTGCCAAGAGATATGTAGGTTTCATCAGGATAGGCATAGGGTCTCTCCTGGTAGGGTTTTATCGTTGACCGGGGAAGGAGCCGATCGATCAAGGGAAGGTTTAAGAGTTTCATCAGGACAGACGTAAGGTCTGAGCTGGTGAGGCTTTATCAGAATGGTGATGGGTTTCATTGTCGGTGGGACGTTTGAAAGAGGGTATGTAGATTTCATCAGGGTAAACGTAAGGTCTACCCCGGAAGGGTTTTACCATCGGCGGGGAATGGAGCCAGCTGACCGACGGAAGGTTTCATCAGTGAAGGGGAGGTAAAGGCAGCGTGCCGGTTAGCATGGAACTTTGAATTACCACATTACTGACCCAAGCGCCCTTTCGGGTTTTCACCGGAGCCAGCCCCCTCTTGCTTTTGCCCACGCGCCCTTTCGGGTTTTCACGTGGCGGGGTACCCGATTTTGCCTGCAGTGCCCTTTCGGATTTTCACCACAACTGGGTTTTAGCCATTTTTGCCCTTGTTCAGAATGTCCGAACAAGTCCGCCGGGGTATCTCTATTTTTAACCCCATCTTATATATATATATATATATATATATATATATATATATATATATATATATATATATATATATTGAATTGGGACTTTAGCACGGATTAGGCGATGTGCTGCTTCATTAGTGGCTGTTCTTATCATCGGTATTGGGTATATACCGATGCAAGGATTTTATAGGTTTCATCAGGATAGACGTAAGGTCTAAACTGGGTGAGTTTCATCATTGATCAGGCAGTGTGCCAATCGATCAACAGCAGGTTTCATCATCGGTATTGGGTTTATACCAATGTAAGGATTTCATATGTTTCATCGGGATAGACGTAAGGTCTAAACCGGACAGGTTTTATCATTGATCGGGCGAGGTGCCGATCGACCAATGGTAGGTTTCATCACGGCGGGACGTAAAGAGACATGCAAATTTAATCGGACGGGTTTCTTTGTCGATCAGGCAGGGTGCCCATCGACCAAAGGTGGGTTTCATCATCGGTATTGGGTTTATACCAATGCAAGGATCTCATGAATTTCATCAGAATAGACGTAAGGTCTACACTGGATTGGTTTTATCGTTGATCGGGCAGGGTGCCAATCGACCAACAGCGGGTTTCATCATCGGTATTGGGTTTATACCAATGCAAGGATTTCATAAGTTTCATCAGGATAGACGTAAGGTCTAAACTGGAATGGGTTTCATCATTGGTCGGACGAGGTGCCAATCGACCAACAGCCGATTTCATCACGGTGGGGCAGATGATAGGTGTAAGCTTAGTCGGAGTAGACGTAAGGTCTAAACCGGATGGGTTTAATCGTCGACCGGGCGAGGTGCCGACTGGTCGACGAAAGGTGAGTTTCATTATCGGTATTGGGTTTATACCAATGCAAATAAATTCCATAGATTTTGCCAGGAGAGATGTAAGGTCTAAACTGGAATGGGTTTCATCATTGATCGGGCAGGATGCCGGTCAATCAACGGTGAACTTCACCATGGTGGGACTTTGGACAAGGTATGAGGGTTTTATCAGGACAGACGTAGGGTCTATACTGGGTGGGTTTGATCGTTGATCGGGCAAGGTGCCGGTCGATCGACGAGAAGTTTATGGCGGGAGGTGAGGCTTCTTTAGGATCACCACATTACTGACTCAAGCGCCCTTTCGGGTTTTCGCAGGAGCCAGCCCCCTCTTGCTTTTGCCCACGTGCCCTTTCGGGTTTTCACGTGGCGGGGTACCCGATTTTACCTGCAGTGCCCTTTCGGATTTTCACCACAGCTGGGTTTTAGCCATTTTTGCCCTTGCTCAGAAAGCCTGAACAAGACCGGCGGGGTATCTCTATTTTTAACCCCATCTTTTTATTATTTATTATTTTTATTCTTTTACTCTCTCTTTCCCTCTTTTTTGGGAGGGTGACAAGTCGGAATGCCATTAGATCATGATAAGGGATGGCTTGGTTAGGGCGGAGTGCCGCTATACCAAGAAAGGGTGTAGCTCGGCTAGGGCGGGATGCCGCTAGACCAAAGGAAAGGGTGTATCTCGGCTAGGGCTGGATGCCACTAAGCCAAGGAAAGGTAGCTTGGTTAGGGCGGAGTGCCACTAACCCAAGGAAAGGGTGTAGCTCGACTAAGGCGGGATGCCACTAGGCCAAGGAAAGGTAGCTTGGTTAGGGCGGAGTGCCACTAGACCAAGGAAGAGGGTAGCTTGGTTAGGGCGGAGTGTCACTGGACCAAGGGAGAGGTAGCTCGGTTAGGGCGGAGTGCCACTAGACCAAGGGAAAGGTAGCTCGGTTAGGGCGGAGTGCCACTAAACCAAGGAAAGGTAGCTTGATCAGGGCAGAGTGCCACTAGACCAAGGAAAGGGTAGCTCGATCAGGGCGGAATGCCACTAGACCAAGGAAGGGTAGCTCGGTTAGGGCGGAGTGCCACTAGACCAAGGAAAGGTAGCTCTTGCCTGATTACTCGGGGAATATTGGTTGTGCAGCATGATACAACTTGAGGTGTTTACCGTTGAGTGGCGAGAATTGAATTTTCCCTCGATGGTTAACAACTACGTAGGCCCCTCCTTCGTAGACCCTTTGTATCACATAAGGACCTTCCCAATTAGCATTCAGCTTTCCTTTTGGGTTGGACGCCACGACTTCTTTTTTCTTGACTATGACGAGGTCACCTTTCTTGAATTCTCGTCCTCTTACGAGTTTATTGAATGCAGTGGCCATGCGGGCCTGATACATTTGGATATTCTTCTGAGCTTGGAGGCGCTTCCCCTCTAATTCAGTCAGTTCTTCTAATCTTCTTTCTGTATTGGTCTGTTCGCCACGGGCTAGGTCATATTGGACTACCACTCGGAGTGACGGGACTTCCAGCTCCAGCGGAACCACTGCCTCTGAGCCGTGTACTAATGAGTATGGTGAGCACCCTGTAGGTGTCTTGAAGACGGTGCGGTATGCCCACAGAGCTTCATACATTTTCTCTTCCCAGTCCTTCTTATTAGAACTGACAACCTTGGCTAGCAAGGTGCACAAAGTCTTGTTAAAAGCTTCTGCCAATCCGTTTGCCTGGGGATTGTAGGGAGTGGAGGTTCTCCATTCAATCTTATACTTCTCGGCAAGCCGATAGATTTTCTGATTTCTGAAATGACTTCCATTATCAGATATTATTCGGCTGGGGATCCCGAACCGGAAGATAATGTTCTGCTTGATGAATCTGGCGACCAGTTCACCAGTCACTTCTCTTAATGCTACAGCTTCCGCCCATCGGGAGAAGTAATCTGTCATGGCCAATATGTACTTATGTCCCACATGTTTGAGTTCAATATGATAGAACTTTGCCATGAGGCGTACAGCTTTCTGGTGATAGGGATTTAGTTCTGGCTTCCGCACTTCGAACTCCCCTTGGACTTGTTTTATTATCAACATCGAATCCCCGAATACCTGAAGCATTTGGATACCCATGTTGAGACTGATACGTAGTCCAATTATCAGAGCTTCATATTCGGCTTCATTATTGGTGCAGGGCTTGTTTATAGAACAGGAAGTATGCACAACCTCCCCCTCTGGTGATTTCAGCACAATACCGGCCACAGCCCGTATCCTGATTTTTCCATCGGAATCTGTCTCTGTTCTGGATGCTCCATCAAAGAATAGTTGCCACATAACTGGCTGAGCTTGACAGGCCTCGAGTGTCTCATCATCGGGTAATTCAGTCCCCAACATATCATTCTCCGGCACAGGATGCTCCGCGAAGAAATCAGCCACGGCCTGTCCTTTTATTGCCCTCTGGGGTATATATGTAATATCGAATTCCATCAGAATTACTGCCCATTTGCCCAACCGTCCTTTCAGTACTGGCTGAGTCAATATGTATTTGAGTGGATCTGCTGCAGATATCAATCCGATTTCATGTGACAGCATATAGTGCCGGAGCTTTTTGACAGCAAAGACTAGTGCCAAGCATGTCTTTTCTATATAGCTGTAGCTTTCTTCGGTTCTAATCAGCCTCCGACTTAGGTAGTACAGGGCCTGCTCTTTGCCTTCTTCATTTATCTGTGCCAGCATTGCCCCCAGGGAACAGTGTGTGGCTGAGATATACAATATCAAGGGTCTGCCCTTAACCGGTGCCCCCAGTACTGGAGGGGTTTTAAGATATTCTTTCAGCTTTTCAAAGGCCTCCTGACATCCATCGTCCCAGAGGAACGATACATCTTTCATCATGAGCTTGTGAAAGGGATGGCATCTTCCCGACAGATTTGATATAAATCGTCGGACGTAAGCCAGGCGCCCTTGCAGAGATCTCAGCTCATGCAGATTCCTTGGTGGAGGGAGCTCCTGGATAGCTTTAATCTTGGATGGATCAATTTCAATACCCCTATGCCGGACAATAAACCCGAGGAATTTTCCACTGGACACGCCAAAGGCGCATTTCATAGGATTCATCTTGAGTTCATATTTGCGCAACCTCTGGAATACTATCCTTAGGTCTTGCAAATGGTCTTCTCTTTTGCTGGTTTTTACCACCAGATCATCAATGTAGCACTCTACTTTTTTGAAGAGCAGGTCATCAAAGATCTTTGTCATAGCTCTTTGATAAGTAGCGCCAGCGTTCTTAAGGCCAAACGGCATTCTTTTGTAGTGGAATATTCCCTTCGGAGTGCGGAATGCAGTGTGCACTCTGTCTTCTTCAGCAATCCAGATCTGGTTGTATCCGGATGACCCATCCATGAATGACAGGGCTTCATGACCAGTAGTCGCATCGATCATCACTTCAGTGACTGGCACTGGGAAATCATCTTTCGGGCAAGCCTTATTAAGGTCCCTGAAATCAACACATATTCTGATCTGCCCATTTTTCTTCTTTACGGGCACAATATTGGCTAACCATGTAGTATACTGGTTTTCTTCGACAAAGTCCACATCAATCAGCTTGTCAACCTCTTTGTTAATCTGATTTATCAGTTCAGGGTGCATTCTCCTGGGAGGCTGCTTTACAGGATTAACCTCGGGTTTATTGCCAATCGGTGCTGTGCCACATCAGAGCTCAGTCCCGGCATTTCATCATATGTCCATGCAAAATAGTCTCGGAATTCTTTCAAGAACTGTATATGTTGTTCCCTGACATCTGGCTCCAGCAGTGCGCTGAGGAATGTCGGCCTTGGCTCATCTGCGGATCCCAAATTTATTTCTATCAGCTCATCGACGGTGGCTTGGCCTCCGTCTTCGACTTCGGGCGGGGCTTCTTGCAAATCAATAAAGCCTCCCGGGATATAATCTTCTTCAGTTTCATGCTCTTCTGTTTCATCATACTGGTCATCAGCGGATGCTGGCGCATCATATAGGGCCAATATTAACGGATTCTGTTCAGTCTGCCCCGAGGACGAGACTGGTTCAGCAGGAAATTCAGAAGTGGACTCTTCCGCCCTTAGAGGCTCTTCTGATGTGGGCTCCCTTGAAAGGTCATCATTCTGTAGAGCCCGGAATTCTTCTAAAATGCGCCCGAACTCCAGACACTCCTCCAGCTCTCTGGCTATTTGATCCTCATCCGGGGTTCCCGTATCAAATTTTGCTTCACCCTGGAACAGATCCTCTTTGGAAGACAGGTCCTCCCAGTACCAAGCTTTCTTTGTCTCATCAGATGTCTCTGTTTCTGGCAGGTTCTCTGGGGCTTCATTGTCTGTTATGGATTGATAGATAATTTCTTCATCTTCCGAAGGGTACTGGTCATATCCAACCCCATGGGAATTTTCATGCTGGTAGAAAGTAGAGATGACATCCACTTCGGCTTCATAGTATTCTTGAAGGGTATAGCCCAGTCCCGGGTGTTGTGTGACCTTCCTCAGTTCTTTACTATCTCGAGGCGGATCCCACATCTCCTTGAATGCCTTCTTCTGAGCAGCAGGCTGCATTGATGGCATTTGCATCTTGGAGAACATTTGTGAAACCCGTTGGGTAGTATAATCCAAGCCTGTAATCGGTACCATCCGGTTTGCAGCTTCTTCAGGGGCCATACAGTCTTGATCATCCTCTTCGACTGGCTCCCCGGTGTAGAATACAATAGGAGGCTCGCAGAAGCGAGGGATTTCCATAGTCTTCAGTGGTAGCACCGTTTGGTACTCTAGGCTGGCGATGTGCTTGACTAAACCCTACGGAACCTCCACCTGAGTGTACTTTTGTTTCATTTCTTCATCGGCATCATCTGGGTGGATGCTAGGAGGGGTAATCCGGGCAAAGTCACCGGCATAGGAGATGTGAGATATTTCATACCTTTTGATGTAGCCCTCGGGTGGCGGTGGAGACCAATTTCTTGCCTTGGCCGCCGCCTTCTTATGACTGACCACATCCTCTTTCCCTTCGCACTTTTGCGACACCTCGGTGTAGTAGGATGCATCGAGCATATGGCACTCGAACACTTCAAAGGGATGCAGATCCGCAAACACCCTTTCTTCTTTTCCTTCATGGCAGTATTTGATGCACTGATGTAGCGTGGATGGCACTATTTGATATTCATGCAGCCACGGTCTCCCCAGCAGGGCTTTATACGTGGTATTGGAGTCGATCACATAGAATCGTACCACTGTAGTGAGGTCTCCCAATGTGAGGTTGAAATCAGCTACCCCAAGAGGTGTCTCACACTTTTGGTTGAATCCTGCAATCTTCATGTCTCTGACCTTGGTAAGCTGCAGATCAAAGTAATATTTCTGATAGATGCGGTATGGGAGAATGTTCACAGCAGCCCCGGGATCTATCCGTATCCTGCTTATCGGCTGACAGTTCAGGGAACCCCTCATATACAGTGGTCTATTATGGCCGGAAGTTGGGATTAGCATATCATCCTCTGTGAATGTGACTGATGGACCAGAATTCACTTCTGTCAAGAGTGCTTCATACTGTGCCGGCGACTGCAAGGCATCAATAATGGCTTGGCGAGCCTCTTCACTCAGAGAGAGGATTTCCCAGATGGAGAACCTGGTAGGGAGCTTCTTCAGCATTTTCATGATCCGGCTGCCCACCCGGACATTAGACAATCTCATCTCCTCCACCCAACGGGGTCTTGGAGGTTCATGTGGTGCCTGTGGCCTTTGCTGCCCAGTGCCGGTTTCATCCTCTTGATCGGTTTCCCGGGAGGCTTCTTCTGTAGTAACGACCCCTGTTTCTGCTAGAGGGTTACTTCCTTTATTTTCTTCATGCTACTTCTGCTTCCTAACTGCAGCCTGCTGGCGTTTATTGCTTTTAGCTGGAGCACTGCGAGCCAGTTGCTCATTTTCCAAACTGGACAAGAATTCCAGGAATGAAGGAGCCTCTTCTTTTTCTTGGTACAAGCTGGCAGGGGGAGGAACCTGGACACCTCGTACCTCCGGTTCTGGGATTTGGTATGGCTGTTCTCTTCTGAACATAATATTGTGATTAGCTGGTGGCGGGCGCCCCCATCTTTTCTCAGAACGTGTTGCATGGGCTGAGGTAGAGGCTTCAGCATGGTTGGCTTCTAGCGGGGCATTTGATGCTTCATCCTCATCATTCTCCCCGGGCAAGGAAAATAGTACCGACAGAGTGTTGCATTGTACTGTCGTGACTTTCTTTCCCCTTTTGGACTTGGGCCGTCTCTTCTTCTTCTGGGAATTTAGCTTTGTTGGCTCCTGCCCCCAGAAGGGCTCATTTTCAGCTTTTTCTTGTTCTGCTTCTGGTTGCTCTTTAATTTTCAATTCTTCGAGCTGCTCCCAGACTATACAGTCTTTTATCAGCAGGTGTTTGGGCTTTTTCTACTCATATTCATCGAGCTCATTGATATACTGCTGTAGACGCCTGGCTGCAGGACTTACTTCTTTATGTGCAGGTAGGGGAGTTTGTCTCCTCCGGTTGTGAGTAGGGATCCGGATGACTGGTCCGGTCTCAGCTGTATGCCATACTGGCTTTACTGGAGGCGGCTCAAGCCTTGGGGTGACACCCCGGATAGTTGCCCCACTGGTGCTGGCTGCGAGAGTCTTTTTTCTGTTCTTTATGGGCTTCGTCTGCCATCCTTCCTGATCTTTCAGTGGGGTGAGGAGGCAAGCTTCATAAGTATGCCTGGTACATTCTTCAACGGCTTCCTCAGGCAGCTGCTGATAGACTGAAATCACATTGGCGGCCATCTTCCAGGGCGGAGGCTCATGCGGATGAGGTGGCTTCACCTGGTAATCACCCAACTGTAGCTCACCCCTTTTGACCATTCCTTCCATGATATCCTTGAAGACATAACAATCTTCAATTGCGTGCCCCAGCGCACGGTGAAATGGACAGAACATCAGATCATCTTTCTTTGTTGCATCCGTAGGTCTCTTCGGTTCAGGCAATGTTACCTTGTTGAACTTGTATGCCCAGTTAAATAGTGCTGATGTCTTATCTTTGGGAAAAGAGTAAGCCTTTCTCATTTTATCTCTCAGAGAGACCTTATCTTTTCTTTCTGTTGCACCCTCAGGCGGGGGAGCTTCATCTGCCTCCTTTTTCCCTTTCTGTTGCTCGAAGGTTCTAAAATCGACGGCGTTAGCCTCAGTATGTGATGGCCGTCGATCATTGGTTTTACCCTTCGGCATAGTGGGAGCATTGGCGGTCGGACGCTTGGACAAGAACGTCTCGACTTCCGCCACTATAATGTTCATCCGGTCAAATGTTCTGACATCTGCACCGATCATCTTTTCTAGCACCTCTCTCTTGAGGCTCTGTTTACATACCTGCACTGCATCTTCCTGATCAGGAGGTCTTCGGCATCTCATGGCTAAGTTTCTCCACCTTTTGATGTAGTCCAGTGCTGTTTCATCTTGCCTTTGCTTGGTTGCATATAGCTCCGCTATTGTAATTTCTCTTTCCGTGACATGAAATCTGTCGCGGAACTTTCTTTGCATATCAGGCCAATCAACCACTGATCCAGCGAGCAGGCTTGAATACCATTCAAAGGCTATCCCAGTGAGGGAAGAGCCAAAGAACTTAAGCAGATAGGCTTCATCAGCTGCCAGGTCGCCCATAATTGTGGTATAGTAAGCAATGTGCTCCCTGGGAGAGCCCTGGCCGTTGAATTTCTCAAATTTCGGCGGCTTACTGACGCCTGGGGGTAGTCTTTTAGCAGCATACTGGGGAGGATACGGTACTTTGTACACATCATAGGTACTTACACCATCACCGGTCTTCTCAGACAGCTTCATCTCCACAATTCTTTCAATCATCAGCTTGTGGGCTAGGGCTGGATCTATCTCTTCTGGGAAGAAGTGAGCTTGTTGCTGGCTGTAGGGAGTCGTCATCACAGTCGCGCGCAAGGTGGGTGCGGCGGGCTGCGTCTGAGATGCAGAGGGCTGAGCTGCTGCTTGCTGCAGAACAGACTGGCTTGGAGCTTTGCCCTTATCAGCTGGAAGAGGATTAGTTGGGACAGCCATTTCTGCTGAGCTGGAAGCTTGCCCCACAGGTTCGGCTTGCTTGGAGATCGGTGTGGCTTCATACCTCTTATTTAGCTGTCTTCTGAGAGCACTGATCTCCTGTTGATATCTTCTAAACATCATCTGGATCATGGGATCCAGAGTCGATGGGATCTGTATATCTTCTGAAGTCCCTTCAGCATCATCAACGAAGGGATTGCCTTCTTCTTCTGCTGTCACCACATTGACTGTCATGGTGGTGATCTTGCGGGTTTCATCATCATTCTTCATCTTATCTTTTGCACCCTGACCTCTTCTTGTGACGGGGCCTGGTCTGGTAGCCAGCCTGAGCAGTTCATCTGGCTGAGTTGGTAGCATATCCTGCCCCCTGGAGATTCCAGCCATGTTACAGGCGAAGATTTGCATCTTTCCCTTCTGCCTGTAGACTTTTCTTTTTACCTGGTCAGGGTATTTGAGTCGGTCGAAGACCGATACTCTTTCTTCAGCTTCTTCCCTACACAGGTCTTCTTTATCATACCCGGCCTTGCGGCCTTCTTCATAATCATTTGAATCGGAGGAGGAGACTCCGAGCATCACTTCTTGAAGGGCTTCTCCTTCTTCTTCATCCACGGTGCCCAGAGCACGGGATAATCTTTGCTGACCGAGGGCAGAGTTCCCCAGGTAGTGGAAGTAGTCTTGGACCACTTGTTTCATCTCCTCTGGATTGTGCCTTCGCGGCTCTGGTCGGAGTATCAATCTTTCCTGGCTTTTCTGCTGATGAGCCAGTCTTGTCATCTGAGCATTCAAATGCTCGGCTTTGGAATATCTGAATATGTCAGCCTGTCTGGCACAGGCTCTTGGTCTTCTTGGAATGGCAACCGTGACTGGTTCGCTCATTCCCATATCGCCATCTTGGCAGCAGTTGGCAGTGTCAGCATAGTTCCTCTTTTCCCATCTTTTGCCTTTGGCCCTGGGATGGGTGACAGTAAGGTCTTCCTTCTTCTCATATCTTCTGCCCCTCATCACGGGGCGAGTAGTAATCAGATTCCTTCCTTCATCATTTTTTTCATCTCTCCTCCCCCGAGCCTTGGGGTAAGCAGCAATAACATCTCTTCTGTAGTTTCTTTCTTCTCTTCTGCTTCCTGCCCTGAAGCGGGCAACAGCATCCTCGGTAGCTTTCTCCTCATATCAAGCTGGGGCCCAGCTCTGAATCTTCTTTGGTCGCCAGACCTGTTTATATCTTGCTGGCTTGGGCGCCAGCGGCTTCCTCTCATCAGCTTCCCAGTTGGCCCTCCTAGTGGCCAGAACGCGGAACCTGTTGTCGGTCTGGACAGTCGGGACAATCTTGTCCTGCCGGACTTCTCTGGGGCGACCGTTGAGGTTCACCCTAACATCACCCATCATCATTGTCTTCCCAGAATTGGAAAGACGACGCTCAGCAGCAGCATACCGGCTTCTCTGGTTATTTCTCTTTCCCCTCTGGGCAGCAGCGGGGACCATGTCCCTCCTTTGAACTTGGTGAACATAGCAGGCGACGGCCGTCGAGGTCGTCTTCTCCGGTAAGCCAGCCTTCTCACCAGCAGTCTTCATCGGGGCACTTGCAGCAGTGCCTTGCTCGTTGTTGTTGACCTGCAGAAGGTCGGTGAAGACGAGGCCCAGACAGTTGGGCAGCCCAACAGCAGGGGGCATTGATCCGAACGAAAGAGGTACCGCCAGGTAGCCCTCTCGCACATGCATATCGATCGGTTGCTGGTCGAAACATACAGACATGATCCCGGCCGTCATTGTAGCTTCCTGAAGATAGAGAAAGCACACATGATCAGAAATTTGAGGGGGGCCCGCTGGGCCTCCTATTTTGGCGTAGAGATGAAGGGAGACTCGGTCCCACAGGGCGTGCCAGACTTGTGGACGCGGATTTTATTTATTTTTAAATTATTTAAATTTATTATTATTTTTATTTTATTTGGGGAATTCTCTTATTTGTATTTATTGATTATTAGGCGTGCCAGTCACCGGGGTGACAATTTAATTGTGCGCTCGATCTGACTTTTAATCAGTCGATTGTGAAGTCCGAGTCGGGACCCGAAGTCCGTCATACCATAAAGGCTATGACGTTAATTACGCCCTTCCTAAGAAGGACAACCCTTGATTAAACGTCAAAATAGGAGGCCTCATAAGGCAAACAGATATTCATGTACATAACTTTGAACTTCATACCAGGCCCGGAAGGCACGTAAGAGAATAACATCGACCACAGAAACGAACTATATCGCTGAATCGGCGGTTCAAAAATAATCAGACTCAGGGGAAAGGTGAAACAGAGGATATCAATCGCGGACAGGATGAGCCACGATCATGACGGAGGTTTAAAGCATCGATTAACATTTCGGCAGCATCTCCCCATAGTCTGGATCATACCCAGAGGGAAATAGGCTATCACCCACGGAATGCCGGGATGAAAGCCGAAAGGAAGAGAGAGGTCGGATCTCTCCACGTTACACATGTATGCCCTAGGGCAATGTTTGACTCTTCCCTCACAGGAGCTGGTGGCACTCATGCATTGGCATAGCTCACCGGAGCTAAGAGGGAGGCGCGTCGTTGTGACTTCGACACGAATCGATGGAACATAAGGGAGTCTACCTCCCTTTAACTTTATCCTCGGGACATATCTGATGATCCACGAATATCTCTGTGTGGGTTAGCTCTGGGCATTTGGGCTCACAGGGTGGCAACTTAGGCTCTCGGCATGACCACAGATGGAAGGCTAAGGCTCCCAGCGTGAGTGGCAAGAAGGTGGAGGTTCCTGGCGTGGCCGAAGGGAAAAGTCCAAGAAGCTCCCGGCGCCGACTTCCCGGCGCGACGGAGACTCTCCAAGGGGGTTCTCGGCGTAGTCTGAAGGGAGGAAGAGGAGTTCTCAGCGTGAGGGTTCCCGACGCGCTGAAAGCCGCGCCAGGAGTTGATGGCGCCGAGAGTTCGGTGCCGAGAAAGTATTGGTGTTTTGGCGCCGTGAGGAGTTTAGGATTTTACGGTACCCTGCTTTTGGGGTTTTAAGAGTTTTCTGGGAATTTATATCAAAGTAGATTGGCTCTGGGGACTCAGAGATGGGGTTCAACTGGTTTTAGTTGTATATGTTTCAAAGGAGGCCGAGAGCTGAGAGGGATTGGAGGAGAAGAGTCCAACGCAGAGAACTTTTTCACCATTACTATGCGAAGTCTCGAGGACAGCTTCAGTGTTATCTTTCATCGGCCTGGGAGGATTTCAGCAGCACCTCCCCCGTACCTAGCGTCTGCCAGGGAGTGATAGACGATCACCCACGGAATGCCGGGATGAAAGCCAGAAAAAAGGGGGGTATGGGACCCCTAGCCCGTGTATGTGATTACAGCACCAACTTAATATCCCTTTGAGGCCATTGAAACTTATGCAGTGGCAGAGTTTCCTTGGCTCGTAAGGTTATGTAGGGGGGTTATCCCCAATAATCTTTATCCCTTAGGTATATATGGTGATCCGGGGCGTCCTTCGACCGAATTCAAGGTCACACTGAACGGACTGTAGGGGCTATCGGTGTGGTTTCTCCATTGGTGGCAGGAAAGTTTATCAGGGGTTCGAGGGGTATATCTGTGTGGTTTACAGTTCGAAGGGGTGGAAGGCACAAGGGGTGGTCCCCGGCGTGGGGGACTTCTCGGCGCGCCCGTCACCGCGCCGAGAACCTGGCGCCGGGAAGCCCGGGCCGGGAAGGCTATATTGAAGGGCTTTATTGACTTGCTGAAGGGGCTAAAGAAAGGGACCTCTCGGCGGCGTAGCTCTCGGCGGGGAAATGACCACGCCGGGAAGGGGCTAAAGGGTTTATGGCTTGATTGCGATACTCTGCTCAGGAGACTTTTGGGATTTCTGGCTCGGATTGAGGCAAGATCTGGAGTGCAGGAGGGGATTACATGGAGGTTAGTATCAGTCGAAGGGTAGACCATCCATTATCGAATCCTCGTGGGACGTATGGCGTTTTCTCTACTCACCTGCTGCTCATACGGTCAAGAGATTGATGTCTCTGACCCTGAACGAGATGGGAGCTCGGTAGAAATCTATGATATTCGAGAAAACCATGATCCGAGGGGAGGGAAGGAGGGGGGACAGAGCCCAATAACCCACTGAACGAGGGTCGAGGCTCCGTCTTCGTCCTTCACCAGAGAACGGGCTAGGGGGGGGGGGGGGTCGAAACACGAGTCGGAAAGCTGGAGCATCTAGGCAAACCGATATTTTGAAGAACAACCGATGCAAGAAGGGGAGACGGATAGCAGATATCTCAATCAATCGAATGCCCAAATGGGCCATGTTGATACTTCATTTCATTGCATCATCCCAAACTTACACAGATCATAGAAGGGAAATGAAAGACAGAGAGGTGGAAATTGAGACCGGAATCCTCCGGCTACATTGATAAATCGAGAAAGACTCGCCAGCTTACATCAGGAGGAAAAAAAAAGAGGAAAGCATGGGGGAGGGCGGAGCATTGACTCCTCTCCCTCCCCGGTTACCCACCTGAGTGTTCCTTTCTTCTTCTTCTCCTAGCTTCTTCTTTTTTCCCTCTCGGTATCTCTTCTGTCTTTTTCTATCTCTCCCTATCTCTATCTTCTGTCTCTCTTTGTTCTGGTCGTCCTCTCCTCTCTCTTTTTTTTTTTCGAAGGGAAGGGGGCTTTATAACCGTCCCTCTTTGCCTTCTCGGCAGGCATCTCACGGCGCGCCTCAGCTGAGGGCTTCCCGGCGCGCAGGACTCCAGCCTTTCGGTGCAGCCATTGGGCTTCGACAAGGGGCTCCCGGCGCCACTATTACATGCCCACTTAGGTCTCTTAGACCAGGCCCTTTATCGGCCCCTCAAGTACATCAGCACCCAAAAGGGTCCTCCGTTGGTGATATAGTTTGTATTGAGATCATTAGTAGGGTTTTCATCAGTCCGCAGACAGGGGTTTCATCAGTATTGCCATCTGAATGATGACAAAACCAGGCATCATTTTATCGATATCGTCACCTGAATGGTGACTAGATCAGACATCAGCTTTAGTCTGGGAAGACTTCAACCGGGTGTATAATCTGTGGAGACGATTCTTCTTGTGTTCTGACTTTGCAAAAGCCTTTACAATCTTCATCTGCCGGTACCGGCTTCATCTTTATCTCACATCACATCTGTCAATAAGCCGACATCTGACTTACCCTGACATGTCATCTGTGGATTCTTGGATGAGGCAGTAACACAGCTCTTATTAAAGTGTGCTAGGAGGTCTCATTAGTCAAGCGACTACTGCTTTATCAGTGCTGCCGTCTGAGTGACATCGGCACCGGACATCAGCTTGGCCGACAAAGGCTTCAGCCGGGTAAATGGTTGACGAGCTTCATCATTG
The DNA here is from genome assembly GCA_022559845.1 of Amorphophallus konjac. Classification (NCBI taxonomy): domain Eukaryota; kingdom Viridiplantae; phylum Streptophyta; class Magnoliopsida; order Alismatales; family Araceae; genus Amorphophallus; species Amorphophallus konjac. The sequence continues at coordinate 18,805,317 of CM040126.1, read as the reverse complement.
GTCTTTCACTGTGGGTATGATCTACTTCCACCCTTGTTCATTTTCAAGGTGTCAACAGGGAGACATCAAAAATGTTTGCAAATGTTCTACTTTCATTCTCACAAAAAGGATGCCCCCAAAGAGCTAATACATTGCGACGGGAAAGAAAACGAGGAGGAGAAAGAAAGAAAGAAAGAAAGAAGATACAATGGGGGGGGGAGCATGGACTCCTCCCCTCCCAGACCTCACTCTCTCTCTTCACTCACGCTCTTTCTCTTCCTCTCTTTGCACCGGTGGTAGTGGACGGGATGGCAACGGGGGAGCCGGAGCCTCCCCTCTCCTTCTTCTCTTCTTCTGGTCTTCGCGCGGACGGCGGTGGACGGAGCAGCAGAAGGGGGGAGGCCAAGCCTCTCCTCTTCTCTTCTCTCTTCTCCTCTTCTCCTTCTTCTTCTCTTCTTCTCTTATTCTCTTCCCTTTCTATCTATGTCTGTCTATGTGTGTGTCCCTGTGTGTATCTCCCCCTCTCTTCGTCGAAGAGGGCGTCATTTATACTCCCAGCAGCGGGAGCCTTCGAGCACGACCGTCGGAGGCGGGAGGTGGCTTGTGATGATGGGGTTTGACTCCCCCGTCCTGGATGCCAGTGGGATAGCCTGGGTGGCCCAATCCCTGGTTGACACCTCATAGAGCTCACTGCGCGCCAAGGATGCGTAGGGCATGGGCACCACGTCGTTCAGTCGTTGAAAAAGGCTTAACGCCGTGCCGCTGGCGGGCTGAACAAGTGTGCCGTAGGAGGGCCAAAAGGGCGTGCCGCTGGGGCACAAATCGGGCGTGCCGTGGAAGGCCCAGCAGAGTGTGCCGCTGAGGGCCCAAAGGGGCGTGCCGCTGGAGACCATTGGGGCGTGTACCGCTGAACCCCCCCTGGGTGTGCCGTTGGGGCACCCAGGGGGTGTGGCGTTGAAGACCCCCAAGGGGGTGTGCCGCTGAAGCCCCTTTGGGCTGTGCCGCTGAAGCCCTGGAGGCCGTGCCGCTGAAGGGCATAAAGAGTGTGCCGTTGGGGCACCCAGGGGGTGTGCCGTTGAAGACCCCCAAGGGGGTGTGCCGCTGAAGCCCCTTTGGGCTGTGCCACTGAAGCCCTGGAGGCCGTGCCGCTGAAGGGCATAAAGAGTGTGCCGTTGGAGACCCACTGGGCGTGCCATCGAAGACCCCCAAGGGGTGTGCCGCTGAAGCCCAGGACGGGCGTGCCGCTGGAGACCATTGGGGGGGGTGTACCGCTGAAGGCCCCCCCCCCTGGGGGGTGTACCGATGAAGACCCACCTGGGGGGTGTGCCACTGAAGCCTGGGGGGGTTGGGTGTGCCGCTGAAGGGCTCCCATGGGCGTACCGCTGGAGAGGGGCCAGGGGCGTGCCGCTGAAGGGCCTTGGACGTGCCGTTGAGCGGCTAAATGGGCAGTTTTGAGCCCGTTGTGAGCATGAGTTGTGGCCCGTTTAAGTTTCTTTGAGGCCCATGGATTATGAGCTTCCCGGGAGTTGGTTTCTCTTCGCTGTCGTGACTCCGGGGACGGCTTCACGATAGTGTGCATATTCGGGGAGTCCGGACGACCAATCTCTCCAGGGCTTCTTCACTCTGTGTCGTTGTTGATGCGAGGCCGGGCAGGATATCTGGGTGTGTAATTTTCGGTGTCCACACATGCTTAGTAAAAAGGAAAACACACGGATGCACACACGACCCTAAACAACCCTACGGTTAGTCCGACCCAGATACATGCAAGGGTGGACCAGGACATCCGAATGTGTACCATGCATACACTTGACGTAACCGGAGGTTGACGTCATGGGAAACTCCTAGACATCCTACGATGCACCAATCACGTACGTTGGGCTTGGATGTGTGAGGACCAAGAGAACCGAATTCACCTTCTTCCTTACCCCGATGAATGGATTCCGTGCGGAGTATAGATGGACTAGCCTGCGGGGTAGGGGTGTGATAGGCGGCTTCCCTAATGAGATGGAATGGATAAGGTGGGTCACTTGGGAAGGGATCAAAAGGATCAAAGAAGGTATGACCCCTTGAATTGGATCTCCATAAGTCATGGTCCCACATCTGGAAATCTTGAAGGTGTAGATGGTCACCTTCATGCATGTGGGTATAGGGGACGGTGATCTTATATAGGAGGTAGGGTTCCTCCCTCGAGATAAATGGTATGAAGTTAGGCTCGGCCGGTAACGGAAGGAGTAGGAGAACCTCCGTGGTAACATGTCCCACGGTGTACACGGAGGTGATGGACCCTAAGGCGGGATGAGTGAAACTACGACCTGTGGGCCATATGACTTCTATTTTCGAACATTAAATATGGAGCGCGTTTAGTGAAAAACGTAAGAATAAAATATTTTGTAAAAGAGTGAAATATTTTGTTATAGAAATAAAACATTTGATGTAGAATTGAAATATTTTGTTAAATTTCGTTCTTATTACAAAATATTTTATTTATGTAGTATTTTATCCTTATAACAAAGGTTATGATCACGTAATAAAATGTTTCATTTGTACAAAATATTTCATTGGTTTATTTTTAAAGTCAAATAAAATATTTTATTCTTATAACAAAATATTGTATTCATGTACAAAATATTTTAGTCTTACAAAATATTTTATGTTTATATTTTTCGATCGAGCGCACTCCGTATTTAATGTTAAAAAATATACACCGTACAAATCTGACGCGGACGTCATTTTTTACACAGACAATAATATTTTACCTTTTTTTTAGATCAATTAGATCAAACATTATATTTTAACGTGACTTTATGCGTCGAATTCGGTGTATAAAGTATTACTTATTTGTTAACGAGTATGTGACTCAATAACATGGAATTCTTATCCTTTGAGACAGAGAGAGATTTTAGATAAAGATATAAAATTTTTTAGATGCCTATTGTTTATAATCAAGCTAGGAAACTTTTAGCTTTAGATACCCAATTAATTATCTGCTTTATTTTAAATAATGTACCCCCAAAAACAACCTAGATTCACGTGAATAACATTTGTGTCCCCTCTAAATCTAAATCTTGCTGCTTAACAAGAACGTAAAAGTGACTTGAGTATTGAGCCAGACATTCTAGTTTACTACATCAGACGTGGTTCTCTTCATTACGATCGACGAAGGATTTCAGCCAAATCTAATTCTACCTTAAAACAGACCCGCGCGCAAAGGCAATCGTGATCACATTTTGCTGCGATCAGTTATCTTAATTACCATACTCTCGCAACATTTCAATTTTATGTATTAAGAGTCAAGTCTCAGGCACGAGATTTTTATGTCAAGTGTCCTCAAACGGCTGAAATCCACACATATTCCTGATCGTTTTGTATGCCCCGCCCGCGCATGATACTAGTTAATCCCATTCGATGGCCATTATACGCCACTTGTGCATGGTGTTTCATGTGGATACATGCCATGTTGTGCAAGGTGGTGAACAAATTAAGGGGGCGGTGGGGGTATTCATTAATAGGAATTAATCATAACTGCACGTTCGTACGATGGAGCGGCTGCACCAGCTCCTCGTCAGTCAGAGAGAGGCCTCTTCCTTTGATTAGTAGGTTCCACGATACGTGGAAGGAAGCTGGCCAGTGAAAGGTACACTAGATGTCGAAGATACGAGCAAGACGACAATATTAATTAGATGTTTCAGTACAGGAAGGTAACACTTGGCAAGGAGAGTTAAAGGGAGCCGAACTTATGGGTGCAACTCATTTCAGGACAAGACGCAGACTTAATTTGATCCAGGAGATCAAATAATTGGATTGATGAGACGTGTCATGTGCGGAATCAAGAAGATCCTTTGTGGTAACCTCTCTTATGCATGCAGGATAAAAATGTTTCACCCCATCAAAATAATCTGAACTCTCGTGGACATTTAATCGAGCATATGATATGCTACCCTTAATTTTCCACTCTCTTCTCTCTCTTTGATGGCACGGTACGGCGTGCAACTCCGAACAAGAAATCACGTATTCTATGACAATCAAACGCAGCAACTGCAAGTTAAAATAACAACCCAGCTCGAAGACAGCTAAACTGGTCCATTCTCGGAACGTCATCATAATTAAGAGAGAGAGAGGAAGGCTCACATGACATCTCGCTAGCAGTCAGTCAGAAGGTGGTGCAATTTTAATTCAAGAGGAAGGCTCTAATATGATTGAAAGAAGGAAAATTGAGAGACGTGATTTGGCATCATCAGATGGTACGTACGTTGCTTAAATTTGAACACGAGACTTAATCATAGATGAGGTTTGAAAAAGAGAGATTCACGTAATTAATTAAGGGTTCTTTTTACGTATATTCATTGTTGTTAAAAGTGAATTAATTTGTACGAGAATCTATCTTGTATTTATGTTTATATGTAGACTCCCTTTATGTGATTTAAAAATCGCGTATGTATTTATCATCATTTTTCTATTAAAAGAACATTAAAATCTCATAGGAACGGATGAAGAAGGTGACAAAATATCGTACGAATATTCGGACTAAAGTTTATCAAAAGGGCATATACACGCATGGTATTAATTAAATTCACTAAATCAATCTGGAACGTGCAAATGCACGATAGATTTTCACACAAATTTACTTAATTTTAAGAGGTGAATACATGTAAAAATCCTTTCATATGTAATAGACGGCAATCCAAAATTTTTGGATTAATGCCTCTAATGCATGATGTGCGGTCGGGATTTGCATGCTCGCCCGGGGAAAAAGAAATACAAGTTGAGTTGGGATGTCCATTCGGCTGAAACTTAGATCTCTCACACACTTGCTGAACTCAAGTACTAATTAAGTTCCCATATTCAAATATCTTTCTTTGAATATATAATGACAAGTTGAAGCAATCGTCAATGTCATGACTCAGGAAGACCCAAGTCTACTGTGCCCGCTTTGGCACGTAGTTCGTTCTCAGTTAATCCAGGGTTAATTATTTTTATAATTTGATGGAGACTTTGGTCTAATCCGATTATATGGAGGGTTAGTCTCCGGTCAAACTAAGATTTTGAAAACCACTTAAATAGGTGGGTTATAGTTAACCCCCCTCTCCCATTTCTCCTCTCTCCTCTCCATCTTCCCCCTGTTTCTTTATATTTAACAGTGAAATATTAAAAAACTGTATCATCTTTAAATTTTAGTTAGTTATATTAACGATAATTTTTATCAAAATATTTATTATTTTAACAATATATTTAATTTATAAAATTTATTTAAAATATTTAAAAATTTAAAAACTCTAAAAGTGAACGGTAACTTTTAAACGTGAGAGACACATTTTTTACTTTTAAATTATAATTAGTGAGATTAACGATGTTGTTTATAAAAATATTTTTATTTTTAGGACATATTTATTTTATAAAATATATTCAAAATATTCAAAAATAAATTTTTTTGATGAACAGTAACCTAAGCTCTAATTAATGACCTTTATGTGTTTTGAATTTTATTTATTGAGATTAATTATCTTATTTATCAATTTTTTTATCTTTATGATATATTTAATTTATAACATATATTAAAAATAATTTTAAAATAAAATTAAAATTTTTTTGAAGATGAACATTAACTTAAGTCGTAATTAATCTCGTTTCTGCATTTAAAATTTTAATTAGTGAGATTAATTATGTTATTTATTAAAAATATTTTGAATTTTATGATATATTTAATTTATAACATATATTAAAATAATTTAAAACTAAAATAAAAAATTGAAGATGAACATTAATCTAAACCTGTGATTAATGGTATTTCTTTGTATTAAATTTTAATTATTGAGATGAATTGTGTTATTTGTTAAAATTATTTTTATTTTTATTATATATTCAGTTTATAGTATATATTAAAAGTATTTTTAAAAATAAAATATAATAAAAACTAAACATTAATAGTAATCTAAATTCGTAATTAATATGTGTGTGAGAGAGAGTGACGTGAGAGATAGAGCGAGAGAGATAGAAAGAGAGAATGAGAGATATATTAAATTTTTTAAAAATTAAATATAATATTTTAATTGTCATCATTATTTGATTAATTTATTATCTATCAAATCACGTTAGATTAAAATAAGTCAATCCACTTCCTTACTCTATGGTTAACTCCTCTCCTATCAAATAAAAAATGAGTTAATTTTATATTATTTTAAGTGAGTTGAATTAATTCAATCTTAAACTGACTCTCTATCAAATTGAGACACGGTGTTTAAGCACAAGAGAGGATGATTCAAAAGAAATCCCCAAGTTCCTTTATTATTTGAACATGGCCCCCCCACTGAATCTATAATTATGTGCCTCGGCAAACGGGTCCTTTTGAGAGAGCAGAGGAGTTCTACTGCCTCATGATCCAGCAGGGTGGACGTCGTCGACTGTTGTCTCCATGGCAGATCACCGGTAGCGCTCTTGTGGGAAACTCTCTGGCCATGGACGTCAGGTGCTGCGATGGGTGCTCTTCTTCTTGCTCTGACTGCAAGCCAATGTGCATGAAGCTCGATCGGTTCGTTTCCCTCGCAAGCCCGGCGGAGACGGTGATCGATCAATGTTAATCACCCCGGCCCATTCCCGACGAACAAATTAAAGTCGGAAACTGGCCACCATCGCCATGGGCAGCAGCAGGAAGCCATCGATCTCCACCGCCGAGCTCAGTTCTTCTTCTCCTGCGTATAGATGTAGTCGAGGTGGGCCTCCAAGGTCCTCCTCATCATGCATTCGTCGTCACCGCAACCGTCGACGGCAGCCTCCCTTTGCTCCTCCGCAGCAACCTGCACAGCATCCCTCCCCCCCAAACAAAAAAAATGGTGATCAAGAGTTAAAGGCCGCCATATATAACTCACAAAAGTCACACATGGCCATGGACGCCCACGCGGGGTGAAGCCATGAAGTGATAAAAAAATCGAATTTTTAAGATTGGAAAGGGCGTGAAGGGAGCACAAACCAGGGGCTGCTGGGTCGTCTTAGGGTCTGCCGGCACTGGCCGAGTGACCTGCGTCAGGGAGGCGCAGAGGAGGATACCCAACACGAGGAGAGAGAGCCTGGTGCCCTTCGACATTCTTCTGCTCTTAGGGGTTGGTGAAGAGAGAGAGAGAGAGAGAGAGAGGGCCACGGTGTTCTCTCGGAGCTGCGGATGCCTTTAAATAGAGGGGGGCCGCAGTGCGGAAGTGCCGCAGAACTAAGCAAGGGGGACAGCCGAACAGGGATCGATGATAAATCTGAATTTTCAATATCAAATTATGGGTATGAAAATAGACATTAAATTTTACCTAAATAAGAAAAGATAAAGTGAGATTTGAATGTCTAATTTCTCCAAACATTGTTAATCTGGGTCCCTGGTTAGAGTGTTCAAAACTATCATTTTATGATTGGGGCAATCGCCGAATGGCTCACGAAATCCAACCGCCGTTGGGTCAACAGCTGGTCTCATCGGTTGTCCGAGTTCAACCGCCCGAGTGGTTAATTACCTGAATATTTTAGTCATATATTGGATACTGAATTTTGCTAGGAGCATAGACCCTCTAATAACTAGTTACGAACATCTGACCAAAAATATTTCACGTTTATCTTTTTCGACACACACACAAAAAATCTCTTTCATCACTTTTGACTCGAATTGACTTAAATCTCGGAGAGCCCTTCCTCCTAATCATTAGGGAGGTCTCTAACGACTCTGTTCTGGCAAGACTAGGACCAAGACTTCGTCACGTTCAATTATATTTTCTAGCCGACTGACTAAATCAACTATATTATTTAATATATATATATATATAAATATATATATATATATATATAAAAGTAAGATTATTGCGTCAGTTCTTTAACCCTGTCTTCTTATCACTATCACATATACTACGTGGGATAACAGATTTGAAATCCACTAAGGTGGGTCAATGCAGAGTTTTATAAATCGATTCGGTACGAGTATAATCGTCTGTATCGGACCGTGCTCATATCGGACTGTGTCCGTACCGAATCGTATCAATCACAGATCGGTACGACTGATTTATGATATGTAATTTGTACGTTTTATATATTTAGTATTTTATTTTAAATTTAAAATTTTCATTAGATAAGTTGGTTAAATAATTTCATTGATATGAGGGCAGTTCTAAGTTAGAACCTCACAAATAACTCGTTGTTGTATTTTTTTCAATGATGGAATACATGAGATTCGAATTGATAACCTCCACCTCAATTAAGAGAGACCTTAACCAACTAAGTCACAAATATATATTTAATATATTTTATTATAATAATATTTATAAAGTAATATAATCTTATTGATATTACCTAACGATATATTACGGTATGATACCGTATCATATGGATAAAAAATCGGTACAATCGATACGGAGGATTCTACAAATCTCGTGTCAATAGACTGGGGGACTCAACGGCCATCATGTCTAGTTATTGCAGATATGTTACATCGTTTATTGATAGTGTAAGATAAGCCTTCTGCGGTCATGAATCATACATGGCCCCCTCTGTCAGCAGCTAAATGGAATGTGCTCATAATCTCTTCGTCACGTTCAAAATAACAGGGGGATAAATATAAATGCTGCGACTGCTGGAAACACAGACTATTCCGGTTTTGATACATTGAAAGTTATATACTCGAATCCGACATGAACATCTGCATCATGTGCTTAACGTACATGACACCTTTACCATAGTATTAATGGAGAAATGTCTTCGTGCCACCTTTTTTATTATCCAATTTGTCAAACTCATTTTTAATTTGCCACTTAATTTAAAAAAATCAGACATAAAAATATATATCTTAAGTTAAAACATAGGCACTTAAAGTTGTAAGTCAACCTCATCTTAGTTATTCAATTATTAGTAGAGTTTAATATATAGATTAAGTCATCTAATTTAAAATCTTAAAATATTGAGTAGAGAGACATCCGACATTATATTTTATTTTTCTTTTGTTGGCAGAGGATGTAAGACTATTATTACAATCATGATATCAAATGACCTATTTAATGATAAAAAGAGAATGATAAATAAGTAGCAAAAACATTGAAATTAAGGGTGCAAATGGGTCTAGTTCGGATCGTATCTTTAATATCCGAACCTAGATCCAAAATATAAAAGATCCAGATCTGATTCAAATATTAAAATAAAAGATCTAGATCCAAAATATAAAAGATTCGCGTACATCACCTCACCCTCTCCCCCGACTCAATAGGTGGGATCATGTCCCATGCCGGAGGGGAACCTCTGACAACCTCGACACCCCTCCTGACCTCTCTCTCTCTCTCTCCCCGATGACCTTGACCCCCCTTCCGACCTCTCTCTCTCTCTCTCTCTCTCTCCCTAATTGTCTCTCCGGTGACCTAGGCTCCCTCAGTCTCTCTCTCTCTCCCCCTCTACAGTGACCTCCCTCGGCCTCTCTCTCTCTCCCTCCCTCTCTCTCCGGTGATGTTGCCCTCTCTCCCGACCTCTCTCTCCCTCCCTCGCTCTCCGATGACCTCGGCCTCTCTCTCTCTCTCTCTCTTCATAGGTGGTGGAGTGACGATCGGTGAGAAAGATTCCGGGATGACAATTGAAGTGTGATCGAAATCCGATCTGAAAAGATCCTTGAGATTCGGATCAGACTTCGGATGAATTTGAAATCAAATATTTTAGATCACAAATGTGATGTGATTCTATTTTTTATTTCGAATTCGAATCAGATAATTCTGATATTTGTGATCCATTGACACCCCTGAATGAAACCGTCACAATCGCCGTATCCTCATGCTACCGTTTAAACTTCATCGAGCTTTTGTTTCACTTCTGTTAACCCATTATAAATTAGCCTGCTTTTAGTGTCATGTTTTTCTCTTGACGAGAGAAACCCAGGAACCTTCTACTATCATATTGTATGCAACATCGCATCGGGTCTCACTGGCGTGCCCACTCGCCCAATTTACTGTCACTGTTCACAAGAGTGAACGTTCCCATATACATCAAGGAGCATCTATCTGCAACACCCCCCAAACAGTGCTTATCATGTCACAGCTGCATCGGAAAACTACACGATTTCCACATTTCTGCTTTCAAAGATAAGTACGGTTACCGGCTTCACACCTATGTATCTCTTCTACTTGGTCACGAACCCTTTTGGTCAAACGGGGCAATGCCCACATCATTTTAATTAACATCGAAGGATCTCCTTTTCCATGGCTTCTCAGTTACTTCGGGGGGTCGGCAAATCTAAGGTGTCCCAACTCCATGAGAGTGATCTCACATGGGTCACCAACCTAGGTGCCAAGGCAAGGGAGACGACTCCAGTGGCCGGTTAAATTTGTCTCATCCGGTCTGTTGACATATATAGATATTGTTGACTAGGGTTTCTTGCACTCGATGACGTTAGAATGTATAGTTTCTGGATAATAGTCCTGTATTAGTTAATGAGTTGTGGTTCATGTGTTTATGACTCTAGGCCCTTGTATCTCAACACTACGATTTTATAGATTCAACATGATATCAGAGTAGGTCAAATGACTCAACTCCTCTTGTCACCTCCACCCAATTAATATCCACGGTCCATCTTGACCGTAAGACGGAGTGTTAGAATTTGAACATAGTCCTTGGACAATAGTCCCGTATTAGTTAAATGAGTTGTGGTTCATGTGCTTATGACTCTGGACCCTTATATCTCAACACTGTAGTCACGTAGATTCAACATATGCCTCTTGAGCTAACAATCTAATTGTGAAATGACAAGAATAAAAATAGAATTAGATATCTCACGTTTCATATGTAGACTCAGAGTACTATTATGTTAATTTCTCTGTATTGTATTATAAATTGACATTTTCCTTTGTTAACTCAACTGCCTAAGGATTAGGACTTCACCGTGACAGTAGAGGACGAAAAATGTTGAATAATTTGAATCTCCCCCGCTCAGCCACACAAAACACTTTGCATTTGTATTGGAGTTCTTCTCAATTTCCGCCATTCCATGGAACAGCTAAGCTTCTTGTGGGGGAGGGAACGCTGATGTTGGTCACCTCCACCGGCCATCACATGGTTCTCGATCGGCCTCTGGTCACGTACGCTGCGCCCCCACGCCTGGTAGCCCACACCCTTGATTGGCTGATGAACAACCCATCTAATTTTAGTCCACACGATTGATCGATTCTTCTGGATTTTTCCCCCAACAAAACCCAAATTTCAAATATCAACATCATTTCAAACATCACATTTGTCAAGTGTTGCATATCCAGTGAGATCGAGTTCTTCCTCAAGTAGCATGCGAGTTAATTAACGTCTACGTCATCCTCATGAGCCCAGCTCCACGGGAAGGGGTGCTGCGTCGCGTGCCCCCCCACAATGACTAGTCTACATCTTGTCACTCGATGGCCACCCATGCCACCGCATGGTGTTTCATGTGGACACATGCCATCTTGTGGAAGGTGTCGAACAAACAGCAGAGGTGCCACGATACATCTTTGAATGATAAGGTGGAGGAGATTGGGAAGGGAAGGGGTGCCGTACTTATGGGTGCAAGTGCAAGTGGTCCGGACCAGGACAAGACCAGACAGAGCGATCTACATTCAATTAGACCATTTACTTTGTTGCAATGTAAGGTTGACCAATCTGGGGTCGAAGTTTGACTGTGAATTGTGGATAAAGATTGAGTGGGACTCGAATAATTCCTGTGAGGCAGTCAATCTAATCATTTCACAGTGGAGTGCCGACTTATAATTAGAAATCAAAGAGTTGGACTTGGTGAGCCTACCACTTTGCGACGAATAATTGAAAGAGGGAAAAGGAAATGTCTCCAACGTGGATCATGTGAGGTGGATAGGATCATATGTGTCTAGATCTTAAGAGTTAAGATTATATAAATTATGCACAAATTATATGTTTACAAGAAAATAGATTTCTTCATGCATTGGTCAATTAATTTTAAGTTAGATGGTCAAGATAAACTAGTTATTTCGGACTGGAAGTAGTTAGCACTTAACCTGATTATCTCCATTCCGTATGTTTGAAAATGATAGGGATTCCACAGCGGCCACCACCATTACTCCTCACAGCCCCCACACATCCCATCTCCCCCTCCCGCCACCAAGAACGGTGAAGAAGAGGAAGTCCCCCGTCATGTTAAGTAGGGTTCACTAACTCGGTGATCCGTATCGGATCAGATCTTTCTTGATCTTGTACGGCACCTCCTCTATCTCTCAAAAACACATTATCTCTCACTGTGACTCGATCCGACTCGGCCTGACTCTGGATGATCTGCATCGTATCAAATTTTTTTAGATACAATACGACACATCCTAATTAACTTGAGTCTGACCGAGTCAACAAATCATGATGCTAAATAGTTGTGACGTTGCCAGCCACATGGTGCCGTAGCACCTCACCTCCATCCTGAAACGTCTTCATCTCCGGGTAGAATGAGCCAACCCGCAAGCGAGTCTTCTAGAAATATCACGACAGCCGGACGCACCACACACACACACACACACACACACACACACACACACACAGAGAGAGAGAGAGAGAGAGAGAGAGAGAGCAGTACCCATCAAGGTGCGCCTCCCTTCTCCTGTTCTTTTAAGTGGTATGGCGGAGGGGGACCCCTCCCGGGTCGACGAGGGAAGCCGTATCATTCACACAACCTGGCTGGGGACAGACGACGACGTCCCGCTTTTTCGGTGGGGAACGTCGCCGTGGGTCGGCCCGAGACGGATAAGGGGGCCACCGGAGTTGGGAGCGCACGCCGGGCGTTTGCGAAAATGCGTGTGTGTGAAAGCACGGCCGGGCATTTATGGATTCGGCGTCGCCGTGCCTTACACTTATACGCCGTCGTTTGTTGTTGTTCCGGCCGGGGACCTCCCTCGGAGCTGGGACCCGGAACATATCCTCCGACCGCGTGGCGCAATCCGCACTGCCATGATCTCCGTGGGCTTAAATGCGCCATGCTACTTAATATCGATAATTATTTATTTAAATTTTAAATTAAATTTAAATTCATATTTATTTGATCAGATAATTATTTAAATAAAATATTTGACTGATAATTTAATTAGATATCAGATAATCTAATTATTAATCAGATACGAGTTTAAATATTAGAATATCCGTGTTAAATATTATCCGATCGATTATAAAATCTTAGATGAATATCTAAAGATCCGCATGTTCTATATTATTTGGTTACTCTTTTCTCTAAAAATAAATTTGAAAAATAAGAACTCACTTACCTCCATTTGATAAGTTCTCTTCTATATTTTATGATGAAATCTAATATTTTGATAACACCTTTCAAAATAAATATAAGATCCATCATTTCTTTTCTTAAGAAAACAACTTACTACGCTCGTGCACGACTCGCACGACTCACTTCTAAATAAGTCTGGTTAGTATCTGTTTAAAATTTGGAGTGAATTCAAATTCGTTTGATCAAATAATTATTCGAATAAAATATCCGACAAATAATTTGAATCGAATATCAAATAATCTAACTATTAATCAGATATAAATTCAGATATCACACTGTCTGCTCCGTATTTACACTATTTACGAGTCTAATGTTACTATCTTAAACGATTAGTTATTTGCATCTTGTTTAACGGGGAAGGTTAATGATTGGGTTAATCGTAAAAAATAACTCTCTTATATGAGTAATTGTAGGATTGTCATCGTTTTAAAGTTATTATTATTAATATTTTTTTATAAAAAATGTTGTTTTACAATTAATTTTTTTTAAAGTTACTTTATAATTAATGTTTAATAATTTTTAATTTTTAATAATTTAAGTGCACACTTTAAGTTTGTATTATTTTTATTATTTATTTTTAAATTTTATGTTTTAAGATCGAGGCTAAAGTGAAGTACATGTTTATCTAAAGTGCACCACTATCGGACGACTATTTTTTTTAAAAAAAAAAGTAAAAGAAAGATAATAGATCAATAACTTATTTTTTAATTTAAAATTTATTATTTATCCGTTTGGAACATGCCTTGTATAAATATGTAGCTCAACTCAGTACCAAGCTCCAAACATGAATTTTCAAAATTTCAAATTTGAAAACTCGGTGCGCACCCAAGGTGTGTGCTTGTCCTGGGTGTGCACCAATTACTACTCATGTTGTGGATTGGGTCAAGTAAATATATATATATATATATATATATATATATATATATATATATATATATATATATATATATATAATTTTAATTTCTCTAGGCAACTTGAGGGACAAATTATCGGTCGGTACCGTCTGATCTAACAAAAAATAAAATAAAAAAAGATGGGACACCCTTTTCCATGTAAAAATGGGCTGACCAAAATTAGTCCATTAAGTTGTCTACTCTTTTTCTTTTTCTTTTTTTTTCTTTTTCTTTTGTAGCCATCTGATAACATAGGGTACAATGAAATTGTCTTATAGGACAAAACAATCTAAAAAATAAAAAGAAATTGACTGCACTGCGGTGTAGTGCAGTAAGCTACCGCACTAGGTATTACTCTAGTTCTGTTGACCCATCGCGTGCCAAGGCCGACCATAAATTTAAAGATTAAATAATTGAGATTGGATTACCACGGCACCTCAATCACTAAGGCCTCCTTTGCTAATCGAGCACGGTTAGTGTGCTCGACCTTGGATGATCGAGCACGTTAGGGTTGAGCACGTTAATTGCCCCGATTAGCGGAGGCTGTGTGAGGGGGGAGGCGGGGCCCATCGGAAGATTCTCTCTCCCCGGTTGCGTTATCCGCCCGACCAATCCGTTGTCAAAGCCGCCGTAAAACTTTGTATTAAATTCAGATGGAGAGAAAGAAAAAAACCGTGGATATCACCAATGTCAGTAAGGCGTGGGTGCGCCCAATTGAAGTGTAGCCAATAAAATGCTCTAGTGAACATAATGATAACCTATGTCAATTATCTAGTCCAATTTATGTGTCAATTTAATTTACTTTGCTGTACTTCATTCACCATAAATGGGGGAGTTATGATTAGTGCACACTCGGATCAATTACACATCCAAAGTGTGCACCAAATCAAACAAGTTATTTTTTAAAATTTTTTTGTAATGTAGAGTCAAAGTCTCCATAATTTATCGTACAAGACGCAACTCCATTCGACTGTTAAAAAAATTTTAAATAAAAAGAATCGATTTAATACAAATTAGACTAACACTATTTATTGAATCTGAATTTTAAAAAAAAATAGATCGTCAGATGTGAGTGTGTATTACATGGTAAGTTAATGAGACGTAAGTCTCAACTCATAATTTTTTTTTAAAAAAATAATTTACTTGGTGCACACCTGGGTTTTGTAATTAACCCATGGTGTAGCATTAAGCAAGTTCTGCAAGCCATGTATGTTGAGGCCCGGAACCCTTAGTTAGCCCAAGCTCTATCCAGGTTGAGGCCCAGAACCATCGTTTGGCCCAAGTTCTGTGTCAACTCAATTCGATTTGTTGCACGAGTAACGCTCACTGCAAACCCTTGTGTTTGCATATCCCGGTATGCTGTGATTGTTTTAATTTATTTTTATTTTTTAAAAAAAATTGGAGAGATCACGGCCAACCTTATGTACCCGTCTGTACAGTCCATTCTATGATCAAATGGCCCAATGTTTTTTTTTTTGAAAAAAAAAAGATAAAGATTGGACACCTAAGGTGGTCGGCCTATATCATGTCTTTATTTTTTTTTATTTTTTTGGGCTGTCCGATCATAGGTTGGACTATATGAATGGATACCTGAGGTCGACTCCAACCTCTCCATATTTTCCGAAAAATGAAAAAAATAATAAAAAAATCTCTGCACAGCCCAGATGTGCAGCAAGTTTAACTAAAGTGGGAGTTGTGGGCCTCGTGGATATATGGCATCGGACCTTATCACTGGGTCGTCTTTCTGAAAGCCATTTCGGTTGAGCCCCAGGACAAAATATTTTGAGGCCCGGAACCATAAATTGGCCCAAGCTCATCATATTAAGAAATGAATCCGCGGATCAAAAACTTTAAATCTCACCGCCCGCAGATAGAAGCTCCTCTTCTATCTTTTCTATGGTCATCACAAAAATGATGGCATCACTAGAACCTCATGTGTTGCCCTGAAAGTGTATCCTCATATATAGCTGATCCATTGTGGAGTGGGGGTGTTGTTTAAGTTGCTTCTATGCAGATGAGAGATAATTAAAGATACTTAGATCAGCTTTTGGTGGAGTGTTCCATTGGGTTTTGGGTTGAAATGACTATCTTGATCACTTCTTCTTTTCTTTTTCATTGATGTTTATGTTAAAATTTTGACATAGTTCTGGGCAATAGTCCTATATCGATTAATAGATCGTGGTTCATGTGCTTATGACTCTGGACCTGATATTAAATCATGGTCTTAAGTCCAACCTCATATATTTCTTATCTTGTCACCTCCACCCAATTAATGTTCACGGCCCATCTTGACCGTAAGAGAGAGTGTTGGAATTTGAGCATAGTCCCTATACAATAGTCCCATATCAATTAATAGGTTGTGGTTCATGTGATTATGACTTTGGACTCGTGTATCTCAACGTCGTGATTTTGTGGATTTCAATAGTTTAGAGAGCAAATTAGGAAAGAAGGTCTAAAAATTTGGAGAATGCAACAGATTCTAACATTCTTTTTCCCAAATGAGATTTCAGAAAGGAGTCGACATCATTAAAAACCAGTTACTTCTAACATAATAGTCCTTCAAAATCTGATTTTACAAATTAAAGCAACAATTTTGAGAAGCATTATGAAATGATACCTAAGTCCTTATCTGTCCATGTCTCCTGCTGCCTAATGGGTAGTATCCAGGGCATCACCACCCACTAAAGAGAATGGCTTGGGATTGGAATCATACAAGGTTGGTTTTAAAGATGTGTTTAGCAAAACTTTTAGTTAAGAGCTGTTTTTATCTTCCTTTTTTAGCATGAAAATTGTTGAATGCAAATGGATATGTCAAATTTTTTTTTTTTTTTGGGGGGGGGGGGTAGTTATACTAGTCATACTAGTCACTTCTCTTACAATGTCAACTTTTCCTACTTTAAAAATGTCCCATTTTAAACTCCTGATTGGGGACCGAAGGCCACATAATGACTAGCAAAGTCAAATATGGCCTAGAGGTATACAAACACGTAAGCTCTTTCAATTGAAACTCATGTCAAATGTGCCTGTATCATGTCAGTTTCTTAGAGGGTGTTAGGCTATGGCTGCGTAGAGAGCTTCTCCTTCATATATAACTGCGACTTTGAACCTCATGCCAGCTCTTAAACAATGTTTGGAAATACTTTCGATTCACCACTTTGGTCAAAATCGATTCTTTTAACTAGGTTCAAAAGGTACAGTTGTTAGTTGTTTGAGCCAGCGGTTAAAGACCTTTTGAAGCTTTGCTTCAGACCCCTTTTTGATGGTGAGAAGGAAGTTCGGCGAGGTCCCCAGATCATACGATCGAGCTCAAGAACCAGCCAACCTAAAACGCTTGGACGTTGATCTTAACCGTGAGGTGTTTCTTGGGTATTGATAGGATCTAGTAGCCAATCATCTGTTTATTTTTGTTACATTAATAGGCTTATATTAAATGTAGATGAAATTAGAATATATTAGCAAAAAAATAATATTTGTTCACTTTTAATCTTAAGATCTTGTGGTGGAGGGTCCCATAACTGCAATGTAGTATCAAAGCGTGCAGCCAATGTTTTAAAACATAGACCAGACCGATCAGTCTGACCAATTAATTGATATGTCACCCGATCCCAAAATCGAGTTATTGACATCTTATTTTGAAAAGCCAACACCCAGAACTCGATAAAACCCACTCAACCCAGGTGGACATGCTCAACCCGTTAAAACCAATGTGACCACACCGGATCTAGACTTATTTCATATTTTCACTATTATTATTATTATTTTAGACTTTTATTTAGCACACAAATAATTACCGAAGGTGAGGAGTCATCCTTAAATAATCACCTAAAAGTCTCATTTTTTGTCAAAGGCCACGAAATGACTAGCAAAGTCAGAATCTAAATCGAATTTTAAGTTTGAGTTCGACATTAAAATAATTAATTTATGAATTAAGTTAATTTAAGATCGAAAAAATCGAATATAGAAGGTCGAAAATTTGAAATACCGGTCTGATCGATATCCTGATAGTTCTAATAGGACTAAGATAGTGAGAGTGAAATGTGGGTACTGATAGAATCCAAATTAGATTCCTGATTTAGGTTTGGCTCTTGTATCACCCGTTTAGGAATTAAGTTAGTTTAAAATTGAAGAAGTCGGATTTGAGATTTTAAAAATCAAAATATCAGTCCAATCAATGTGTTGATTGTTCCAATATAAATGAGATGGTAAGAGTGGCCCGTGAGAACTGACAGAATCTAAATTAGATTTGCAGTTTAAGTTTGACTCTCAAATAACATATTTATGAATTAAGTTAGTTTTAAAACGAAGAAGTGGGGTTAGAGGGGTCAAAAATCTGAAATACTAAATCGATCGATGTGCCGATTATTACAAAAAAATCAAGGTGGTGACAACGACTTGTGGCCAAGAACTGACAGAGTCTAAATCATATTTCTTATTTTTAATTACAAAGAATTTATTTAATTTATTTTGTTTATTAAGAAATTTATTTCATATATACACATACCTGATATTATTTTATTTTTCTTTTTTAATGTAGGAGGATCTTACACATACATCCACGTGACGGTGACGGAGAAGACGAGAAGGACATTTCTTGATTTTTTTGGACTAATGTTGTAAATAAATTGAGCTTGTTGAATACTGTATCTGAACAATTTTACATTTTATGTTAATAGTGATAATGTGTATTTTTCATTTTTATTATGTGTTTGATGTGCATATTTTTTATTTTTTATATTATAAATGTAAACAAGTTTGTATAATTATTTTTTAAAAAAATAATTAGCTAGCGGCAGACTAATCAATCGCCAATTACTACATTTTTCTCAACGGCGGATTAGTGGCGGCTTAGTGACAGACGTGGGCAACGATTGATAGCGACAGATATCCTTCCCTCAGTAATCCGTCGGTATACAAACTAATATTAAAAATATATAAACCCCTACCTATAGTTTGGTGGTTCACTTCGCCTTTTTGTATGGAGGAGATCGTGGGTTCAAATCTTGCAAGCGTTAGTGGAAGTTACAGACTTTCCCGTCACTGCGCTTAACTTACTTATCCAAAAAAAATATTAAAATATGTAGCAATGGATTAGCTAGTGATTAGCGACTGATATTATCGTTTACAAAACAAAGTTAGCGACATCTTAGCGACGATACAGCGACGGAGATGTAGAGATCACTCAAAGTCAATAAAGTGACGGCTAATCTATCGCTACCTAAAGATACTTTAGCGACGGATTAACGGAAGAAAATATTCTATTGAACAATTAAGTTTAGCGACAAATTTGTGACGGAAGAGAGTCATTTATTAATTAGCGATGTTTATCCATATGTAACTAATTAGCGAGTAAATTATAGCTAGTCGTTATCCGTCTCAAATTCGTTGCTAATCCATCGTTAATTTCTTTTCCGACAGATTATCAACGAATTAGCGATGAATTATGGTTGTAGCTAACATCTCATTTTTTTTGTAGCGTGATAAATTCATATGTAATATTTATTTAATATATTTTTTCTCTCATTTAGACTGTCATTTATTTAATTAAATTATTGACCCGTGGACTACTAACTCGTCTAGCTCAAGGAATAAGTTAAGGTTTCAAAATATTGCCTAAAGCTGTGTTTTTAGATTACACACCCTCCGTCTATTATATTGTTTACATAACAAAACTTAAATTGACTTGCATATCTAAATATATCTCCATCCTAAAATTTTGAGTTGGCAGACACTTCATATATCTTCATGCGAAATAAATGAAGACTAAGATCAGCTAAATAGAAAGAAGTTAAAGGTTATGTGTTTTTTTTTAGAGATTGAGAGAGAGAGAGATTGTATCATTACTTAATAACTTACCTAGAATATATACTTAAGTGAGCTCTTTTAAAGGTCAAGAAGATACTACTAACAAATGAGATGCATTGAAGGTCAGCCAAAAGCAAGAATAAATGGAGTCATATATAAATATAAATAATATATATATATATATTTATATATATGACTACTATCTAAATTCCTATATATCCATTAGAGATACCATTTTCTTTTCGTGGATACGGACGTAGATCGCAACAATATCCAAGTAGGGACACCCGAATCGCATCGAGGCCAGGGAAAAGCTCGGCTTGACAGATAACATCCCCACATCCATCTCTGCCTTCATTTCCAAAGGGAACAGGTACTGCTGTCTATATCACACAAAGATTCATACATTTCTACATCTCATTTTTTTAAAGCATATATATAATCTATCTTCTAAACCAAATTTCTTACATCTTAATTTGGACATTTCAGTCGGTCAAAAACGCATGATCACATGATATATGTATATATTTAAGTACATCTTGTGAACCAAATTTATCACGCCTACCGAGTAGAATTAATCAGGATGCATAGCGCAATAAAACTATATATATATATACACACACACACACACTTGTAAGAAGAGATTAATGTGAACATATATGTCTAGCTTGTTCGACTTTGGAGAAATATTAATTGGGTCCTTCTGCAAGCATTGTTATAAGTCCACTAGGTAGGTAGAATAAGTTTCCAGAGGATAAGCCCTTCAGCTACCCATATCCGCCGGATGCTTCTTTTGAGCACACAAAACATGGAGCCACGTGAAGGGGGAGGGGGGGGGGGGAATGGGAGATCTCCATATCCATGCACACCACCTGTTACTACCAGAAGCTTTTTTGCTCTTCTTTTCTCACTACTTCTCTCTGAAGAGCATGTACCTTTATCACGAAGTATTGGAACATGGAGGGTGGGAATTTGCTTTTCTATGGGTTGGGAGGGGGGGGGGGCCTCGGTCACCTTTGTTGCCATCTGCATGACCCCAAGGAAAAGAGATGCTTTTGGGAGGAAACCCTAAAGAGAAAGCACACAGACTACACTACATGAGACATCTGCCTATCCACAGTCCAAAGAAGTGGCTACGTACATCCAATTAACAGCCCCCATCTTAATCTTCTGTAGCAGCTTCTTTGGCCTCCTAATGCTATGTCAACAACTGTGATGAGGATACGTAAAGACCGACGGTCTTTGTGGGAATCATTCCGTTCGGTCACCCTCCTAGCTCCATCCCCCAGCTTGCTTGCTTTAGCATGATAGCCACTGATGTGAGAACATATATAACAACCCTTCTTCTTTGAAGAGGGCTTTCCTTTCCTCCACATGCATGGCTTTATATCGGAACTTTCAAATCTTAAAACTGATGGGTCCTCTGATCCTTTGGACATTCGTAATTAACTAGAGGCTAGAGGAGAGGATCGCAGTGGAATCTCCCCCATGTGCCACCGGTCTCCCCTTGGAATGTGATAGAATAAAAAAAGAAGGAACAAGAGGAGGAGGAGGAGGCAAAGGCTGGATTGGTTTTGTCCTGCCTAATCTTTCTTGTCGCCCTCATGCCACCCATTTAAATTAGATCCATGCTTTTATTTGTTCTATACTTTCTGCTGATCAATCAGGTATCTTATTTATGCATGCTTTTTAGCAGTTTTTTTTCCCTTTGCATGTGGGTGATCAGAAATTGCACCATATGACAAGGCCATTGACCATAATTTGAATTTGTTGTTGACGATTTGCTTGACCAGATATGGCCTAGCTACGAGCTAGCAATATTCTTCCCTGGTTCCTCCTTTGATGCGTTCTTGGGGAGCTTATAACATATCCATCCGTCCACTCGGTGTTCCTCGTGCAGGTTCTGCCTATCCTTACATGGGATTTATCCATAGACGAGAGCAGTGGCAGAAAAACTTCTGCTGTGGAGAACAGTAAGACTCAAACTATAAACAAGCCCTACCACCGGAGATTTAGCGCCGCTTTGATTGGGAGTTATCCCCCACTTGTCTCGGGATAACCCCTATTTTATTCTTTTTTTGGTTTGACAGAGGGATACAAATATTCGGGTTAGATTGAAGGATAACCCTCATCTAATTTGGATAGTGTGACTCATCTAAATAGGTGGAACAGTTTAACCCACCTCTCTTATCAAAGTAAATAAGAGTAAGTGAATGGACAGACTAATCTAAAGAGGATATCTCTCCATTATCTAACCCTCTATCAAAGAGGGGCATAGATTGACCGAGTTCAGACCAACCACTGTCATCGTAGATTCAGACCCATAGCTTATATATATGTATACCCAAGCAGAAGATATATATATATATATATGGGGGCGGCTCAGGTGGTGCCGGCACCACCTGATGTCATCACCCTCCCTCTCAACCCCCCATATATATATACATACATATCGTATTAAAATACAATGACAACATATCACGAATATGTAAAGAAAAGAGAGAAGGAAAAAGAATATGAAAGAGAGAGAGAGAAAGAGAACACATGAAAATCTACGTGGTTTAGTTAGTCAAATTATCTCACTACGTCTACAGAATCTTAGTCAGCTTTCTTCTCTACATTAATTGTCAGAAACAAAGATATAATTACGACGGCTTGATCAACTATGAGACTCGTGCTTTTTCAAGTTATCAATGTGCTGCCAACATACCATATACCATTATCAAACAAGTGGAAAGAATATGTGCAAATTTTTTCTGGCAAGGTCTGGAATCAACTCACATAAAACACTGGGTCTCTTGGGATAAAATATGCCACCCCCATTCAAAGGGTGGTCTAGGCATTCGCAGACTTTTGGATATCCAGCTATGCTCTCAGGTCAAACAGTTATGGAACTCTCTCCATAGCAATTCTCTCTGGGCTCGTTTTGTTAGAATGAAGTACATTCAGGGCCAGCATATCTATGATTATAAGTCTCCCTATCCAGTAAGCATTAAAGTCTGTGACTTTGAAAAAGCTCGCTCTATTCTCTTGGCTGGCATGCGGAAAATTATTTTCAATGGTGCCTCTACCAATTTTGTTAAAGACACATGGTATAAAGGAATATCTCTGCAAGCGACTATTCTCAGTTCCAGATAAATTCTCAAACAGAAAATTGCTCAGTCCAAGAAGTTTTGGCCATTCTCAACATCCTATATATGGTAGAATTTCACTGATTCTAATCTGAGAACTGAATTGTCCAATTACATTCTTCAAGAAGGAGAAGACATCTCTATATGGTCTTTAACTAATTCGGGTAAATTTGATTTCAAATCTACATATTGCTATATTAAAGAGCAACATGTAGAAGCTCATTCAGCAAAGCTTTGGCACAAAAGTTATCTCCCTCGAGTCTCCATGTTTTACTGGAAATTGCTCAATCATGCTGTTCCCACTGATGAAAGAATACAGAACAGTGGAATTCAAATAGCCTCCTGCTGCAATTGTTACCAGGCTTCTTCTTCTATAGAAAGTTTGGATCACCTCTTTATTAACGGTGAATTAGCCTCTTTCTTATGGACTAAATTAGTTCTCTAATTGACAGTCACTTCATGAATATTCCCTCTATAAACAGCAGATTATAGCTGATCATCAGTGAATCTGCCACTACCAACCCGCAGGGCTTTATAAACTTACTAATGGCTATGCTTATCATATGGGAAATCTGGAAGCAAAGATGCTGAAACAGATTTGAGGGGATTAAGTCTAATCCTGCAAGAATAGCGCTGCATATACACGAAGAAGCCATGTTAGTGCTGCAGCAGACTACCTTTAAGTAGGAACCCAATCGGAATCTAAGACAGATCATTAACGCCATGGGTTTAACCATCAAATACAAAGCTCTTCAAGCAGTTACAGTATGTTGGCAGGCTCCTACAGTGGCATTTTCTCTCAATATAGATGGCTCAAGCAAGGGTAATCCTGGATTATCTGGAGGTGGTGGCTGCTTTAGAGACATCCGAGGTAATTTATTGCTGGGTTTCTCATATCATTATGGTTATGGCTCAAGTATGGTGGCAGAGGGGAGAGCTCTGCTTGATGGTCTGAGGTTGGCTCGTCTTCATACTATCCCCCTGTCCATTATATATACGGACTCCATGGTATTGACTGATCTACTTAAAGGTAAAAGAGACCCTCCGTGGTCTCTTCTCCCATGGTGGAAACATCTCCAAGACCTCTTTGCATCTTTCCAATGTCCTTTAATCTATATTTACAGAGAAACAAATCAGTTAGCTGACTTTTTGGCAAAACATGCTACGACTACGGGGCATAATTCAGAGTTTCAGTACATGAGAGAGTTGCCAATATTGGCCAGAGACTATATTAAGGCAGATGCTTCTCGTCTTCCGAACATCCGTGTTAAGAGAGTATAGATGGTATGCATCGAGGCAGCGAAAGTGAAGAGTGTGGGCACCTCGACAGGGGATTTATTACCTGTTACTTCAATTCTTGTCCTGTTCGGGCTCACATTATAAGCCCTTTGTTTCCTTTGGGGTATGCTCCCCTTGAGAATGTACACTGTTCATTCTGTTAATAAATATAATTAGGACCACAGGATATGTCAGGAGGAGTGAGAACATTCTCCCTCTCTGAGGAAGGGTGCACTTGACCTGTGCTTACCCTGACTGGTCGGTGTTGGCTTAAAAAAAATGAATCTTGAGCATTACTCGACAAATATTCTTTAAGTATTAATATATATATATAAAAGAATCCTGATCAATATCCGACAAATATTCTTTAGACATTAATATTTTTTTATTTTTTCCCTCCAAACCTAATGACCAAGAGCCCAAGGCACCTTGTCATCTCTAAGAAGACCTGTTTTACTGCCTCTACACACCACGGGACGAACCGGCGTGGCCTCACCACGTCCCAACCTGCGCCGCCGTCCGCCTCCCCCCACCCCCACATCCCCAACCGACTTCGATACGTCAGAAATCCTCTTCCCCCGCCCCCCCTACCCCCACCCCACGTAAGCTCTCTTGTTCCTTGGCGATTAAGCTAACGTCCTCCCCGGGGGCTCCAGCCGCCGCTCACGTCATAACGAAGAAAAATGGTAAACCAGGAACGAGAAGAATTCCCAGGTGAGTGCTTCCTGACTCAAAAAGGGGGCCCACCACAGACATATTTTAATGGGATCGTGGACATGGCCCACCAGCCCAGCCCGCTAGGTCGGATCTACCCTTTGGACCCTCCTGGTCCCCCTCGTCCCCTTTAAATAGGGGTGCCCTCCAACGCCTTCCTTCCCTTTTCCCCCTCCCTCCTCTCTTCCCACCCTCCTCTCTTCCCACCCCCCTGGCGGTTTTCCGGCCATTATGCTGTCATCGGAGAACGTTCTCGGGATACTGCTCTCCGGCTTCGAGGGCGGTTTCGGGTTCACTCCATGGGAAACCTCTGACCAATTCTCCTTTTCCCCAGACCAGATGCTGCCGGTCCAGGAGCAGGACCAGGCCCAGGCCCCGGCCCTGGCCCAGACTACCACGCACTCCGGTTCGGATGAGCTGAACCGGGACGAGGAGCGTAGGATCCGAAGGATGATCTCGAACCGGGAGTCGGCCCGGCGGTCGCGCTTGCGGAAGCAGCGGCACCTGGAGGAGCTGCGAAACCGGGCCGACCGGCTCAGGCTGGAGAACCAGGAGCTCAAGAACCGGGTCGGCGTCGTCACCCGACACTGCCTCCTCTTCTGCCGCGACAACGACCGGCTCCGCTCCGAGGCCACCGTGCTCCGCCGCAGGCTCAACGACATGAAAAGAGTCCTCATGCTGCGGCAATTGCAGAGGCTGGTGTCACCGGCGGGACTGGGCGGCAACGGCGCCTCAGTCCATGGGGCCAAGCTGCAGCCCCGAACCATCCCGGTTTACGGCGGCGGGTTCACGACAGGAACCGGACAGACCCTTCTCGTATAACACACAAAGGGATAATAAGATGGGACTAAACTTGTTTGAAAATTTCAAGCACAGCAGTAAACATGAGCATGCCACTCTCTCTCTCTCCCTCCCTCTCTCCCTCTCTCCTGCTTTCACTAGTCCCCCTCCTCCATCTCCACTTGTAAAAAGAAGTGTTAGAGAGCCAGGAAACAGCCAGTGGCTTTAGGGTTTTCTGGAAAAGTGTGGTTCGTTGTGGGAAAGTAGAGGTGGATTTCTTTTTCGAAAGAAACCGGTCTGTTGTCCTTTGCAAAATAGATAAAATTTAAATTTTAAGCTGCCCTTTTTCTTTCAAATAAGATTCTGTCTCCTTTTAATCTCTTTCTTATCAACTCGCAAGAACATGGGTTCCATCTTTCGGCCACGAAGCTAGGCTACGCTTGTGACAAACATCGCCAAAAATGACACGAGAAGATACGTAATTAAGTTGGAAGCACGTAATTAAGTTGGAAGGAGATGTAGTGAGATGCGTCGTCGTCGTAAAATGCATGGCTATGGTCCATGGAAATGGAGCATTAATCTTGTCAGAATTCTGCGCATGGCTTTCAGGCAGTAAAGAATCACAAGATTTGAGTAAAAATAAGACCTGTTAAATTATCTTATAACATGCAAGTTCGGAGAGACCTAGCTATGACCTCGTACGTATCTCTGCAGATTGTGGGGTTTGTGGAGAATATTCTTCCCGTTATAAATGCTGGCATTTGTGAACCTGAAAGAGTCAAACAATTAACTCTTCTCATCTCATCTCGCTCATAGCCGGAGCTCAAACATAATGTCTACCCTGAAGAATAGATCAAAAAAACATATTTTGTGCAGGATGTTTCTGAAGATAAATTTATCAGATTTATTTGGAGTAAGTTTGACCCGAGTCAACCTGAAGAGAGATTGGACTAGTGTGAGCTCAATCTGAATCCCATCCAACTCGATCGGACTAATGCGTATTAAAGTTTATTTGATTGGGTCATCAAATTAACTCAATGCCCGAGATGCAAATTAAATTATAATTATGAATTCTGATACTATATTAAAATTTATTTGATTGGTCGTTCAACTTAAAATCTTAAGATATTGAATGGAGAGGACTCTACTATTTTAAACACATTAATTATATTTTTAATTATTTTTTATAGGTAACTATTCTAACAATGTGGGACTAACCTAACTCAAGCTTTGGGTTGTTACGTCTAAACTGACACCTCCATGACAAGGACAGAAAAAAGAAGCTAAAAGTGTCAGAGTCATACAGAGTTACCTCTTGAATTTGAGGGATTAGAGTTTATACTAATTCTACCTAAGAGAATTTATCAATATTTAACCACAGTGATGAATGCTTGAAACAAAAAACATGCCAAATTATAGAACAAAACAAGCTTTGGAACTGAAGGCCCACAAAATTATGTGGGTCTCTCATTCCATGCACGATCCACTCTGAGATCCTGCAGGTGCATGAGCTGCGTTACCGTGCAGTCACCTGTCAAATTCTTTCCCTCTATCATGCATAAATATCACCGAAACATGTTACTCCAAACGTAGTTAAAACATCACATCATGGAAGGGGACAGGGGGTAAAAAATCACAGAATGATAGAAAAGGAGTGCAACAAACTTTGATCGCATTTAACTAGTATGTTGGGCAACCACCACTACTATGAGTCGTACAGAAGTCTAATCAGTACTCCTAATATTTAATATTATTAGCGTAATGCACATGTTGTGATTCCTGTGGGACATGCAATCACTGAGTGAAAGTGGAAATTAATGATGCCACCAAAACAGTTCTCCTTTTAAAGCAAGAGAAATCTAAGAATTTGGGATCTTGGATGACTCTAGGATTATAATAATATTTCTTGTGTTTACAAATGTGTTATTATTGTAGATTAAAGTACATACTTATCACTGTCTAGAAATTATATTTGGAATCTTGGATATCTAATAATTCAAGTTTCTATGTAGAATTTTTTTTAAACTCTAGTAAGCAGGGTTGTAGTCAAAATCAGAAGTGGTACAGATCTATATTGACCTAGAACGTGAAAAGGTAAACTCAGACTTGTAATAAAGGCAAAAAAAATTGGGTAAATAGGTAAGTGGACCTAATCTCAAATCTGCTTCTTATTTGTTTGATATCGAATTTATAGTGAGCCTAGAAAGATTCACTTGTCTTCAACTCCAGTTTAGGTCATAAATAGGTGTTATTTCATGCCCCTTAATAAAAATTTAGTTATGCTTTTGTGTGAAAAAATGGGGGTTTTATTAGATAGATGGATATACTCTTTTCTTTTCTTTTTTTTTTTTGCGGGGGGGGGGGGGGGGGGGGGGTTTACATGGCCTAATGGTCTTCGACACGGGGACGGGAATGGGAACGGGCTGTGGCGCTATGTAATTTTCCATAACCAATGGTAGATGATCTTGCTAAATAATAGCACGACTTTCACGAATAATTTGGGGTGGATAATCTTGCTCCGCATGTTGGGGAGGGGAAGGGGAACCGAATCCACAACCTCCCTATCAATGGGGTGAGGTGGTGAACCATCGATAAACAATTATACTCGATCAAATCCCAAATTATTGACCTTAAACAGGCTAAAACCATTAATATGTCTAGACATAATTTGACAACCCTAGTGGTCATTTCCAATAGCATCACAATTTTCCTTTTAAATATGTGAATTTTGTACAATTCTATGCAAAAAAAAAATTTCTAATGCGTAATTCCTTCTTTTTCTTTTATGTGACAATTAAGCGTACACTGGACCAGGTTGATAGCCCTGCCCCGCAGGGCAACGTTCCCCGAGCCTGTGAAGCTCGGAAGCATCTCTAAGACCATGTTTGGTTGGGGGTTAAGAGGGAGATATCTCCATCTTAACATTATTAATCATTTGGTATGACTAAAACTGACGAGAATAAGGGGGTTAAGGAGAATGAGGTTATCCCCAAAAACGGGGTTAAGACCGGAGATAAGTCATTCCACCTAAAGGGTGGAATGACTTATTCCCACTGTCTTAACCCCATTTTCTCCCTTAATTATTAGTGATAATTAATTCTATTATTGTTAATTAATATTATTAGTGTTAATTGATCATGTTAATTCAACTCATTAGTATTAATTAATAAATATATTATTTAATTATTATTAAATAATTAATTATAATAATATATTTAATCTTATTAGTGTTAATTAGCTATATTAATTAATTTTATTAGTTCTAATTAATCATGTTAATTAATCTTATTAGTGCTAATGAATAAATATATTATTTAAATATTATTAAATAGTTAATTATTACAATGTTAATTTATCTTATTATGCTAATTAATATTATTAGTGATAATTAATTATGCTAATTAATAGTATACGTGCTAATTAATGATATTAAATAATATTATTAGTGCTAATTACTATTATTAGTACTAACTAACCATGTTAATTAATCTTATCTATAATAATTAATAAATATAATATATGTTTATCATTAAATAATTAATTATTACATTGTTGTTTAATCTTATTATGATATTAAATGTTATTAATACTAATCAATTATGTTAATTAATATTATTAGTGCTAATTACTCGTACAAATTAATATTATTTATGCTAATTATTAAGTATATCATATAATTATCGCTACATAATTAAGTATAACTATCTCGTTATTATTAATGAAGAATTAATCATGTTATAATTAACAATATTAGTGATAATCATGATCATTAAGAATAAATATATTAAATAGAATTAACAATATTAGTGTTTCTTATGATCATTTAAGAGAATATTAGTACTAATCATAATCTATAAGAAGGATAATTTAGTCTTTTTTCAACTCTTATTCCCGTTCGTATCCTTCTTTTTTACCAAACGAGTAATTAATAGGGATATCACCGTACTTATTTTTCACGAACCAAACGACCATGAGAATAGGGATAAGAATAAATTAACCCAGAATGAGTTACGCATATTCTCCTCTAAATTTATTCTCGAACCAAACGTGACCTAAAAGACTTGATTCATTTGTTTGAATTTGGCTATCCCAATGTGTTGGCTTTATATATATCATCATCATCATCATCAGAGCCTTATCCCAATTAATTGGGGTCGGCTACATGAATCATGTTCCGTCAAAGGTTTCTATCAAGTGTAATATTCGTATTTAAATCCAAGAAACTAATGTCCTTCTTAATAACATCGCACCATCTCATTTTAAACCTTCCCCGAGCTCTTTTACTAACATCCACTAAGATTTGGTCACATCTTTTAACCGGCGCTGAGTTGACTTTATATATATATATATTTTTATTTATTTATTTATTTCTTATGTCACATCAGTGTTTTGAGAAGCTGAGGATAATACAATACTTGCTGCAAACTTTAGTTTACAACAGATATTATTCTAAAGTAAAATGCACACAAAATATAGCTTTACTTAAATTAGTGGAGCTCACTCTATTCAATATCTCAAAACTTAATGAGTTAATGACTTTAAGATAGTATCAATATCTATGATCATATGTTTGGGTGGAATTCTCCAGACCCCTTGGTTATGGTCTATCAGCTGTCCGGCCGAATGAATCATACAGTCTATATATATACACAAGAAAATGTATTAGAATTGCATCCAATATTACTGTAAGGGAAAACAAATAAACCATGTTTAACTAGTGAAACTTACGCCACTCAATGCCCTGCAGTTTTGGGACGGACAGCTTAGTAACCTAATTATAATAAATGAACCGTAGACGAGAAACAGTTCGGATTGGAGGCAGTGGAGAAATCTGATATATATACTCCACAAACCACAATTGACCGCTACGTACATATGCAGAGACTAATGATTCCTATGATTGGAGAGCTTTAGATATTAATGGGGGCACCTTGGATTTCACACAAGATGTGGTGACGTATGTGCCGGTGTGCCCATCTCTTTCCTTCCTTTGTTCACCTATATATCGGGGGCATAAAGGTGAACTAAGACGTCACCTTTAGTCACAGCATAATGTAATAGTGAGTGTGCAATAAATGTATTAATGTTAAAGTAAAAAATAAAAATATATGACGGAGGCTACGGAGCATGTCGTCATTGTTGTACATGGCCCTTGCATGGCAACGTACCACCTATTCCCTTTCACGTACGTGCTTTAGTTAAGTGGATGCATGATTCGCTATAAAGTATACAAAATAATATTCTCTTATAAATGATGTAAGTTATTCTGAGATATTTTCTCATATTTGAAGTACCCTTTTTTACTTAGTTTTAAAATCATGTGGACTAGGAACTAAATTAACCTGACCTGGCCTAAATTGTGGATGGGCTTGAGCTGGACCCAACAAGACCAACCAGTGTCGGAACAGGCCCACGAGATCTTAATGTTGGATTGTCCACCTCCATTTCAACTTGTCTAACCATACTTATAAAACACTTTTGAACACTGTCTAATAATAGGAATAATATTCCACAATTAATTTTATTTTAAGATTTTTATATGAAAATTATTGTTAGACGTGAATTTGTAAAAAAAATATTCTTAGAAATATATTAACAAGTATGTCACTGCGTAAAATCAAATAGTGCATAACTATTTTATACCACCTGCCAACTTAATCA
Source organism: Amorphophallus konjac (assembly GCA_022559845.1). Lineage (NCBI taxonomy): Eukaryota > Viridiplantae > Streptophyta > Magnoliopsida > Alismatales > Araceae > Amorphophallus > Amorphophallus konjac. The sequence goes on along the minus strand of CM040126.1, from coordinate 18,773,827 downwards.
TAATTAAAATTAACTAGACCTACGAAAATATCAAATTATGATAAATTTAAAAATAAAAAATAAAAAACATCTTCTTTCCCCCTCCACTTGGACACCTGACCCCTCTCCCCCTCCCATGGTTGCCGAGCGTCAGCGCTGGGGTGGAGGGCCCTCCCCTCCTACACCTAGTTGAACCCTCCCCCACCCACTCCATCTGAATCCTCGTCCCTTGGCTGCCGAATCCCCCTCCACCTGTGCCACTGAACCTCCCCCCTCCCTTGGACGTCGGAGCCCCCTTCCCCTCCACCTATGAAGCCGAACCCCCCTCCCCCTGGCTATCGAAGCCCCCTCCCCATCTCCCTATGAAGCCAAACTCCCCCTCCCCCTCCCCTGGCCACCGGACGCCACCGGATCCCCCCTCCCCTAGCCGTTAAAGCACCCTCCCCATCTCCCTACAAAGCCATACCTCCCCTCCCCCTCCCTCTGTGCAAACGGAAATCTTCTCCCCCGCCCTTGGCCACTGGACAACGTCGGATCTCCCTCCACTGGCCGTCGAAGCCTCCTCCCCATCTCCCTATGAAACCAACCTCTCTTGACCGCCGGAGCCCCCCCTCTCTCACCTAGCCACCGGACCCCCCTCCCCTGTGCAAACGGGAAGCCCCCTCCCCTGGCCGCCGGAGCCCCCCCCTTCGACCTGGCCATCGTAACCCCCCTACCCCTCCCTTGGCCACCAAACGCAGTCGAATCCCCTTCCACGTTCGTCGCTAGACCCCCTCCCCTCTCTCTCTCTCTCTCTCTCTCTCTGTCTCTCTGTGTGTGTGTGTGGGGGGGGGCCTGGCCGAAGCCACCCCCTCGCCAGAGTCACCCCTCCTCCCCAATGGGAGCTCACCTCTCTCTCTCTCTCTCTCTCTCTCTCTCTCTCTCTCTCTCTCTCTCTCTCTCTCTCTCTCTCTCTCTCTCTCTCTCTGTCTCTCTGTGTGTGTGTGTGGGGGGGGGCCTGGCCGAAGCCACCCCCTCGCCAGAGTCACCCCTCCTCCCCAATGGGAGCTCACCTCTCTCTCTCTCTCTCTCTCTCTCTCTCTCTCTCTCTCTCTCTCTCTCTCTCTCTCTCTCTCTCTCTCTCTCTCTGAGTCACCGAGGATATATTGGTCATTTAACACCTAACTAACTGAAATATTGATATTTTTTTAATATTCATTGTCTTCTAGATGGAAGTTAATCACGATGATATTTATGCACTATTTTATTTTATGCAATGATATGTCTGTTAATATATTTTTAATTTTTTTTACAAATTCACGTCTAACAATAATTTCTACGCAAAAAGTCCTTTCATTTTTTAGTGAATAATGCCCATTGTTTTAAAACACTGTTTCTAGATGCCTTTATTTATGCAGTGCTAGAAAAAATACAGGCATTTGGCTTATCACAAATCTGATTGATCAAATATGACGTAGTTATAGTGGGTTCCCTACAATTATCCGGCTATTATTCAACGTAAGCAGATTGTACACAAATTTCATCACTTTTCTCATAATCGTAACAGAACCCAATCAAAATTCCCTCAAACATAGTAGAGGTTCTCCTGGTGAAGATCCCATATGCTACCTTTCACCGTGCCCATTAAACTCGTGTGCCATGTGATTTGCCTATTCCGTGCGAAGTCATACTTTTTCATTGCAAACCTAGCAGTAAACAGGTACCGAGACCCGACTTTAATTCGAGATGGTGGTGAGTTTTTATTATGTTTTCCGATGTGAGCCTATTATTTGATTCTCTGATGCCAAGTACACATCTGTTGGAAGATCTTGTCATGTATAGCAAGTTAAGTGATTTTGATAAACTTGGCAGACCACGATGGGCTGCTAAACATTGAGGTAATTAGATTTAGCTGCGCAAGATGGCCTGACCAAAATGGGCCTACATGCTGGCATGGGCTGACTAAAGGAGGCCCACTGTAATTAATGGGCTAAATAATCTGGGCCAACACCAAAAATGCGATGGGTCGAGTTCAATTTTATGGGGGACACACTACTCCTTTCATCAATTAGATTCACAAAAAGATACCATTAACTATATATCATTAATTAGCATATTCACAATCACTAAAATAGAGCTATTCGACCCATTATTTTTCCTTATTATAAGTGAAATTAAAGAACAATTGCCCAGGGAAAAAGTTCCTGTGGAACTTACCCCATAAGGAGGTGGCATGCGAGGCCATCTGATCGGTACAACATGTCCAAGGCTAAGGACTAGCATTTCAAAGTTGACCCACTTTTGAAAACTCCAAGACTTCAGTGCTGACAATCTGTGAAAGCTACAGTTCATGCATGAGAGAACATTAACGGTGCCTTGTTCGATCTATCCTGTTCTAGTTTCCATCGACTACTAGTTGACCGCACGGACACTTAAAGCAAGGAAATTAACTTCAAGTGGTCCGTCCTTGCAGACACCTCTCCTGATCATTTAAAACTTAATGCAAGCTAATTAATTGATGAACTCCTTCTGATGCTTCAAGTGGAGAGCAACGGGGACGCCGGGCTGGGTGTGCATGGTAATGCTGCCTTGTACTAACTGACGCAGCGTGGCAGGCACATATCAATACCTGCAATTGTGAATTGGAATAGGAAGGGCTGAGTCAGACAACTCGTGCTCGGTTGCGCAGCACTGAGAGGTTCGTACTGAGAAGAGAGGCGGACCACCCCAACTTAAGGGAACTGATCTCAGGTGGAGGCAGCCTTTTATGTATGGCTTCCATGCATGAAGCAGTTGGAAGCCTTCAACATTCAATAAACTGATCAGCTTCGGTGGAGTTATCTTTTGAGCTCCCCTCAATTAAGTTCATCTCTGCTGGATGGTAGCTAGAGCAGGTTTTGTTAAACCTGGTAGTCCTTAAGTTGTTTGTTTCAGTAGGTAATCTCTTCAGGCTCGACAGCTGTGAGATGTATTGGTTGGGCGATGTGCACTGCTTGAAGAACAGGAATTGCATGCCCTAAATTCCACAGATACACATGAAACCAGTGTAGCGGATGTCAAGATGTCAACCCGTCATGTGGGCGTTGGACTGTCCCCCTCAAAGGATAAAAATAATCTCTGTAGGACACAAGTAAATGTCCAAGTGAGGCAGTAGTTAGTAGGTGGGGAAGTGCAGAATTATTGCAAGTTTAGAGTGACTCATGATTCACGAACATCTGATATGAGATTAATTGATTTTTTCCGATATCTTTTCTAATGATAACTCTCGGTGAAGTTGTATAGCAAATGGTGCTCTTCGAAACCCCAAGGTCAAAAGGGGAGGGAATTTCAATGACCGAATTGGTTCTTATCTTAGTCCATGACTTGTCGCAGTGGTCTCATCATCTCCTCTCTTAATTTGGGGAGGTCTCAGTCTTGTTCAATTTTGAGTTCTCCCTCTCCATTAATAATAATAATAATAATAATAATAATAATAATAATAATATCTAGCAAAAAAAGAAAAATTGGTTCTGATCTTATGTTACTGAATCAAACAACCAACTCAAAACCTGTGTTAATGAGTAAAAGATTCATAGTTTGTATAGGTGGAATGGAATATCCAATGTAAGATTAAATGACTTTCGCCAACATGGAGTACTGTGTGGCCTAACTTTCTCATAAAAATGGAGGGGTTAATTGAGACACATACGCCATGCTCCAAAATGCAAATAAAACCAATCATGCTCTGATAAAAAGATGCAAACTCGTATATGTAAAGCTTGTAACTCATATTTGCATAACCATAGTGTGACAAGTACACGTAAATGTGGGCAGGCCATCCAATGCAATACATCTTATGCTTCCTCTTCTTCCCCAAGAGTAGTTCTCTTGTCGCGAGAAAAAGTAAAAGGAAAGCGTGGCCGTCGAAAAATACTAAGAAGAACTCGTGTTAAGAAAATAGATAGAAGAAAGTACCGACTCAATCCTTTTTAGGAGCTATTCCCATTCTTTCTGTACGACTATCGCCTAAATTGTTACGGGCAAAATTACAGATATATCACTTTTAAAAACGTATTAACCTGTATCATCATTATCTTAAAAATTTTTCAAATATGTCACTGGAGTTAATTGTCGTCAATAAAACATCAAATATTCTTTAAAGATTCTAATATTCTCGTTTAATGGCAGTCAAATGACTAAAATGCCCCTTTAGGTCACAATAGAGAGAGAGAGAGAGAGAGAGAGAGAGAGAGAGAGAGAGAGAGAGAGAGAGGTGGCCGGCAGCAGGGGGAGGGGCAACAGGGGAAGGGGTGGCCGACAACGGGGGGGAGGGGCGACAGGGGGATGGGGGCCACACTTCTTCCCTTCCCTGGAAGAGGGTGGAGGGGTGCTATCTTCCTAGGGCACTAGCAACTGTGTTCGTTGAGGAGGAGGGAAGGGTAGAAGTGTAGGGGAGGGGCCAGTAGGGGGGAGGGGGAGGAGTGGCGGTGGCGACTGTCGGGATGGCAATGAGGTCGTAGGGAAGGAGGGGAGGTCTCATTGCCGGAGGGAGGTGGGGGGTGGGCGGTGGGGAGGGGGCAAACTGACGATCCCTCTGCTTCTGTGCGTCCACCTTCTCCAACTGCCCCTTTCCCACCCCATCCCCTCCAATAAACCCCCCACAAAATGACACATCTTCTCTGTGTTGTTCCAAGACATTGCAGCCAGAGATGGACCGCACCCACCTCCTTCTGCGCCTCCCTCTCTCCTTCGTCGTGCTACTCTCCCCCTCGTCACTTGTTGGCCCACTTTACCCCGACGTCTCCTTCATTCGCTCCTCCTACCATTCCACCTGCTACCCTGCCCTATACATGCAAAGCCTCTCCAGCCACACAGTCACCATCCAGCACATCCCGCCAGCTCGACCATGCCGCACTCACAGTCACCCTCGACCACCCAGTTGGCCTCTGCCTTCGTGCGGGCCATTCGGTCCCCCAGGTCAGCGGCGGGGACCTCCAATGTAATATCCTGGATCTTTCGGATCCTTCTTCGTGGGTCCCGGATCTAGTTTCTCGGAGTGTCCGACTCCGTTGTGTCTGCAATTTCGTTTCGGACATCTTCCGTATTTGGATCGGCGCGATCCGGAGTTGTTTCGGAGGCCCGGAAGCGTTCCGCGGCTTTTCCACGTGTGTTTTTCGATTCCCGGTGTGTGTTTCGGTAATTCCTTCGGAACCTCGTTGCGGGTGAACCGGGTCGTTCACCTAGGCGAGAGTGCTACCGTTGCGATCGGTGCGTTCTGAGGATCGCGGGAATGTAATTTTCTATTTTTCGGTATTTTCCTGGAAATTTCAGATTTTCTATTAATACCCCCATTTTCTTTTCTTTTTCTTCTTCTTCTTCCTTTCTTCTCCTTCCTCCCTCACGACCGTGGCCACCCTCTCTCTCTCTCTCTCTCTCCCGTTCGAGCGCGGCGACCTCCATTCCGACTACAGACGGCGGCGGTGTGACGGCGTGAGGACGTGGGTGACGACGAGGCGATTGTGCGGGCATGCGGCAAGCGTGGGAAGCGTGGGAAGGCGAGGTTTCTAACGGCATTCTTCGTGGATTTGGGCTTGGATCGGCGCGTCTTGTCGTGGACCGGAGGTAGGGTGACGTTCCTTGGCCTCTTGTCTTCCTTCCCCGCGAGTTTTAGCTCGAGACGAGGTCGAGAGGGGTCAATTTCGCGTCGGGAAGAGCCGTTCAGGCCGTGGGGAGAGTCCGTCCGATCTGCCGTTTTGAGCCCCGATTCTGTGGTTCACGGGCGTAGGAGCATGCTAGGGGGCTTGGGGGTTCTTCTCTCACCGTTTTCCCCTTCGTGGGGCTTGTTTGGGGTTGGAATGGGCGATTCCGGCGAGGTTCGTCATTTTCGCGCCGGTGGGCGATGTGCGGTCAAACCAGGGGCCGCACAACCCTTGTGCGGCTCCATTCTGGTCGTCCATCCGCTCGGCGTGATGTGGCTGGGCTCGGCGCGCAATAGGCTTGCGCGGTCTGTCGTGGGACCGCATATCCTAAGGTGCGGCCCCACAACAACCGCACAACCCTGGGTATTCGACCGTTGGATTTTACCGTTGTACAGTGCACCGGGGTGTGCGGCCAGGAGCTAGCCGCATAACCCTTCGTGCGGCCAGGTGCTGGCCGTACGTCGTCTGGTGCCGTTGCCTGGGTGTGCGGCCAGATCTGGACCGCACAACCCTTGAACGGTGAAACCATAGCTGCTCTTCCCTAGTGCAGCTAAGGCCTAATCATTCAGATTTATTATCGTTGGGAGACGAGGGGGCAGGAGCTGACCGTTCTTCACCCACGTGCGGCCAGGAGCTGGCCGCACATCTGTTGAACGGGCCCATGTTGGCCGTTCTTCAGTCTGTTTGGACCTGGGTAGAACGGTCCTGTGCTGGCCGTTTAACCCTAGGTGCGGTCCTTATGCGACCGCACATCCCTGAGCGGCCCAGTGTGGACCGTTCAAGGGGACAGATCGTGTCGGCGGGTCTCCCGTCATACCGAGTGGTACCGGGAGATGTCGTTGTCGGCTTCTGTCACCATGCGACGGTATTGGTACGAGGGGCGTTCTTTGTACCGTCCGATTGTGGCGTGATTTTCCGTTGACTTGAGAGTCTACTCCGTAGTGACCTCCACTAGTCGTAGCCTGCTTACACGCGTGTGGTCCCACCAGGGAGTGGTGGAGAGGCTACCCTTAGAGACGGTTTGTGGACCGGTTTTCATCGGGCCCGACGTCTCGCAGCCAGAGTCCGGATGAGGGGAAGACCGGTCAGAGGGCCAGACCAAGGACGCGCGGTCTGTGTGTGCACACGTGGTTGGGGACGGTTGGACCCACGCTGACGAGCGTGACCCCAGCTAGTCACTCGTTTGTAGTTACTTGTGTGGTGTTCGTGCCTTTGATAGGAGCTACCATGTCAGGCAGTTAACATGCGGTGCGATGTAAGACGTCAGGGGACGCTACCGGCTGTGCTTCTAGTGGGTGGTACTCCTGTCGAGTCGGGAGTGTCTAACTGTCAGTCTTTGCGACTTTGACCTTCGGATTTTGTCGCGCTGACCGTGGTGTTCCGGTCGTTTCACCGTGGCACATGTATCGGCTTTCGTGCCGTGAGAGCGGTATTTTGTAGATTGTAGGGATTCCCTTTTTTCGAGGCACTCGCTTACTGCTAGCGTAGCGGTTTCTCCATTTACGAGGTAGGGTTCGAGTGATCCCTACTGAGTCTTGTTCCGAGACTCATTTCCTGCGTGTTTTTACCGTATTTCAGGTGAGTCGCGGCCTCAGGGGAGAGCGCCTGAGGCTCAGCGTAGTTCAAGTGCCCAGCGTTAGTGCCAGAGGTCAGAGCCGGGGTATGTCCCGTGTAGCTGTACTTTTCTTTCTTGTCTCTGTACTAGTTGTGGACTACTGCTGTTGTTATTTTATTTTATCTTGTGGACCATGTATCTTGTAAACTGTTAAATTTATTTCCTGCTTAATGTGATAACTGTTTAATTTCTGCAATCATTTGTGATACTTGTGTAGTCTCCACACCTTCCTTTAACCCTTCCGAGTCTTCGGACTCGTGGGTAGCGGTGCGAGTCTCGGGTTATCGGGCCTTCCCAGTAATCATATTCTCGGGTTGTTACATCCAAGGCTGCACCCAGATGATGGGCGACATAGTGAACCAGCTGCGGCGGTTGCTGAGGGAGCTCGGGAAGTTGGGTCAGCCGAGGAGCCCCACCTTCTTGTGGTGCCTGAGAAACATGCAAACGTGGGTGAGCGCCGCACTGACTGACTAGACCACCTGTCTCGACAGGCTCTCACTGCCCTCCAGGGTCGACTAGGCCATCAGGGCGGCGAGCCGAGTCAAGATCATGGAACTCACTTTGGCGACCAACAACACCCTCGCTCTCATCAATGGCATTGGCGCCAAGCAATAGTGAAAGAGGAGGAAGTTGACATGGCAGAGGGGAAAGAGGAGTAGGGGGTTGGGGGCCACTGGTTGATGGTGGCAGGAGGGGGAAGGGGGCAGAGAGACAGTGGCCACGACGGGGTAAAGCTCCACATCAACGGCTGCAGCGACCTTGTCTTCCTCCCCAATTAAGGTGGTCACTGGAGAGGGAGAGGATGGTCAAGATGAGTGGGGGTGGTGTTCACCAAATGGGGGTGGGGGTGATAGTAGACTGACAGGTCGGAGGGATGCTGTAATGCCCCGGATTCTTCGGATCCTTTTCGTGGGCTCCGGATCTGGTTTCCCGGATTGTCCAACTCTGTTTTGTCTGAAATTTCGTTTCGGACATCTTTCGTGTTCGGATCGGTGCGATCCGGAGTCGTTTCGGAGGCCCGGAGGCGTTCCGCGGCTTTTTCCGCGTGTGTTTTTCCGATTCCCGGCGTGGGTTTCGGCTTTCCCTTCGGAACCTCGTTGCGGGTGAACCGGGCCGTTCACCAGGGCGCGAGTGGTACCGTTGCGATCGGTGCGTTCCGAGGATCGCGAGGGTGTGATTTTCTATTTTTCTGGATTTTTCCGATTTTCCGGATTTCCCTATAAATAGCTTTTCTCTCTCTCTCCCCTCTCATTTCTCATTTCTCTCCCTCTCTCTTCTCACGCTCTCTCCTCTCTCCCTCTCTCTCCGGCGGCCGACGGGGCGGAGTACGGGCGAGGCGGGGACGGCGCGGGCGAGGCGCGGGCAAGGATGGATGAGGATCGAGGCGGAGGCGGGCGCGATCCCTCGGTGGATTCCGAGATGGCGTCGTTCGCGTTCCGGGCGGTTTTCGGCGTGGATTAGTCGCTTCGGCGCACGGTTTCTTCGGTGGAGGTAGGGTGACGGAACACCACTGCGTTCTGCTCGTTTCCCCTGCCATTGCACGTCGTTCGGCGCGGAAACAGCTGTGTTTGGGTCCGTTCTAGCGAAACTGTGGTTTTGTGGGTTTCGTAGGGTCGGTCGGGAAACGGCGACGGTTTCCAGATCGGTTACTGTCAACGGATTCCTTGGGGCGAGAGCGTTCTTTTCCCCCTGATTTCGTCTCGATTGGTGGTCCCGTTGGACCGGTAGAGCTCCGAGAAGCTCGGTAACCCTTTTTGGGTAACTTCGGTAGAATCGCTCGTTTCTCGCGATTCGTGCGTCGTTTTGACTCCGGTCGGAGTCCACGTGATTGCCAGGGTGGTTGTGGTTGTATCCCCTTCGTTTCGGCACGAACGGGGCGTGGAAAGGCTACGATCGGGAGACCCCCTGGGTTTACCCGCCGTGATGGTTGGGCGGTCGAACCGGGCCCGTCCATCGCGAGGGCGGTTGCCTTTGGCCCGTTCATTTTCTCTTGGTTTTGGGGTTGTGCGGTCGCACGATAGACCGCACATTTGATGTGCGGCCAGGTGAGAACCGCATGTCTCCCCCATGGACGGTTGGTACCCAGCCGTCTGTCCTTCCGTGGGCTTGTGCGGCCAGGAGCTGACCGCATATCCCAGTTGACCCTTGGTCAACAGTTTAGTGTCGGTTGGGTTGTGCGGTTTGGTCAAAACCGTTTTGACCGGCACTGGAGTAGGTCGGTTAGGTTGTGCGGACGATCCTTGGCCGCACATCCCCTTGGGCGGTCCAGCCCTAACCGTCCATCCTCCATTTGGGGTTAGTCCGATTAGAGCCTTGTGCGGCTCCTGCCTGACCGCATGTCTTTTGAGCGGCTGTACCCTAGCCGCACATCCCTTGAGCGGCCCAGGGTGAACCGCACATGTGCCAGTCTAACCCGGTGTTTCCGTTTTGACTGATTCGAGTCCCGGGTGTGTGGTTCTCGAACCACGTGCCGACCTGTGGCCTGACGGATGTTGTGCACGTCGTCGGGGCCAGGTGTCGTGGTACGTTGGAGTCCCGGTTGTAGAGTTCTCGACTCGTGTCACCGTGCGTTGACGTGTGTCATCGGTTTCTCCAAAAAGCGATCCCCGAGTGGGTCCTGTGTGAGGCCTTGGGCTGCGAGCCCAGTTGTCCAGTCTGGAGCTGGAGGCTTCCCTCTTTTCCTTGAGTTGGGCCACAGCTTGGTGGTGTGCAAGTTACCTTGGGAATCGTGCTTCTGTGCTTTCCGCGTGGGCCGTGTGTGTGGCCTTAGTCCTTTGCGTTCCCCTCCCAGGGAATGGTCTCGGTACTCGTGCTACCGTGGTTTTAGACCTAGAGCTTGGACTAGATTGACGGCCTTGTGCTGTTGCGTGCAACGGTCTTGACCCCGAGTCTTGTGACTCAAGGACCGTTGGGTGTAGGGCGTCTAGTGGACTGTCCAGAGTCCAGTGACTTAGCGTCACTTGGGTTTTCTCGACTCTCGCGCAGGGTGTGTGCGCGGCTGTGGACTGTGAGTCCCGTTTCTTCTCCGACTGTGGTCATCGTGCGACGGTGCTAGTACGTGGGATGGTCCCCGTACTTTGTCGGATGCGGACGTTGTTTTCCGTTGACTTGAGAGTCTACTCCTTCAGTGACCCTCCACTAGTCGTAGCCTACTAGTACGCGTGTGCTAGTCGCACCAGGGAGTGGTGTACGGGCTTACCCTTAGAGGCGGTTTGTGGACCGGTTGCCGTCGGGCCCCACGTCTTGCAGCCAGAGTCCGGCTGAGGGGAAAACCGGTCAGAGGACCAGACCAGGGACGCGCGGTCTGTGTGTGCACACGTGGTTGGGGGCGGTTGGACCCACGTCGACGGGCGTGACCCCAGCTAGTCACTTGTTTGTGGTTACTTGTACGGTGTTCGTGCCTCGGGTAGGACCTACCATGTCAGGCGGTTCACCTGCGGTGCGGTGTAAGACGTCAGGGGACGCTACCGGCTGTGCTTCTAGTGGGTGGTACTCCTGTCGAGTACGGAGTGACAGACTATCAGTTTCCGTGATTTCGACCTTCGGGTTTTCGGTCGTGTTGACCGTTGAGTTCGGTTGTTTCGCCGTGGCGCGTGTGTTGGTTTTCGCGCCAAGGGTCTAATGCTAGTGGCTTTACCGAGGTTGGGTCTTGTTGTGCGGTACCCGCGATCGGATGGTCGGGGTTGCACCTTGGACAGCGTGTCCAGGTCGGCTGTGTCCGAGGGACAGGCCTCTACGGCGTGGTTGCCGTGTGTTCTTACTTCGGTAGGTGGTACTAGCGTAGTTCGGTAGCTTCGACTGTGTGATCGAGGTCTGCCTTCTTGCAGTAGGAGTAGCTGTAGTGCCGAGTTTTGACCGGCCACCGGTTTGCTGTTCCTGCTGTAGTTGTAGCTTCCTTTCCGCTACCGCCGTTGTTTCCGGTTGGGGTTCCGCGGGATCCCTGCTGAGTCTCTGTTTTGGAGACTCATTCCCTGCTTTTCAGGTGTAGCGGTTCTTCCTCGTGGTTCGAGGGTGCGGAGCGGAGGTTCTCAGTTGCCAGCTTGCCGGGCCGAGTGTTCACTTGGCATGTGGTACGCTTTACTGCTTTAGACTGTACTTTCTGTTGGACTGGACTCTGTTGTAGTTGTTTATTTATTTCTGTTAATTGTTGAGTTGTCCTGCTTTATTTCCTATTTCTTTGTGCCTCCACACTCCTTCTAGCCCTTCCGAGCCCTCCCGGCTCGTGGGCGGCGGTGCGAGTCTCGGGTTATCGGGCCTTCCCGGTAATCGGATTCTCGGGTCGTTACAGCTGGTATCAGAGCGGTGGTTGTGGACGTACATAGGAATTCGAGATATTGCAGTGATCAGAGTCCATAAGGTCCAGTACAGTCGGCAGCTGGCTTAGGGTTTTGTGCTTGTTTTTCGCCTTGTTTCTCGCTTGGGTGCGCTGTGCGGCGCTGTGAGGTGGTTGCTGCCCGCGGCTTTCGTGCCAACATGGGGTCTAAGGATCGAGGTCGAGAGCCTTCTCCCTCATCGGTGGTGGCCCTGGTTGTGCTGCGTTGGGCAGAGGTTGCTGGCAGGCGTGAGCTCGCGGTGCTGCGTTCGAGGAATCTGCGGCGTGGTCAGGTGGCTGGTGAGGACTGTTCGTGGTTAAGTGGCCGTGAGCGTGCTTCGAGGGAGCTGCTGTCGGTTTTGGCCACTCCAGCTTGAGGTTTGTCCAGCTCCTGAGGCGTTCTGATCGAGAAGTGTGCTCCGGTGAGCGGAATGTCTTCTCGGTGGGTTGCTGTTTCGTCGAGCCTGATGTTTTGCCGTGCTCTGTTGCGTCAGAAATGACGTGTCGGTCCTGATCGTTCTGCTGATTTCGAGGCAGGATTTGGCAGAGATGTCCCGTTAAGTCTTTGCTCCTGTGCTTCTGTCAGTGGATGGGTTGTGTTCGCCCTGGAGTTGGCTTGAGATGTGAAGGCTCCGCGGTGAGTTTCGGGACTCGAGGGTGAGCATCGGCGGTTGTCGGTTATGGCTCGTGTGGCGGCTCTTGGCATGCCGTGTTGCAGTTCGAGGAATTGCAGCGGTGGTGCATCGAGAGATGCTGTGATGGTGGTCCGACGTGACACTCGTCGAGTGTGTCGGAGGCGCTGACCTGATGGAAGCGATGGTTTTCCTTGGTGCTGGATGGTGCTGTTTCCAGCGTGCGCGAGGTTCGAGGTCAGGTCGAGCGTGGAGTTCTTCCGTTGGTCGGAAGTGCGCTGGTTTCTCCTTTGGTTGGAGAGATTGCGTTCGGCTAAGGATTGCCGTCTTGCATTGTGTGCCCGGATTGGTTGGCCTTGTGTGCCATGAAGTCCGTGCGAAACGTGCTCCTTGTCTTGGCAAGGTGGTTGTCTGTGAGAAGTTGTGCCCATTCCCTTGTCGTGTGAGGGTGTGCTGGCGCTGTTCCGGAAGGACGAGTGCTGGTTGGGGGGTGTTTGCTTTCTCGGCTGTGCGCGCGGATCTGAGTGCGCAGCGGAAGCGTGGTGGGCTCGTAACCCATTGGTTCAGGATCGTAGCATTGGTTGCTACGGGCGGATTCCTGAGTTTGCGTTGAGCATTGGAGGATTGGTTCCTCGGTGTGAAACGTGATTTTGCCGTGCCGTTGCTCGAGGTATTATGGTTCTTGGCACTGGCAGGATGGAGTGTTGGGAAAAGTGCTGGCTAGTGCGCCGCATGAGTACCATGTTCCTGTGATGGAAGCCGTGTCAGGCGTCGGTGTCGGACCTGGATAAGGTTGTTGAGGATGTCGCCTGACGGAGGTCGAGGACGTGTTGGTCAGAGTCGGTGGCTTGGCGCCCGACTTGTGTTCCCGGTCGTGTCCTCGGTTGAGATCGTTTTTGGAGAAGTGGTCTCTGGCAGGCTGTGGGCTTCCGTTGGTTCTACGGTCTTGTCGGATTGTGACGGTGAGATGGTTATTGCTTAGGGACCCGTGAGCGCTATTCAGGTGGTGTCCCGTGGCTCTGTGGTAAGGGCGGAATCGGGATTGGCAGGTGTCCACTTGGATTGATCGAAGGATTTGATGAGACCAGACGTAAGAGTGACGCTTGTGGGCGGAGGCCTTCTGTGAGATTAGCGTCGGTTGGTGGTCCTTGATAGGACGTTGGTGTCGCAAGGTTATCCCTGGTTTGGTGATTAGCATGGGGTGGTTCCCTATAAGTCTGAGTCCCGTGAGGTGATGACTGAAGACGCCATGTTCTGTCATTTGGTTTCGTCGTGCTCCCCGAGAGGGTCGAGTTGGCGCGATGATCGAGCTCGGATGCGGAGTCCGAGAGGAGTGTAGCTCGAGATGTGGCATCGGTCTATGTGTGAGTCAGCGGATGGCCTGCTGTGAATTGGATCGTGCCTGTTGGGCCGGTGGAGGTTTCCCGTTGACGTGTATTTGGCGACCAGTGGATGGTCTTTTCAGAGACAGAAGATGCTGGTTGTTGGGGCTCGAGCGTGGCGAGAGCTGAGTGCCAGCGAGACCTTTGGTGGTCGTTTCTGTGATGTGCCTTTCCGGATGGGATCTGGACTTTGTCGAAGTTTGTCTTCTGACGAGAATTGGCACGGTGTTGTGTCCGGCTTTCGGCTTGCCATGTGTGGGGTGTTTCTTGGTGTTGAGCCGATGTGCTGGTTGCGGTCTGTTGAGCTGGCTGCTTGAGCTGGTGGAGGCTCTGTGTTGGTTGCTCCCTTGAGGAGGGTGTGCGACCTGTCAGCTGGTTGTGAAGCTGATGTGTGTTTTGTCTGCTGACCCTGGGGTGGATCAGTAGCTGTTGCTCGTGTCGAGGGTTGTGTTTCCTCGGTGAGCGAGATCGTGGCTGCGGCGCCACGGTGGATTCTCGCGTTGTCTGAGGTGATGCCGGACTGTGTCCTTTGGTATATGCCTGCTCTGTTGGCCTGTGTGCTCGGCGCGAGGAGCGAGGTGTTGCTTGTGATCGTAAGTCTGGCTGTGTCCCTCAGGATCGGTGTTTTCGTGAGAATCGAGGTTTTCTGTGCTGGGGCTCTGACAGCGTGTCAGTGATTCTGTGTTCTTCCCCTGGGACTTCGTGCTTGGTCCTGAATTTCGAGGACGAAATTCCTTTAAGGGGGGAGGGCTGTAATGCCCCGGATTCTTCGGATCCTTTTCGTGGGCTCCGGATCTGGTTTCCCGGATTGTCCAACTCTGTTTTGTCTGAAATTTCGTTTCGGACATCTTTCGTGTTCGGATCGGTGCGATCCGGAGTCGTTTCGGAGGCCCGGAGGCGTTCCGCGGCTTTTTCCGCGTGTGTTTTTCCGATTCCCGGCGTGGGTTTCGGCTTTCCCTTCGGAACCTCGTTGCGGGTGAACCGGGCCGTTCACCAGGGCGCGAGTGGTACCGTTGCGATCGGTGCGTTCCGAGGATCGCGAGGGTGTGATTTTCTATTTTTCTGGATTTTTCCGATTTTCCGGATTTCCCTATAAATAGCTTTTCTCTCTCTCTCCCCTCTCATTTCTCATTTCTCTCCCTCTCTCTTCTCACGCTCTCTCCTCTCTCCCTCTCTCTCCGGCGGCCGACTGGGCGGAGTACGGGCGAGGCGGGGACGGCGCGGGCGAGGCGCGGGCAAGGATGGATGAGGATCGAGGCGGAGGCGGGCGCGATCCCTCGGTGGATTCCGAGATGGCGTCGTTCGCGTTCCGGGCGGTTTTCGGCGTGGATTAGTCGCTTCGGCGCACGGTTTCTTCGGTGGAGGTAGGGTGACGGAACACCACTGCGTTCTGCTCGTTTCCCCTGCCATTGCACGTCGTTCGGCGCGGAAACAGCTGTGTTTGGGTCCGTTCTAGCGAAACTGTGGTTTTGTGGGTTTCGTAGGGTCGGTCGGGAAACGGCGACGGTTTCCAGATCGGTTACTGTCAACGGATTCCTTGGGGCGAGAGCGTTCTTTTCCCCCTGATTTCGTCTCGATTGGTGGTCCCGTTGGACCGGTAGAGCTCCGAGAAGCTCGGTAACCCTTTTTGGGTAACTTCGGTAGAATCGCTCGTTTCTCGCGATTCGTGCGTCGTTTTGACTCCGGTCGGAGTCCACGTGATTGCCAGGGTGGTTGTGGTTGTATCCCCTTCGTTTCGGCACGAACGGGGCGTGGAAAGGCTACGATCGGGAGACCCCCTGGGTTTACCCGCCGTGATGGTTGGGCGGTCGAACCGGGCCCGTCCATCGCGAGGGCGGTTGCCTTTGGCCCGTTCATTTTCTCTTGGTTTTGGGGTTGTGCGGTCGCACGATAGACCGCACATTTGATGTGCGGCCAGGTGAGAACCGCATGTCTCCCCCATGGACGGTTGGTACCCAGCCGTCTGTCCTTCCGTGGGCTTGTGCGGCCAGGAGCTGACCGCATATCCCAGTTGACCCTTGGTCAACAGTTTAGTGTCGGTTGGGTTGTGCGGTTTGGTCAAAACCGTTTTGACCGGCACTGGAGTAGGTCGGTTAGGTTGTGCGGACGATCCTTGGCCGCACATCCCCTTGGGCGGTCCAGCCCTAACCGTCCATCCTCCATTTGGGGTTAGTCCGATTAGAGCCTTGTGCGGCTCCTGCCTGACCGCATGTCTTTTGAGCGGCTGTACCCTAGCCGCACATCCCTTGAGCGGCCCAGGGTGAACCGCACATGTGCCAGTCTAACCCGGTGTTTCCGTTTTGACTGATTCGAGTCCCGGGTGTGTGGTTCTCGAACCACGTGCCGACCTGTGGCCTGACGGATGTTGTGCACGTCGTCGGGGCCAGGTGTCGTGGTACGTTGGAGTCCCGGTTGTAGAGTTCTCGACTCGTGTCACCGTGCGTTGACGTGTGTCATCGGTTTCTCCAAAAAGCGATCCCCGAGTGGGTCCTGTGTGAGGCCTTGGGCTGCGAGCCCAGTTGTCCAGTCTGGAGCTGGAGGCTTCCCTCTTTTCCTTGAGTTGGGCCACAGCTTGGTGGTGTGCAAGTTGCCTTGGGAATCGTGCTTCTGTGCTTTCCGCGTGGGCCGTGTGTGTGGCCTTAGTCCTTTGCGTTCCCCTCCCAGGGAATGGTCTCGGTACTCGTGCTACCGTGGTTTTAGACCTAGAGCTTGGACTAGATTGACGGCCTTGTGCTGTTGCGTGCAACGGTCTTGACCCCGAGTCTTGTGACTCAAGGACCGTTGGGTGTAGGGCGTCTAGTGGACTGTCCAGAGTCCAGTGACTTAGCGTCACTTGGGTTTTCTCGACTCTCGCGCAGGGTGTGTGCGCGGCTGTGGACTGTGAGTCCCGTTTCTTCTCCGACTGTGGTCATCGTGCGACGGTGCTAGTACGTGGGATGGTCCCCGTACTTTGTCGGATGCGGACGTTGTTTTCCGTTGACTTGAGAGTCTACTCCTTCAGTGACCCTCCACTAGTCGTAGCCTACTAGTACGCGTGTGCTAGTCGCACCAGGGAGTGGTGTACGGGCTTACCCTTAGAGGCGGTTTGTGGACCGGTTGCCGTCGGGCCCCACGTCTTGCAGCCAGAGTCCGGCTGAGGGGAAAACCGGTCAGAGGACCAGACCAGGGACGCGCGGTCTGTGTGTGCACACGTGGTTGGGGGCGGTTGGACCCACGTCGACGGGCGTGACCCCAGCTAGTCACTTGTTTGTGGTTACTTGTACGGTGTTCGTGCCTCGGGTAGGACCTACCATGTCAGGCGGTTCACCTGCGGTGCGGTGTAAGACGTCAGGGGACGCTACCGGCTGTGCTTCTAGTGGGTGGTACTCCTGTCGAGTACGGAGTGACAGACTATCAGTTTCCATGATTTCGACCTTCGGGTTTTCGGTCGTGTTGACCGTTGAGTTCGGTTGTTTCGCCGTGGCGCGTGTGTTGGTTTTCGCGCCAAGGGTCTAATGCTAGTGGCTTTACCGAGGTTGGGTCTTGTTGTGCGGTACCCGCGATCGGATGGTCGGGGTTGCACCTTGGACAGCGTGTCCAGGTCGGCTGTGTCCGAGGGACAGGCCTCTACGGCGTGGTTGCCGTGTGTTCTTACTTCGGTAGGTGGTACTAGCGTAGTTCGGTAGCTTCGACTGTGTGATCGAGGTCTGCCTTCTTGCAGTAGGAGTAGCTGTAGTGCCGAGTTTTGACCGGCCACCGGTTTGCTGTTCCTGCTGTAGTTGTAGCTTCCTTTCCGCTACCGCCGTTGTTTCCGGTTGGGGTTCCGCGGGATCCCTGCTGAGTCTCTGTTTTGGAGACTCATTCCCTGCTTTTCAGGTGTAGCGGTTCTTCCTCGTGGTTCGAGGGTGCGGAGCGGAGGTTCTCAGTTGCCAGCTTGCCGGGCCGAGTGTTCACTTGGCATGTGGTACGCTTTACTGCTTTAGACTGTACTTTCTGTTGGACTGGACTCTGTTGTAGTTGTTTATTTATTTCTGTTAATTGTTGAGTTGTCCTGCTTTATTTCCTATTTCTTTGTGCCTCCACACTCCTTCTAGCCCTTCCGAGCCCTCCCGGCTCGTGGGCGGCGGTGCGAGTCTCGGGTTATCGGGCCTTCCCGGTAATCGGATTCTCGGGTCGTTACAGATGCTATAGGCCGTTGGTGCACCATGAGTCTACCGCCCCTTTCCACGGCACAATCACCATCATTTTAGAGTTTGGAAACTCGTGGAGGAGAGGGAGGAAGAAGATGACTCTTCAAGTGTTTCAACCCTAACTTTTTATTATTTATTTATATACTCCTATTAGATGTGTTATTTTTTCTTTATGATTCTATTTAGGGTCTTTTTTAAAAATAATCTAGATCTTAAGAGAGATAACCGTGAACATTTTCATCTTTTTTACGTCTGGTTAGCTCTAACTATAGTTAAGTTGACGGGTGATAATGGGAGGTTACGACGATAATATATTTGCAAGTTCTTCAAGACAATGGGGATATGTAGGTTAATATATTTTCAAGAGTGATATATTTATAATTTCACATATAATAATGATTTATTTGTAAAAAATCACTTTAAAAAAAGACTTGGCATTTCTTTGAGAGCACCAGCTAGGCCTCCACCTCTTCCAACAGGCATCCAATAACCCGCATCAACGTCAACCCCCCATGTGTGATTTCCACGTGGGCTCTAGGCAATGAGACCAATGGGTAGGTTATGTGATCTCTCCCAACCCTAAACAATGAGACAAATGGGTGGGAAGGGCACCATAACACGGTGTACCTCACCAAAGGAGGCGTTAATCATCTGATTGATGTAACTTCGTTTGTTATTCTTGAATACCCTGTTTGACATTGGAATAGGGGTAATTAGACTGACGAGAGAGAGAAATGGGCCTCACTTGCACTTCTCACACACAGAGACGCTACTTGAGGTCGGGTAACATATTCGCGCCCAGGGTGCAAATACGCTACCTAATCCGATTTCAAATTAAGGAGCCCGAATTAAGTGAATCCTCTGAATTGATTGAAGTTCCTGCATTACATTTGGAGTCTTTAGACCAATTTCTACTACTATCAATCCAAACTGAATTTAAATTTGTACAAATTTGGTTCATTTCTTATTAACCTTTTTTTTTGAATCTGAGATATTTGAATACTGAGTTGAATTTATTTTGGATTCACACTCGACTTGTTTAGCGGATGACTCCCATTCGAACGGTTTGAACTCGTTCCCTACTCTTCACACAGTAAGAAGCTTATTATGTGAACCATTAAATTCTCAAACAGATACTTTTCCCTGGTGAATAATTAAGTTTAATCATGTCTATTCTTGAATGCTCATTTTGCAATCATTCCAATCTTTTATTCAATCATCATGCAGTTAGTTAAAAATTTCCATCATGCTGGTTCACCTACCCAAAGGGGAAAATTTTGGAAGGTGGTGGTGATTATGCTACCCGGAATGACACCCGACCACCCACCACCCGGAGGCCCGAGAACGTCGGGTCTCATATTTAAGCCTTTCTGCTATCTCACCAGTCACCACACCTTCCCCCATTAGATTCTAAACCCACCCCCCCCCCCCCCCCCCCCGCCCACCCCCAACCCAACCCAACCTAACCAAAACGCAACCCCACTCGGAGGTCACCCCTGAAGTGGTGCGCCCATGGCGTCTCTTGCAGGAAGACGGCTCGCGGAGTTGCTGCAAGAACAGCAGGAACCCTTCCTG
This sequence comes from Amorphophallus konjac, assembly GCA_022559845.1. Lineage (NCBI taxonomy): Eukaryota > Viridiplantae > Streptophyta > Magnoliopsida > Alismatales > Araceae > Amorphophallus > Amorphophallus konjac. The sequence continues at coordinate 18,754,506 of CM040126.1, read as the reverse complement.
CTGGACGTCTACCTTCTTGAGAACGGCTACTCCGGCAGGAGCGTGTGCACCGAGGCCACGGCTACGTGCTGGCCCGCGGGCACCGCATGCAGAAGGCTGCAGAGGTTGGCCTGTAGCTGCCATGGCTTCCAATGGCGGAGAGAGGGAATTCTGGGTTCTTTGGTGGGGGTGTTCGCCCGCAGGAGGCCTCTAAAGGCCCCAAATTGGCGAAGGGGAGCCCTAGAGGATGGAGGGTCTCTTTCGAGCTCGAGCATGGCAAGGAAGGCTCGTTCCACCAGAGAGGATGCAGGAGAACTCGGCAAGAATATGAAAGTAGGTAAACTTTGCCGTCGCTTCGTTTCTTCTTTCGTGATAGAATTAGAATTAGCTTCTGATGGATGCAGCTGCAGGTTGACGCAGAGAGAGCCCATGGGTGGGAGTGCACGGAGGAGGCCAAGCAGCTCAGCCCCGTGTCTGTCCTGGAGCTGCAGTCTGACGATGGTTCGCCGGCACATGACCACGGTACTGTCTCTCTCTCTCTCCTTACTTCTACAATATTTCTCTCTCATATATGCCTCCATCGGATTCTGATCTCTTCTTGTCTCGCCTTGGTGGCATTGAGAGCAGCCAAAGAAGATCAGCAACCTTCGACCTCCGCCCTCCATGTACAAGTGGGTCTCCATGGGTCTGCTTCTTCTTCTTCTAGGTACATGAGAACAATAAGGGAGTGTTATGGAAGAAGACAGGCTCTGTTGGCCTGTCTGAAGGAGGGTGTGGTGGAGGAGGAGGAGGAGGAGGAGAGGAGTCACCAAAGCGAGCAGATCAGGGATCAGCACCTCCATGACAGTTTGGGCTCCCACAGGAGAGGAAAGGCCAGACGTAGGCAGAGAAGGCGAGCAGGAGATGATGCCATGGCTGCAGCAATAAGCCACTTGGCAGAATCAGATGTCTGGGTGTACTCCATGAAATGGAACCTGCAGTTGATCAACTCCCATGTAATGGAAATTGTTGCCGAGGTAGGAGACGCCATCCTTGATGAACTCATAGATCTAGACCTTGTCTCTCACACGTATGACTGATCAGCTTAATTGACTTCCCTTCTCATGGAAGCTGGAGATCTGCCGATACCTTTCTTCAACTCGGAGGCTAGCTGATACCTGGCCACCTCTTTCTTTCTTAGCTTGGAGCTTTTGATCACTAGCATTGATGTGCAACTACAGTTACAGTGTCTTATAAGGCATGGGAGGGGATCGGAGGAACTAAAACATTCCCCCCCTCCCCACTGTATATACACGTACCCAAGTGATTTTTGAATGTTAGCTCTGCGATGGTAATATCTCCTCTTTCAGATGTGGGGATTTCGGTATTTAAAGCCGGCCGTTTGTCTCCATACTGTTGTCATGAATCTAATGATGATGTTCAGAAGAAGAAGGAGGTGTAAAAGTTTCCATACAAATGTTCTCTTGTGTGCAATGTGGGGTATATAGCTATAGCTGCAGTTGTCGCGCCATCTCCTCTTCTGGCAATCCATGTGCTCATTAACTACAAGGCGATGGATATATATATATATAAGCTTGAAGCTGCTTGCAAATTAATATGTTATATATATATATATATATTTGTCAGTCAAATTAAGGTCCTCAGAGCAGATCACTCAATATGAGATGAGAAGGGGTACGTGTGGCAAATTTGCTGCCCTAGAGACAGATATGTTTCACTTTTGAGCATTTTTGCCATCCCAGTGAAAGCACCACAAGGGGGGAGCCACACGTGGGCTTTCCAAGGGTGCATCAGACAGCTTTAGACTGGTAGGCTGTCCTTCTCCAAGAACCTTGCAGAGGATAACTTAGAAGAAAATGGAGACTCCTGTGGTTTTAAACAAGTGATGCATGAAATCCCCACAAAGACATATGCACATATGTTTATACATGATCAAATATAGAGGCCTTCTAATTATTAATCCAAAGAGCCTTTTGTTGAATAAGCTCGCACAAATTAATGTCGACGGAGGGAATATTTTCATGGATGTATAGCTAGGATGCGATTGACGGCAAGCGTCAACTTGTTTCTTGGATCGATTTGTTTGTAGAATAGGTTAAGGGGATATAATAATCAAAGGTAACTTATTTTAAAAAATAATTAGTTTTATTTTGATTTAAGAATATCATAACTGAGATTATCTTATGTCATCTTTTCTCTCGAACAATTTAATCGGTTATTAACTCGACTACTGACTCTTAATTCGGATATCGGTTAGAATATGAGATCTGCGCATTCAAATCAATTAAGATGGACAAAATGAGATATCTCAGTAACCTTGACCTTATGTTACAAACAAACAAGACCTCGAATGAATAAAAGGAAAGGTCAGGGAAGTGGGAGAGCTTTCCCACACGGAACATATATATAGTTCACATCTCTAACAAGAACAACATGCGGGTCTGCGCCGAATATACATAACACAGTGGGGGTCCATTCTGTCATTTTCTTAATTTTCTTGTATATATGATATGATAGTGTTAAATCTTTCATGTAATAGAGAGAGAGAGAGAGAGAGAGAGGTTCGATTGGTGATAGAGGGAGAGCCAGTTAAATCTTTCATGTAATAAAGTCAGTACGATACACGCTTTTACTCTTGGACTGTTTGTTTTGTTTGGGCAATAGGTTAAGGAGATATCATAAGTGGTAGGTTATATCAAAAATTATAAATAATATTACTTTGATATAACGAGGGCTAATTTATTCTATCTTTTTGCTTGAACATGTTTAATTCAGATACTGATTCTTAATTCGGATATATGTCAGAATTGTGGATCCGTGTAAACAAATGGAATAAGATGGCTAAGGCGATAGTTTCTAAGTTACCAACGTCTTATTTCGCACACAAACGTGACCCTAAGGATTCTTTTGGCATAAGATGTTAACTCTCCTGAATATAATATATTTTAAAGGAACTTTTATTGATTAAGGGGTCTGAAAAGAGAATCATCGGCAAATATTGCTCCTTTAATCCCAAAACTAGAGATATTGTCCTCACAATTCTGACATAAATGACTTAATAATTAATTATATCAATCCAAACAACCCCTTTGTAATTGTACCTATAAATTAATCATACCACTTAGTTAAACTGTCCACATCGGTGGGAGTATTGGTTTTGATACAGTGCCATGCTTCATGCTAATATCTTAGCGTTTAGATGTAATTAATGTAGGAGAAACACAGAGAACGATAGTTGAAGTGGAAGTGAAAGAGTATGAGATAAGGATGTAAATGGATCGAGTTTGACTCGGGTAGATTAATATCATACCCTATCCGTGACAAAATCCGGATAGTATCGGCCTATTATTTTCGCGGGTATGGATACAGGTATATCCGTCACGGGTATGGATATATCCGCGGATATCCGTATCCGTCCATAAAGCATGAGTATACATCCTAATCTAAGGAAATGTGAGATTTATGAGAATTAGACAAATATAAATTCAGTCAATTCTTTCATTTCTAAAGTAATTTTTATGTTGTATAAAAACGTCCTTACAATTTTAGTAAGAAGTCCAAACTCAACAAGACGGGTAACGGGTTAAGTTCATGTCAAAATCATAGGTCTAACATGCACAATAAGTTATTAAGAGCGGGTTCGGATCGGGTATGGATTCGGATGCATTAAATCCATACCCTATCCGAATATGAAACCGGTATTTTAAACATATTCGAACCCGAATCCATATCCATTTATTCAAGTATTACCCGACTCATCACGGGTCGGGTGATGGGGGTAATCAAATTTATGAATATTTTTGACATCCCTAGTCCGAGATAGAAGAGAGAGGAGGGAGAGGGAGCATTCGTACTCTCTCGAAGTATAGATTAACATAGTTGTATTTTCAATATAAATTTAGACCTATATTAACTGACTTCGTGATGACCACCGAATCCACTGATACGAGTATCAAATTAAATTGGCAAAAACAAAATTAAATAACTTATTTCGGCTGTAACTAATAAAAAACATCAAAATTGCCACTGGTATAAATAATAAAGTCTCCAACTCTACTTGGATGAGTACATGTACCCAACACTAGATACATTGGTACGGTATTAACGGATGCTAGTTAATGTTTGACGGTCCGATCATACCAACCATATCAGTTGCGTACTGATATGATACATAGGCCAGTCATACTGTACCATATAATAAATCAATATATTATGAGTACTTGCCATAGGTCACCAAAAGGTGTCTAAACCAATATAAGAATCTTAGTATCTGTGTGGTTATGTTATCCATTAGATTTTCTTCTCAACGATTCATTTAAGATAAGAATTTATTTTAAATTATAATTTTGATTTGCACTCTCATTCACTCTCCCCCGCCTATGGAAGTAAGGTGCTTAGCTATTAACGACCTCTTATCCCTATCAGTTAAACTAATGCATGTTTTTACTGCATCCCAGTAAGTTCGATCGTGTTTTGAGCTCCTTGTTAGAGACACAGCCTAAAGACAAATGGTGGACCTCTGGAACCTCTACTTGACAACCCAAGGACAACGGATATGGCCCGTTTGCGGGCTAAACAAAATGGGATCGATCAGCTGACCATCTGTGAAATCTAGTCAAAGGTAATAGATCATCATCAAGCCAAGCGGGGTGGACTTAATTAGCTAGTTAATTGCCACCGGAAGGCAGAAACATGTCTCAATGTTAAGCATTCATACCCATTCCAGTGGAATCTCCACATGGGAAGGCACGCAGATGTGGGCTTGCTAATAATGGTCCATTTGACGGCATGGAATTGGTAAGCTGTCCTTGTCCGAGATCTCTGGATAAGAGAGAGCAGGAAGACTCCTGTGTGGCTTTAAACAAGTGATGGATGACCATTCACATAGATACATGATAAAACATCCTCTGGGATTCTTATCAAAGAAGATAGCATCAATTATTGAAGAGAAAATTACGGATAGGATGTGACTGATGCAGCCATCAACTCATTTTCTGTATTAGATGAAAGGAATGGCTGAGGAACGTCTAGTTTCTTCTGGCTGTGGTCGCATTCTGTGTCTATTGCTTGGGAGTGTGGCTTCTCTCCCCTAGAGTGATCTGTTTTATGTCTTTCCTCCTCTGGTAACTTGTTTGGGCTTAGCTTGAGCTTTCCCTACTCATGAGGTCATATAATCCGACAAGATGATCAATAATATATCTTTTTTATTAGCGAATATAATGATTAAATATTTATGATGGTAGAGAACTTAGCACAATGATAATCGGGTCTACAGACAATGTGAGAGATTTGGGTCAAAATTCAACGACATTCAGTAAATCTTGGGTTCACATTCTCTCGAGGATTAAATGAGTCAAGTAAGCACCTCTTAGAGTCGAACTTGAGATCTCCCTATTAACAGTCGAAGTCCTTATCAATCTACTCACTCAGAATCCCCGTGACTAAATATTTATGTGCCCTCGGACAATAAGAAAACTTCGGATTTGATCTTGTTCAGAAAACATCTTCTTTATATAGATAATTCTTGAACATAAAGCCCACAACACTTCGGTCTATTCTGTCTATACATCCGTAGCCAAGACAAAGGTGGCGGTGCCTGTAAGTTTGAAGGATGAGTAATCCTCTTTCTATTCATCGTTGGAAGACAGTCACGAACAACTCCAATAATTGGCCAACACAAGAGCATCCCGGACCACTTCAACTTGAAGAGGCCCACCCAATCCGGCCGGCGTCCAAGGCTAAGATTCCGGATACACGTAGTACAACCTTTCATGGTCCCCCTCTCTGGTTTCTGCCCGAGTGTCGCTGCTTGGAGGAGCATCATTACACGGATTAATGGAGATCCTGCAATCTCTCTCTCTCTCTCTCTGTGTGTGTGTGTGTGTGTGTGTGTGGTGGGGTACGTGGGGGGGGGGGGGGTTGATGTTAGCGGCATGAACCATGACGTTGAAAGGAGACCATGCACATATATATATATATAGTATGTATACCGTTCTCCATAATTAGGATGGCGAAGTCTCCACCATCACTACCATGAGACACCTTGTTGCAAGAGTTCTGACCACTTCATGAGGAGAGCGATGCCCTTTGTCTTCACCCAGCTTGGTGCCGCAGATTTTGTACGTAAACCAGGTCTGATCTGTCGGCGGCGATGGCGCAGCCGGTGTTCGTCCAAGAGAACGGTGGGTGGCTAGTCACAGTTGGCCAAACCGCGATGACGACAAAAAATGCCCATGCCGAGGCTCCAAATGGAGGCTAACGTCGGCGGAGGAAGGGAAGGGGGGGGGGGGGTTATGATTTAGGTACGTATTCGACGTAAATTTTATAGATGATCATGTAAGTTATGGAGAGTAAATTTATGTCAAAATTCATTATATTTATAATTGTATGTATATTCTGTACGTGTGAATTTAAATATCCCATGTGTGTGTGCGCGTCAGTATTAATTTTTTTGGCTAAAAAATCGTTAAAATATGTTAAGGAGCGACGGAGAAGATGACGAAAAAAAATTTATGCACGGATGATATATTTGTACATATAAGATAGATTTTAATGTAAATTCATTTTTTTAAGAAAAGTGTGCACGTGAAAACAAAAACACTTGGTGCACCCACAATAAGTGCACACTTTGGGTGCATGTGCACTAAGTTTCTTTATTTTTTATTTTTTAAAATTTATGTCTCGAGGTCTAACTAGGTTGAGCTTAACTACGTACATGTATAGAAAGGATTACCTACTTTTAATTTGGCGCAATTAGTATGGAATTAGACTGTTTTTTGTCTTTTAATATCCATGTTTATTTTGATATATTCATTTATCATTCTAGCTTGTAGGCCTACTTTGGCGCAATATATATGAAACGCTATTTTTCGTCTTTTTAGTATCTGTTTATTGTGATCATACATTCATATATCATTATCGCAGTGACTTAAAATAGTTTCTATGAATAATCACACATCATTTCTTGAGAAAATAAGCATTTAATTATAAAGCTAATTACCTTTACCCCTTTAACTCGAGAGACATGTTTGAAAGATTGAAATTTCACCACTTGGGAGCCATTAAAATCTTCTCACAACATTGTCGACGACATCATTAGAGCGAATAATTTTTATGGGATGTGGAAACCTTCCGACAATAATTCTCAAGATCGATTAAAAAAAAATCTGAAGATTGAAGTACTAGTTCATTCATTGCCCTCATCTATACTATTATATAATTTTCAAATTATAGAATATTCTAGGTATATATATTCCATCTATCCAAAGAAAATACCAACTCTTAGATTAAGCTCTTGGATCTCAATCATCCATCATTTCATATTATTTACTACTAAATTATTTTGATTTCTTACAGAACTACTTTTATTTCTATCACGCATGACCTTCCTTAGGGACTAAATGGAGAGTGGCACTTAACCACTGCGGCAAAGGCGCAGGTTCACCAAGTTGTGCGTGAGAAATAATCTGACTATCTATAATAAAAAAATAATTTAAAAAATTTATTGAACTAACCTCTCATTGATATATTGTTTCGTCGAGATTCAAATCACGACGTCATTTTCTTGTTCCTAAATGGACATTAATTTATATTTTGTTTTAAATTCTTCGATAATTGATTCTCTTCGATTGTAGATCTCATCAAGTCCATTTCCATTTTTTGTTACCCAAAAGAAGTTTTTTTTTCTGTCTTTCTATTACATTTTCCTCTTCATAACGTGAAAAAATTAATAATGCACCTATAGACACTTTGTTCCAGGTTTACCCTTTAACAGTCAATTCTTTTGGAATAATCCCTTTTCACTCGAAGTGTCAGGAGTAAACATGAGCCATTAGATTATGTGGATTATTCATCTCCACCGTTGAATAGTTAGTGATTAATTTTCGAATATTATTATATATTTGAAAATTAGCCATCATTATCTCCATCGTTTCAATCTTCGGAAGTACTACTACTACTACTGAAAGCATAACTATCGCATCCCTTTCAATTCCATCTTTCCAGGTAAAACCCGAACCATTGGACTCTCTTTAAAACTCACCATTCAATTATCAAATTAATTACAATCAATTAAAAGAAAAAAAACACATAACACTCATCTCTTTTAACCCAAATTGTGAGAGGGAAGAATTAATCTATGCCTTTGTTTCTTTCCCTCATTTTTAAGTTTTTTTTGAAATTGCAACCTCATTCGCCTCTCTCTCAGGCAGGTAAATATGCATGGAAACTACCCACCCCAAACGTGCATGCACTCCTGTTTCGTTCTCCATTTTATGAACATCCACGCCCATCTATTACTTCGACAATATTCCAATTGCTCCACGGTTTTACTTATCAAATAAATATATTATCTACGTAAATTGAGAAAACATCTGTGTAATAGGACTCTAGAGTGGTGAAAATCGACTAAGTAACTCTGTACTCGCGGAGGTGAATCTTCGATTGTTGGAATGAATCACACTGCCTAGAGAGTTATCGGTGATTACGATGTTAACCCCTTTTCTACGACCCCTCGGCCCAGCTGGGAGTTTGTAGACTCAGGACTCACGACTGAAGGGCCCAAGGCCCATGACTCCTTGGACAGACATGTACGGGTTCCGGCCCAAATAGGGGTACAGGAGTCGCAAACCTGGGGTTTGCAGAAAGAAATTGCAAAATGGGCCACTCTTCACATCAAATTCTACGTGGATCAATGACGCGAGTGTCTACAATCTTGTTACAAGCCCCAGATTTATAAGAAATATTGGCCCCAAGTCATCTCATGTGTAGAGGTTGTCTGGTCTGCTCAATTTGATATTAAATTTTTTCAGCCAAAATATGAATTTTTTAGAAAATCACGTGTTTCCCCTAAATATAAGAGATTTCCGGCAATTCAACCATTGGTCTAAGGTTTGTCGGATCTTACCGTATCAGTGGATATCGTCCATACCGAACTGTGAATGTGGAAAATATTCACGTTAGCACGTGAGATATGGTACGTACCGATTCTTTATTTTTAATTAAAAAATTTGATTAAAAAAACATTTGTTTTTGACAAAGGTCGTACAACCGGAAAATCGACTGATACGGCAAACCTTTAATTGGTCTTAGTTCATAGCCCCATAGAAGAGTAATAATCTTTCAATCCCTCTTATAGATATCCGGTTAGAGTAGTCTAACCGATGAAAAAGAACATGTGAGCCCGTTATCATCTCTCAAATAGAAAAACACTAATCAAGACGGGATGATTTATTAGAGTCAAATGAGCCAGAATAAATTAACTCCGTGCCCATATTAAACAGGCCCTCAACGAGTCCCATCATTTCGGTAAAACTCAGGGTAATCAATGGGTCAGATCGACCTGACAATCTTGTAGGTCTGGTCTAATTTTGAGTCAGATCGTAAGATCTTTTTCAGCCCGCGGATCTATAGTCGGGCCTAAAAGCCCGACCCGATTAGACCCACGGGTCGAGCTTGAGTTTTGAGTTCGGTCAACGGGTTGGCCCGATCTGTTCTCTTTTTCTTTCTACCTTCAAATTTTAAAAATTACTTAACTAAAATTATGTTATTTTACTTAATTAAATAATTAAAAACTCTCTTTTCAAAAAACTTAAATAACTAACATAAAACTTTAATTAATTTAATAAAATTATAATTTTTATATTATTAAATATATATTTTTTATTATTTTTATTTAAATTTTCAGGCTAACTTAAATCTTAGTCGAATTTTATATTTTTTTAATAGTGTCAGATCTCGCCTGACCTGGCCCAATGTAACTCAGTCCTAAATTAAAATCAAATTTTAATATTGACGAGTGCTGAGTTAATCTAAGCCCTACCGGAACTCGACCCATCAATAAATCTAATAAAATCTCTCGTCTAAAAATTAATTTATAAGTCTATGAGTTAAATCTTTATCCTTACATAAATCATAAAAAATAAACTTTAAACATATGACCTCTTCCAACGAGGGACTACGGAGGTCCTTGTTGTCCGGCTGACCTACAAAGTTGATGGCAAAATAATAGTTTCTTGTCCGAAGTTGAGGATATTCCCAAAAAAAAAAAATTCCTATGCAACACTGTAAAACTTCCCTAGGGTTAGGGTTCCTCTACAAATCTATGCACAGAGGCATCCTCCATCTGCCGCCGCTCCTGCATGCACCCGTCAGCTTTCCTCTGCTTCCTGGTAAGGTTTGTCCATCAAGGAGTTCTCCTTCCTCGCATGGACCTGTTCTTCCTCTCTCCATAGCTTCCGCTGTGTGTTTCTTGGATTAGATCCCCACGCCATCGGCTCCTCGGATGCGACTGCCCGTGCTCGCCCGCCCGCCCCCTTCACATCGACGTCCAGAGGCGTTACTAATCCCTGATACGGACTCTCCGCGGCGTTGGGGTCATGCGGCGCCTCCACATCCCGCCATTCCGTGGTTTCTATCCTATCGTAGTTGCCGCACGCATTTGGGATTCTGGAGTTAGAATCTGGGTTGCGATCAAAAATCTCTCTTTTACCCGCTCCAATCTTGATTTCTGATGGTTTCTTCGATTCTGATAGTTCTTTGTTTGGGTTCTGGTGGGTGCCGTGTTTATAGAGATAATTCCTCGTTCTCATTCTGCCAATAGCGATTGACATGGTAGATACTTTTATATCCCTAGATTATGACTTATGAGCACCAAATCCCACACATTTTTTTTTTATAAAAAACTTATCTTTACCTTGGATTTGCTTCCACCCTACTTGCTGCTGCCAGGATGTAGTACTGATTTTTCTGTTTAACTTCGAAAGAAATCTACATTGATTGTTGGAGTAGCTATGTAATTTTTTGTAATCAGGGCTGTCAATGGGTCGGGTCGACCCGACAGGTCCGCGGGTCTGGCTCAATTTAAGACCGGGTCGTAAGGTCTTTTTCGGCCCGTGAATTTTTAGTCGGGCCTAAAAGCCCGGCCTGACCAGACCCACGGGCCGAGCTCGGGCTTTGAGTTCGGCCCGCGGGCCGGCCCGACCTGTTCTCTTTTTTTATTCTCACTTCAAAATTTAAAAATTATTTAATTAAAATTATATTATTTTATTTAATTAAAAATTTTAAAACTCTCTTTTCACACCAATTATGTAATTAATATCAAATTTTTAATTAATTTAGTGAGATTATAAGTTTTATAATATTAAATTTATTATTTTTTATTATTTTATTTAAGTTGTCGAGCCGGGCCGAGTCTTAGTCGGGCTTTGCATTTTTTACATAATGTCGGGTCGGACCCGACCCGGCCCGACATAGGTCGGGCCCGAGTCAGACTCGGACCTTAATTTTGATAAGTCGGACCTGAACCGGACCTACCTAAATCCGACCCGAGCTCGACCCGTTGACCGCCCTAACTATGCAATTGGCAGCGCTTGGATCTGAAAATGGTCTCCACTGTTGAATTGTTGTATGCCTGGGGAGGAATTCATGCGTTTTGATGGTAAGTCGGGGGGGTGTGGAATATTGAAACCTTACACACCACCGGTTCTTCAGATGGCTTGGTCGTGTCTGTGGCCACCACCCCCTTCACATTGACGTCCGAGGCCTATTGAAGCCCTGATATGAGCAGCTCTGTGTCAGGGTCATTCCCGCCTCTACAAGTCTTTATATTCATGGCCACCACTTGCCCATTTTTCTCTGTTATTTTGTTTTCTAAGGAAGCCATCGATCTATAGAAAAAATGAGTCCAAATTATCTCCCTTTCAAAAGAAAGACGAGTGCAATATATATATATATATATATATATATATATATATATATATATTACTGTTTTCAATAGCACTTGGATTGAAGTCATTGAACCGTCCATGTTCAAATTGCCCATTGTCCACAGCACTTGCAATCAATGATATCAACTCCTCATCCATTTGATCTTTCCACAAACATCTTTGCACCGATGGCCAGCAATTTAGAAGCAAAAATATTACGATGGCCCAATGGGTACCTAAAATGCGTAGATTCAGTTTTCATTTGTTTCATGGGCTCACACCTTTAGGGCATACAGGGTTCATTTCATGAACTAGCGTTGCTTCGATTGAAGCCGTCCTACTGGTTCATTCAACTATTATGTATTATCCGTGGCTCATCACTGCCCTTTAATATGTACCCACATTAGATCACAGCGTCGGAACTGCAACTCACCATACGCCTTAATGAAACACTATTCTTACGCACCCTGCATGTATAGAGTTGCATTTTTTTCATTTATCAAATACTAGTGATCACTTAGGATAGGGCTGCAAATTAATATGCTCTCCTTCTATCCAGGTGTTCAGAACTATTAAATTGAGATGATGCCCTCCCACTGTGCAAGGTGCCAAGAATAGAGTTGGGGTATAGCTTGCATGCCCCTCCCTCACTAGAGCGGTAAACTTGCATTTAGAAGAACAACAACGATCAAGAGAGAAATATTGCAAATTAGGGGAAACGGCCAATAATGCATGATAAAACATTACATAGTTCTAAACAGTACAAGGAAATTCAAAAAGAAAATGTAACAATAAACTGAAACCCTACTTCAGAAAGCAGTCCTAACCCTATAAACAAGGGCACGTGAAAAAAGATACCCAACACCTAAATGACAGGGGAAGGCATGTAACATATATAGCATATAATAAGATTGTCAATTGTTCACTTGCGGGCGCGTATCTAAAGTCAGACAATAAACTTTTTTTCACGAGGGCTTCTTAAAATCGAATGACCATTCCTGGGTGAACATGGAAGAGATTGTAACATCTTTACTCGTGTTCATTAAAGATATTCCATTAAGGATATCATGAATCCCCTCATGACTAGTGCATAATGAGTTATGCATCTGACCCCTAGGTACAATTGGCACATCTTATATTTGTTGCAAATTTGCCTCCTTGATGTCATTGTACATTTCTTCCTCCTCTCCAACGAACTCCATGAGAACTTGAGCAAATTATGAAAACAAAGATATTAGAACCAGATGGATAGTCTAGCTGACTCTTTATCTCGTGGGGAACTATGAGATCTCCGGTTCAAATTTTAATTCTCTCATTACTTGGTGAAGTATAAGGTCTTGAGTCTTTCGGACCTCTCAGTGGGGGTGACCCAGTTCAAACTACGATGCACGACGCATAAGAGACTTGCATTGTCTTTTGAGTTGGCAAAGGTTGAGTAACATGCGTTAAGAGGCATCCAGGACTTGGGCTGCTGGAGGCCGATGAGCTAAGGTAGATCAAGGGTTTTAGCCACCTACTATGACATTGGAGACGGCGGCATGGGCTTCCTCCAATGATTGGAAGCCCGTATAGCATAGCAAGCTCTTTGATAACCATTAAGCTACTCCAAACAATCTCCCCATGTTAAGTACACACCGGGGACATATGACATAACACTTAATACCTTGTTATGGTCTTGCAATATTTGTTCCCTGCATTAGACATTTACACACAAAAAAATCAAAATTAAACAATTCATGGCTATCAATATCAAATTCTGACGATGCATCAAGGTTCCAATGCATTAGCAAAATTTGAGAACATAGTTAGGTGCTAATGAGGAAGGATTTTTAGAAATAGTTCTACTCGTAATGCAACAAGAAGTGTCAAACCAATTAGTTGGAAATTAAAGTTACATGGCGTCTCCGTCAGTGGTGCAGTGGACATCCTCCCCTTTGCAAGGGGGAGGTCCCAGAGTTCATTACTCCATTCGCCCTCCCTGTTTTAAAAAAAAATACACGAGATAATAAAGAGGGATTAGGGATTTCAAAAGGGATTTTTGCTTACAAAGTTTAGTTTTGTCAAATATATCTTTCATCGGAGCATATTATCATAAATATCTTCGAAATATGAGTAATGTCGCAATTATGTCCTCGCCGTAACTCTCATATGTTTAACCCGAGTCAAGTGTGAGTTAAAGAGTAAGATTTATATATATATACTCTTGAAAATTTTAATTTTGTTAAATATATTCTAGATCTAACGACTGTATATGACATATTTCACGGAATATTCTCCTCCATCGACATCAATAAACTAAAGAGATATAACTGTAACATTTCTATCTAAATGAAAGATATTCACGATAATATACTCAGACGAGAGATATATTTGACAAAATCAAATTTTATAAGAGTATATATGTAAAAATCTCATTTTAAAAACCCAATGACATCAACTGCTACGAAGGCACACCCAATCGACCTTGTCATCGTCATTAATTAAGATCCAAGAACAACCTCTGATTACTTGGATTCATGAACAAGTCCAATGATTTGATGTAAATCTCGCGAGGCACATTTGGGTTCTCCCTTAATTTGTCTATGCACTCTTTGTCTTTTCATATATGTTGATACTCACTTAAGATTCATTAATGAAAGAAGCAGAAGAGTTGCTAGATGCATGATCCGTAGGTGAGATCTTAACCTATTAGCAATACTAACTAAAACTAGGTACAGTCATTATTGTAACACCAAAATTTGTTGTAGCCGTATTGTATTGAGCGAATATTCTGGCAACCATTGCTGGCAGCAATCCCCATGTAACAGGTACGAGCACACACTCAGCATGTAACAAATCTGATGTTACATAATACAGTAAGGTTGGTATCGTTGCGTACCAAGATGAAAAATAGACTTCATATATAATTTATGTTAAATAATTTGAAAAAATAGTAATTTAGTTGGTCAGACGTTTTGTACGTGTTTGACAGTGTGACCCAGGTTCGAATCCTGTCATTCTTAATTATTTTGACATTTTTTCAACTAGAAATATTAAAAAAACTAAACAAAACATGTATCCCACATGTTTCCAACCATGGACATCACATTTGAGAACGACATTCCTAACCAATCCACCTATTCTATTTATTTATTAAAAAAATAATACATATAATATATGATGCGTCCCGATTTAGTATGTATTTCTCTTCTTCCTCCACCATGGTAGACGATCTTCTCATGGCACAAGCGACGTCTACACTGCAGGCCACGACGTCTGCACTGAAGGAAGAGGTCCTCTCCGATGGTCCAGAGAACCCTTTTTATCTGCATGAACAATTCCTTGAGCGTAAGCATCGACATCTCCTTGATATTGTCAGACTTAAACGATTTCAATCCCATTTACCTAAACCTTTTTGGGGGAGATTGCATTCTCACATCTACCTATCTCATCAACCGACATCCATCATCCACACTAACAGGGTACAACACCATACGAAAAACTTTTTGGACAACCACCAAACTTGCAAGACCTTCGAGTTTTATCTTCGAGTTTTGGGGTGCCTTTGCTTTACATCAACAACCCACCTGGATTCTAACAAATTTAATCCTCGAGCTCGCCGATGTTTGTTCTTAGGATACCCACCCAACCAAAAGGCATACCGCTTACTTGATTTGGACACTCAAAAGTGTTTTTACCAGTCGAGATGTTCAATTCCATGAGAACACTTTTCCTTTCTCAACATACAAAATCCCATATACCAACACCCATGTCATTCCCACTCCCATATTAGATTCCACCCCATTTTCACCCATTTTACCTCCAGAGCACAACACTTCCTCACCCACACCAACTTCACCTACCACCACACGTATTTCACCTCCAGAGCCAAACACTCCACATACCTTTGAACGCCCCATCAGACATAAGCATCCACCATCTTATCTTACTGACTGTGTCACCAGTTTCATGGCCACCACCACTCCTCCAATGTCAAAGGATACTAAGGTACGCTATCCTCTCTCCCACACTTTACAAGATACACACTTCACAAAATAGCATACTGCCTTGTTGTCCTCTCTCACACAACACCAAGAACCATCCACCATTATAGAAGCTTCCAAATTGCCACATAGGTGGGCTGCTATGGTCGAAGAGCTACATGCCCTTGAGCAAAATAGAACTTCGGTACTCACAAAATTATCTCCCGGCAAACAAGCTATAGGTTGTAAATGGGTGTATAACATGAAGCATCACTCTGATGACTCTATTGCGCGCTACAGAGATCGCTTAGTTGCAAAAGGGTACACATAAATAGAAGAGATCGACTATGGCGAAACATTCGCCCCCGTCGCTAGCTTGTTATTGTCCGATCTCTTCTTTCGATTGCTGCTATCAAGCATTGGCATTTACATCAACTTGATGTCAACAATGTTTTCTTACATGAAGAAGTTTACATGACCATTCCTCTTGGCTTTGCAAAAAGGGGGAGCATCTTGTTTGCCGATTACTTAAGTCCCTTTATGGCCTCAAACAAGTCTCCAGAAAGTGGTTTGAAAAGTTCACATCTGCATTACTTCTAGCTGGTTTTACTCAGTCCAGGGCCGATTACTCTCTGTTCACAAATCGTCGAGGTTAACTCCTTACAGTTGTACTTGTTTATGTCGATGATATACTCATCACAGGTGATGGCTGCCTAGTGATCAATTTATTAAAACAATTTCTAGCAGTTCAATTTTGCTGAAAGATCTAGGACGTCCCAAGTACTTTCTTGGCATAGGATTGGCCAGATCTAGTACTGGTATCTTTCTTAACTAGTGCAAGTATGCTCTAGATATTCTCAAAGAAACAGGAATACTCGTAGCCAAATCAACTAGCACACTACTATTGCAAAGTCATCAACTCCACCAGAGCACCAACATCTTTATCTGATTCATCTTCTTATCGATGACTTGATGGGAAATTACTTTACCTTACCATTACTAGACCGGATTTGGAATACGTTGTCAATCTCTTGAGCTAGTATATGTCCAAACCCACTGAAGACCACTGGCATGCTGCTCTGTGAGTTGTTTGTTACATCAAACATGCTCCAGGATCTGGGATCTTTCTCAGTTCTTCGAGTCCACTTCAACTTCAAATTTATGCTGATGTTGATTGGGGTTCCTGCCCAAATGCACGTCGCTTCTTCACAGAATACATTGCATTTCTTGGTTCTAACCCAGTCTCTTGGCGAACCAAGAAATAACATATTGTGTCCCACTCTTCTGCAAAATCAGAGTACAGGTCCATGACTTCAGCAGCATGTGATATACAATGGTTGCATTCCTTTCTACAGGATCTTCATGTCAATACTGGACCCGCTATTGTTTACTGTGATAACAAGGTAGCTCTTCACATCGCTGCCAATCCTCTATTCCACGAGCGCTCAAAACACATAAAACTTGATTGTCACTTCGTTCGTGAGATACTGCACTCTGGTCTTCTACAAACAAGCTAAGTCCAATCCTCATAATAGCTTGCTGACATTTTCATTAAAGCGCTGGGGCAAGAACAATTTCTTCATCTTTCTTCCAAGTTGGTTCGCAATCTCCACTCCCCAGCTTGAGGGGGAGTATTAGTAATACTAACTGTAATTAGGCACAATCATTACTGTAACACCAAAAACTGTTGTAACCATATTATATTGAGCAAATAAATATTTATTCTGAATTAATTTATCCATATCTTTTTTTCTAATAAATATTTGGTACACTAGGAGATAATATTGGTGTTATTATTATTTCTTGTTTGATAAAAAATAAAGATACAAACAATAATAAGTATTAAAAAAAGATCATTTTGCCCTTCTTGAGTAAACTGGCTAATATTTACTATTTTATTTATAATGATGATTAGCACTAATGGGGATATTATTTAATATTTCTTATTGTAATAATATTGAACACTAATGAGATTAGTATGTAATATTTTTATTCCTAATGATGATTAACACTAATGAAACTATTGTTTAATATGTTTTAATAATAGTTAGCCTTAATAATGTGTACTTTTTTTAATATTTTTTCTTCTATCGTGATTATTACTAATGAAGTTAATATTTAATATATTTTATTCATAAAGATGATTAACACTAATGAGGGTGTTGTTGAATAATTTTTTATTAATAATATTTAGCACTAATGATACAACTATTTAATATATATATATTTCTTATCATAATTAGCACTAAAGAGGTTAATATTTAATATTTTTATTCACAATGATCATTAACACTAATAAAAATATTATTTAATAATTTTTATTGTTAATAATATTTAGCACCAATGTGGTTATTATGCAATATTTTTATTTATAATTATGATTAACACTAATGAGATTATTGATTAATAATTTTTATTTTTAATGATATTTACCACTAATGATTTATCTTTTATTTAATATTTTTATCTTCTTAATCATGACCGGTATTAATGAAGTTAATATTGTAAGCGTACCTTATTCCATTAGATCTTTCGAGTTTGCACAACGAAGAATGTTCTTGGAGATGCGGTCTATGCAAGACCGGTGAACACGAGGTCTTCTCTCTCCCACTTCTCCCTATAATCCTTTGATAGATGGGAACTCAAAAGACATGTACGTGGAGAGAGAGGGACCAAGTCTCTCATATTAATATAAATCCCCATTAGGAGTGGTTACTCCCATGAAGGGTTGTCTCCCTCACCAAGGGATGCCTCTTCCATCAAGAGTCCTTATTGGAGTTGAACTAATTCCATCTAATTTGGGCCTAGAGATAAATAACCTTAATAACTGATTTCCTTAATATAATACAAAGATCCAAATTAATTAGGCCACCCCCTCACCAAGGGATGCCTCTCCCATCAAGAGTCTTTATTGGAGTTAAACTAATTCCATCTAATTTGGGCTTGGAGATAAATAACCTTAATAACTAATTTCCTTAATATAATACAAAGATCCAAGTTAATTAGGCCACCTTACGGATAAATGCTAACATTCTCTCACTTGGCCTAAATATAAAATAATAATAATAATTGTTATAAAATATGATCTTTGAATTAAGTTTGAAAAACTAGATGAGTGCACTCATTTCGAAAACATAACCAGTTAGTTTATCTCCAAGTCAACTTTCCTACTTAGATTAAGAAAAGTTATCAATACAAATCATGGCGGTCATATGTTGCAAACGACATACTCCCTTCCATGTATCATGATATTAATAAATATGCTCAACTAAGTCATTAACGATGGAAGAGCAACTATTATGCCGATACTTACGGTCCCACCTTAATGTCATATAGACTTATTCTTCTATTTTCTTTATTCAACCATAATTGTTAATAAATATATTCATAATGAAAATGGAAGAAAACAATCATCTAACTATTAAGAGATCTCAAAGTGTCTAATTACAACATCAACTTTCCCATGAAATAAGACACATTTTCTTTACATATCCTGTAAAAACTTTAGGTGCTAGAGCCTTAGTCATGGGATCAGCTAACATGTTGGCACTACCAACAAAATCAATAGACACATGATGATTGTGGATCCTTTCTTATACGGAAAGGTATTTAATATCAATGTGCTTATTCGCACTTGTAGACTTGCTATAATTGGAGAAAGAAACTGTAGCGAAATTGCCACAACAAAGTCTCAAGGGTCTTGAAATTGAGTCCACCACTTTAAGCCCTGAGATAAACTTCTTTAACCATAAGGCATGTGAAGAAGCTTCATGACAGCCAATAAATTCAGCTTCCATAGTTGAAGTAGCCACAATGTGTTGTTTGGCACTTTTCCATGAAACTACTCCATCAGCCAATAAGAATATATAACTTGATGTGGATTTTCTACTATCCAAACAACCAGTAAAATCTGCATCTGTATAACCAATCACTTCCAAATTATCAGTCATTTGATATGTGAGCTTGTAATCCTTAGTACCCTGAAGATACCACATTACTTTCTTTGTTGCCTTCCAATGCTCCATACCCGGATTGCTTTGGTATCTCTCAAGCATTCCCATAGCATAGCTAATGTCGGGACGAGTACAAACTCGAGCATACATCATGCTTCCAATAACAGCAGCATATGGAATGGACTTCATTTCATTCTTCTCAATTTCATACCTAGGACACTGATGCAAACTGAATCTATGACCTTTAAAGATTGGCACATCACAAGATGAGCAGCTAGACATTTTAAATCTTTCTAAGACCTTAGAAATGTAAGCCTTTTGAGATAACCCAAGCATCATTTTAGATATATCACGATGAATCTCAATTCCTATCACACATGATGCATTACCTATATCTTTCATATCAAATTGATCAGAGAGAAATTCTTTCGTTTCATACAAGAGACTTAAATCACTATAAGCAAGCAATATGTCATCCACGTATAGAATTAAAAATATAAACGTGTTCCCACTAACCTTTAGATATAAACATTGATCAGCAATATTTTTCACAAATCCAAAGGATGTAACAACCTTATTGAATTTAAGGTACCATTGACGAGAAGCTTGTTTAAGTCCATATATAGATTTCTTTAATTTGCATACTAGTGGTCCACTCTCTTGTACTTCAAATCCCTCTGGTTGCATCATGTATACCTCTTCTTCTAGATTCCCATTTTAAAAATTAGTTTTAACGTCCATCTGATGCAATTCTAAATCAAAAAGAGCCACTAGTGCCATGATGATTCTGAACGAATCTTTTCTCGAGACAGGAGCAAATGTCTCTTTGTAATCTATGCCTTCCTTTTGACTGAATCCTTTTGCAACAAGTCGGGTTTTGTATCTTTCCACATTGCCTTTAGGATCACGTTTGATTTTGAAAATCCATCTACAACCAATAGCCTCGAATCCCTTAGGTAATGCAACAAGATCCCATACTTCATTCTTATGCATGGATTCAATCTCGTCTTTCATCGCATTCATCCATAATTCAGAATTATCACTTTTCATGGCTTCCTTAAACGAGAATGGATTATATTTAATACCAATATCAAAATCACACTCTTGTAAATATATAATGTAGTCATCTGAAATAGCAGATCTTCTAACTCTTTGAGATCTTCTCAATTCATTAGTAAGAACTACATTATCATCATTAGTGTCATTTTGAACTGGAATAGGTTCAACAATAATCTCTTCAGTGGGTAACAAAATGTCAGCTAGCTGATAATCTATCTGATCATGACCAACAGGCTCAACTCTACTGTGAATTTGAATATTTTCAGGAAATGGATCCCTAATCTCTTCAAATTCCACACTTCGTGGTTTTGAGCTCCCACTATTATTATCATTCTCAATGAACCTAACATTTCTAGTCTCAATTATTTTAATGGTGTGTGATGGACTATAGAATCTATACCCTTTTGACCATTCTGGATACCCAATGAAAAAATAACTAATGGTCCTTAGGTCTAGTTTCTTTTCTTCTGGATTATACAATCTAGCCTCTGCTTGACATCCCCAAATATGCATATGTTTTAGACTAGGTTTCCTACCTGTCCATAACTCAAAAGGAGTTTTTGGAACAACTTTACTAGGAACCCTATTCAAAATATACATAGTAGTTTTTAAGGCTTCACTCCAAAGAAATAAGGGTAAAGATGAATTGCTAATCATACTCCTTACCATATCCATGAGGGTACGCTTTCGTCTCTGAGCCACAGTATTTTGCTGGAGAGTTCCAGGCATTGTATATTGAGGTGTGATGCCATTCTCTTCTAGGAATCTAGCAAATGGTCCAGGAATACGACCTAATTGACCATGTGTGGAACGCACTAAAATTTTATGTGTGAAAATATCGGGTGTTCTTATATCGGTCTATCGGTTTATCATTTTTTATCATGTGCGAGGGCGTGCCAGTCACCTAGGTGACAATGTGTTCGGGCTTCGAGACTGGAGTAGTCCAAAGCCCGGGGTGCGCTCCGTCTGACTAATCAGGCGATTGTGAGTATCGGGTCGGGACTGAAGACTCGCCGCGCCATAAAGGTCGCGGCGTTAATCACATCCCCTCGGAGAGGGGAAAACCTCTGATTAATCGCCAAGATTTGGGGCGTCGTGGCCTAAACATCAATTTTAATGAAAGAAGTAAAAAGCATATTGAAAAGTATCGAAATTCCCCACACTGGGGTGCAGAAGGACATTTGGAGTTATATTGGTCATGAATCGACCATTTAATGTGCGGACGAATGTCTGATTTGAAAATATCACAATCATTGCGGGGAAACCAGGGTATATGTATACCGAGGCATGGCAAATTTATTGTTTGAAGAAAACGAGGACGTTCGGTAAGATCCCGGTCAAAACAGTTCAAAAATAAGCTGAATATCGGCCCGAGGTGCAAAGTGGGGCTATGGCTACAATGGGGTGATCCCCGAGGGCCAAGCACGCTTTGCGAAGGCACCTTTAATATCACCGTCACATCGGGCTCAAGGAGGCAAAGACTTCCGGGTCAGATGCTGTTCATTCCTTAAATTCATTTCCTTTGCCATTATATTTCTTTTTTTCTTTTACTTTTCTTTCATTTATACTATCTTCTTTTCAGACATTGGAATTTATCACTTATCTTTCATTCTTTCCCCTTTTTTTTTTGTTATTTCATTTATCTTTGTTGTTAGTTTCTTCTTCTCCCTTTTTCTTTGGAATAGGTTGGGTTTGGCGCTTCAGACAAGGGGCGCGTTGACGCAGGGAGTTCCCTGCGTCGACCCCGCGTGCAACCAGAACTATGCTGGCGATTCGGAGGGGAGAGGTGAGTCGACGTGGGAACCGGCCTGCGTCGACGCGAAGATCCTCCCAGCAAACAATTATATGGGTCTGATTCAAGGATATCAAGGCGAGCTCAAGGCTTGTAATTCTTCTAGCGAGGAGTATGCATCTCATGAAATATATGAATACTTTTGGTGGAGAGATGACCCACAAAGGTGAGGGATGCATGGAGGTTTAACACAAACTTCAGATATTGATGCACCCACCTACATTAAGACATATGAAATGCCATGAATGCCAGGAGGAGGACTGATGGGCTTCAGAGGGGGTCGACCCCTGTGCAAATTGCTGCACAGGGGTGGCCCGGACAGAAACATCTTTGGGTTTTGAATTTGGTGTGATCATTTTAGAGCATCAAATGCCCAAAGGGAGAGAATGGATGCAAATGCAAGATGCCATTGTGTAGGAGTTTTTAGTTTTTGATCTGGGAGTTAGCATTTTAAACTCATCATTCATTTATCTTGTTCATCAAGGTTTCAGCACATTTCTAAAATTGAATTGGGGCTCTGAATTTATGTTTGTAGTGTAGAACTTCTAATGTCAGTCTGAGAGATTGAAGCTTATATTCAACATTCAGTCTTTACTCTGTTCACCTTGGTTTTCAGCAAGTTCAGAAACTTGGCCTAATCACCATTCCTTCTGTACACATATCAGTCTAAGCTGGATTTCAATTTCTGAGTGGGGAGCTCCATGCTCATAATTCACTTTTGATCTGTTCATCCTGTCCTCAGCAATTTCAAAATCACATTTGGCCATTGCACCCTTCTGAACACCAATTCATAGTGAGCTCTTTGACCCAACCCATACACCCATTTAGTTTCTTCTTGTTCATACCACTGGTCATCTGCCTTTTGTTGAACATTGACCCTTCATGTAACTTTGAGCTTTGTATGTGAAACACGTATATGAAAGTATGTATATGAATACAGCTATAAGGGCTTATGCATCCTTCACTAAAATACACATGGGATCTCTTTTTTTTATGAGGGGAACATCATGCATATGCAGGGACTGGCTGGCCTTAAAGGGGGAGGAGGGGGTCGAACCCTGCTCTGGGTGGGTCGACCCATCCCCAGTAGGCCTCGAAGGAGATCACCCCCTAAGACAGGAACGGACATGAGCTTTGGATTCGAATTCTAGTTGCATTCTCTTTTGGGGGAATTTATGTGTCATAAGCAAGTGGAGCATGAAGCATGCAGTAACTTGTTTTGATATAGAGGGTTAGACCCCATGTGCTTTGTTTCATTTAATTTCATTCATTTTTTTTTATTTATTTTTATTTATCATTGCTTAGATAAGCTTTTGAAGTCCAGTCTGCCATGGAGGTTTTAAGTTCAATTCATATTTCGTGAAATTTGCTTTAGTTCTCAAACTTCTCGGCAAAAATCCGATAGCACCTCCCCTTAACCTGGAGGCGTGGGGGTGGGCAATGGTTTTTTTTTTGTACACTCACATGTGCGAGCTTCATGGGTGAATACATACAGAAGGAGGGTTGACCTGCTGCGAAGCATGGGCCAGCCTTCAAGGAGTCCAGTCATAAGAAGGCCGGGGGGGGTGTCGACCCCTAGAGTCGACACTTCCCAGGCAGTGTGCCAGATTCGAATGGGGGGGTTATGCATATATGACCCTGGGATGCAGCCTGGGCCAGCGGAGGAGTCGACTCATGGGCATCTCCTAAGACGGGACAGCCCAGGCAGAACCGGGCTGAGAAGGAGTCGACTCCGAGAGTCGACTCCTTCAGCCCAGAACTGCAAGCTTCCTCCCTTTTCCCTAGGGGTTCAACATATATGAACTCATTGCGATTGGGGTTTTTGTTCAAATCTGATAATCTAAATCTCAAGCACACTTCTAGAATTTGATTGGTGGCTGCTTCATAGTAGCCATGCAAAGCTTTCCGTTCTAACCTGAAATGTTTTCGGAAATCAGCCCTCCTTGGCCTGTTTCATCTAAACTTTTCTTTTCTTTCCAGCAAGTCTAAAGAACTTATATAGAACATCATCTTTTCCTTGTATTCAGACTGAATTTCAGCCCTTGAATCATAGAATCCTATGATCATTCTTCCCTTTTTCTGTTTCATTCATTTTGCCAACCAGCAGATTTATAAGATTTACCGTTCTTATTTTTTTTTGTTCTGTTCACTCAGAGTTTAGCGATTTCAGAAAATTGTGTTGATCATTGTCTCTTCTTTTGGAGTTCAACATATGTGGATTCATTTGGGTTTGGAATCTTTTGTTCAGATTTGAGGAAATGGGGCTCCAGCCCTTTGCTTTATTCATTTTATCTTGTCCATGAGGTTTCAACG
The DNA here is from genome assembly GCA_022559845.1 of Amorphophallus konjac. NCBI lineage: Eukaryota > Viridiplantae > Streptophyta > Magnoliopsida > Alismatales > Araceae > Amorphophallus > Amorphophallus konjac. Next base: position 18,729,743 of record CM040126.1, on the reverse strand, counting down.
CTTTCTGAGACCGAATTGGTTGTGCCTCGTATTGGTTGTACAGGATTGCTAATGCCTTTTAGAGTAAGAGTTTCAGTTTTTGATTTGGGATGCTGAACTCATACTTAGTAGTCAATCCCCTGCTCAGTCTAATCTCAATAGTTCAGAAATGTGGCCAGGAAGCTCTCCCTTTGGTTTTACTTTGATTCCATCTTCACATTGAGGGGTTTCAACTCAAGATTAACAGCCAGCCCTCCATTCACTTTAACCTCAGGAGCAGTCCAAGAATTATGTTTGATCAACGCACTCCTCTTGATATAAATTGGTTCAGACTGAGGCTCGGTTCTTGGATCAGGGAGTTCTGTGGTCAATATTCCTAATTTTTGTTCATTCATTCCGTTTCTGGCAATTTTCAGAATTGTGCTTAGCTAAGGCATTCTCTGAATTCCAGTCCACAGTGAACCCCCCCCCCCCTTTGTTTACCAGTCTATCTTTCATCATTTTTTTGTGTTTGTTTCTTGATCATAAAAATTCCATGTGTATCAAAATTTTATGTCTTCCATTATTTCATGCCAATTATGAATCATTTCTGTGTTAAACACTTTTGTTCAATGACATCTTTTAATTAAGTCAAAGTGATATTATTTTTAAGTCATTAGTCCTAGCAAAATTTTGGCAGCACCTCCCCTAGACCCGAGCGTAGGGGGTGTAAAATGGGGGCACGCCCTATGGAGAGAACTCCGACGGCCCCGATCAAAAGGGATATGCGCGAGGCGACATGATCCCCGAGATGCGCGCCAAGGCGACTACACCCCGTCACCCATTGTGGGGGCGGAGATCCCGAAGGCTAGCCTATGAGGGATGCCATCGATCCACGGGCCGCCACGAACTCGTCGCCGAGACGTGGACTTCCTTTCCTTCCTTTATCGCCGTATAAGGTTTTAAATATCCACCTTCGAAAAGAGGAGAAACCGGGGAACACGCTATGACGAAACGGATCCCCGGCGGCCCAAAGATGGTTTAAAACTCGATATCGAAGCGAACGAATCGTTGGGCTTCCGATGGTTGGCAACCCGGAGACATATCTATGGATTTAGATAGAACCCGGGCCGGTGGCCATCGTGGTAAAAATCACCGAATGGGTGGCTTGAAGAAAACAAAAGGGGAGATTTCATCCTATCTATCGCAGGAACCCAAGAAACGAACCGAAATCGGATGCACTGTACATATAGGTGTATATCATGGGGAGGAACATCGAGTGTATTACATATCTATACATAGGTAAATGCATACACACATATAGACGGGGGTGCAGAGATCCAAGAAGGTGATGAAGAAAGGAAAAGAAAAGTCGTAAAAAAGAGTCTCCCAGAGGAGCATTTTCATTTCACCACGGGGGAGTTACAGAACCCAAAAAAAAAATACAGAGAGGGGGGATAGCAGTAAAACAAAACGAAGGGAGGGGGAGCTCATCTCCCTCACCTCACTCTCTGCTCTCCCCTTTCTCCCTCTCTCTCTCTGGCTTCGACAGGGGGTCTTCGGGCTTCAAAAACTCCCAGGGGCTTTCAAGCCTTCAGGAGTCCAAGCTTCCAACCTTCCAAAGTTCCCCCACGGGGGGGTTTTTATAGGGGCTGAGAGACCCGTTTTTGAGGGAAAAGACCTCTCAACTCTTCCTTCTTTTATTCTGTTTTTCTTCTGCCATCGCATGTAGCCGTAGCCGTCGTGTCGCCGCCTGCTGCCTTTGGACGTGGGTGCCGGTCATTGCTGCTGACGCCGCTTCGCTGTCGTGGCTCGTTCGCCGGACCCAACGTGGCTTCGCAAGGAGAGCGCCGTAGCCATTTCTGCTGCTGTTGACGTCCCTGCCATGCCGTTGCTGCCGATGCTATGCTGCTGCTACCATCGCTACTGCCGTCGATGTGGCTACCAAGCACGGTCAAGTAGGGGGCGAGCGGCGGAGCAGGTGGGAGGTGGCCTTCGGCAGAGTGAGGAGATGCGATGGGCATTCAATGCCCGCGTGGACGAGGCCGTTCAAAGATATGTTGCTGTCGCGTGAAGTGGAGGAGAAGATGAACAGTGTCTCACACGGACGGAGAGACACAGACACGGGTTACTGTTCATTGAACAGTAACCGCGATTTTCCTCTTATTTTCTTTTTTTTTTTAGAAAATCCCTCTTTTACATCTCTTCTTCTCTTTCTTCTATTTGCGCAAACACCCCCCTGCGCCCCTTCTTCCCTCTTCTTGTATTGGGCTGGGCCCAATCAAAATTGGCCCCTCCATTTGGGCTGCTTTTCTTCTTTTTTTTATTTGTTTCAGCCATTTTCTCTCTCCCTCTTTTTTAGTGCCAACACCATGTCTTCCATAAAATTCTCCACCACGGTTAGATCTCACAACTTTGATTTTACTATTAAATGTATTTTCCACCTGATCTTTAAAAATTTTGAAAGCATTTAAAGATTCAGACTTTTCATGTAATAGGAAAACAAAATCATAACGTGAGAAATCATCAATGAATGTGATGAAATATTTTTCACCTACAATACAAGGAGGAAGGGGACCACAAATATCAGTATGAATCAATTCCAAGAGTCTATCACTTCTCATGGCATGTTTCTTGTGAACTCTTATTTGTTTTCCTTTTATACAATCGATATAGATATTAAAATCAGTGAAATCTAGAGTAGGTAAGACTCCATCTTTCACCAATCTTAATATTCTTTCCTTCGATATATGTCCTAATCTTTTATGCCACAATATAGAAGACTTTTCATTGATCATATAACATTTAATACCAACATTCACATTCAAGGTGGAAAAACATTGAGGGAATGAACTATTCAAATTTATTTTATATAGACCATCACATAACATCCCAGTACCTATTAAAATAGAATGTTTAAATAACCTAAACACAGAGTTTCCAAAACTAAATGAATAACCTTTTACATCAAGTTTTGATAAAGAAATCAAATTTTTAGATATTGAAGGAACATAAAAGACATCTTGAAGATCTAAATGATGTCCAGTGTCGAGACGAAGCCTGCAGGTCCCCACAGCCTTGACCTTGGACTTTGTTAAATTTTCCATCAAAATGGACAACTCATTATGGCTTGGCTTTCGGCTTGAAAGGAATACATGTAAAGAGTTTGCAACATGAATTGCAGCTCCAGAGTCAATCCACCATGTATCAGAGGAGACATTAATGAAATTGGTTTCAAAGCAAACAAATGATTGAGGATTACCTCTTTCTTCAAACCAATTTCGGCGTTTTGGACAGTCTACCTTAAAGTGCCCTTTCCTTCTACAGAAGTGACATTTGTCATCCTGCCTTATTTTGTTGTCCTCTTGTCCTTTCTTTGGTTGGACTTTCTTTCCTTTTCCCTTTCGTATCTTTCGCCCCTTTGATGTCGATGCATAGTTGATGATCGAAGTCCTTTCCTGCTTTAATCTCTCTTCTTCTTGCACACACATGGATATGAGTTCATTCATAGTCCATGTTTCCTTATGTGTGTTGTAAGATATTTTAAAATGAGAGAATTATGATGGAAGAGAATTAAGCACAAACATAACTAGAAAGGAATCAGAGATTGCTATCCCTAATGTTTTAAGCTTTCCAGCCATGTCACACATTTCCATAATATGCTTGCGTACTCCACTTATGCCATCATATTTCATTGAAGTCAATTTGTTAGTGAGCATTCCAGCCATTACCTTATCAGATCCACTGAACTGTTCTTCAACAGAATTAAGATATTCTTTGGCACTTTCCTTATCAGGGATAGATCCCCTGATAGTTTTTACAGCTGTACTCTTAACTATCATGAGTGACAATCTATTAGAACGCTCTCATTTCTCAAATTGAGCCTTTTGATCATCAGTATTTGTCTCATTCAATGGATTGGGTTTCTCAATACGAAGAGCTAAGTCTAAGTTTAAGCATCCTAGAGTAATTAAAAGCTGCTCGTGCCAATCACTATAAATAGATCCATTCAGTGTTGGAATGTTGGACAGATGTGAATGAAGTGAAGCAGGAGTCATTGATGCAAAATTATGATCAAACTCACGTTACTATCACGATGCATATTACTATTAAGATAATTCCAATTTAACACTAATCATTCATAAGTAGTATTGCAGCAATAATATCATGCAAAAACAAGTGCATAATAATCAGCAATAAAATACTATGACCTTCCTATTAGTTTAAAATGATTAACTAAGAATGCATAAAGGCAAAGATATTTTTACCTTCGGGTGAATAATTCTGCGTGTTTAAGCAGTTCTAGTTAATTATTTATCTTTTAATTTATTATTAAATTATAGACACCTTCGGGTGAGCTATGACTCAATAATTTTAATGCAATTCCATAATAAGAGAGGATGAGTTTATTCTCTCTAGGATTTAATTATTTTAAATTCTTAAGCATAATTCAGACCCTTCCGGGTTACATGAAATATGTTAGAAATTTAAAATAATTAAACTTGAATTGCTAATGTAATCATTTAAAACACAATTTTATAATACAATAATGCCATGCTTGAAAATAAAATTTCAACATTACATGTATTAAGGAGCATGAACAATCTATTAGTAATGAATCTAAATGCCCAAAAAACTGTAACCAGCCTCAATACTGTTGAATGAGCAGGGTAAATGAACAAAAAAAAATGACACAAAATTAAAATTTTGTAATTCTGTTTGCAACAATATCCTTTATTTGCATTTGCACCTAAATTTATTTATAAATAGTTCTTATTATCATTGAAGGTCTCTTAATGAACATAATGCGCCCAGAGACTAATAATAAATGGGCGTTTAAGAGTTTCTATCATGAGGCCTAAAATGACAACAGATATTGAATGACTTAAATTATAAATAAATTTAGATAAAGGGCACATGCAACTTTAATAAACATCAAATATGTGCATTTTAAATAATCTGGGCAGAAGAAAACGCAATCCAAATTTCGTGAATTAAAAGGCCAAAATATATGTAAACATATTAAATGAACTAGTGAAATCAATCGGTTGATGTGAACAACTTATATAAGTAACGGGAAGGGTGGTCTTTGATTAAATGATATATAACAGGGAGAAATGTATAATCAAAATAAATAACACTAATGGGTAAAAGGACAAAGCCACTCCATCTTTTATGGCTTCCTTCCACGGTGAAACGTAAACAGGTGGAAGAACAGAGTTACTATAGCGATCCACACTTTGACACCGGCGAGTGGGTTTACTCTTGGTATTAAAATAATAATTTAAAAATATGTGTTAAATCAAATATAATCTATAACGTCTTGGACTAGGGAATAAATGAAGAATTTTCTAAACTCAAATTATGGTCGGCTTGAGTTGGGAAGAGTATTTATAGTTCTGTTTAGATTCAGAACGGAGAAGATGTAGTCAAACTCGGACCGACAACTTTTCTTCGTAAACTTGCGTAGGGCTGACTCCTCCAGGTTGAGTCAACGGCACCCAAATCACTGTCTCCCATGATACAGTTAAAGTCAGACGGGGACTTTTCATCCGACAACTGTCAAAACTGTCGATGATAAACGATTAATTATTTTTCGTTCAGATTGCCGTCGAAAGGATTTTATTCCCGATCTTGATCAGAGTGATCTGGAGTGACATAAAACTCTGACTAACACATGATTTTTTAAAAAAAAATTTAAGCCCCTTCTTCCCCGCATATCCCTCCACCCAACAGAAGAGTCCTCTCTCTCAGAAAAGCTAGATAGATTTTTCAACTTTGCGTTCCTCAAGGGATAAAGATCATTAAGAAGATGGTGAAATCAGATTTCAGCAGGAATCAACTTGTGATTAGCCTCCAGTGGGCATACGCACGTACGAGACTCTCTCGTAAATCAAACCCAGCCGGATATAAACCACATGAGTAATGCTCGGGTTGGACACTCAGTAAAAAAAGAATTTTAAAAAATATATAATGTGAGACGTAGGTTACTCTAGTTTATTATACCAGATGCATCTCGATCCAACGGTTTAAAAATTTTAAAATAAAAATAATTAATTTTTAAATAATTAAATCTAACACTATCTATTTGATACAATTTTCTATTTTAGATTTTCTTTAACCTAAGTACGAGGATGTATTTTTACGACAAATAAAGATGATTTGAGACTCACGTTATTTAATTTTTTTAAAAAAAATTATTTGATATACACTCGGGCTGAAAATTAACACACTCAACGTTACTTAAACCATATATAGCGGATAGTCGCTCGAGCTTGGGAGCCGGCACCATTTCTTCAGCACTCTTATATTGACCGTACGATTATATGATCACGTGATTAAGTTGAATAACTTAATAAGATGTTTGGTTGTTATTTTTTTTTTCTTTCAAATTTTAAAAAAAAAGTAGGAGATATTCTAATCTCGTTTGGTACTCCTTTCATAAATTTTAAAGAGAGAATCTCGTCACGTGTAAATCTTCTTCAAAAAAAAATTTAGAATATTTTTTTTAAAAGCACCCACACGCCTCGGGACTCCCCCTCCCTCCCACGCGTGACCTCTCTCCCCCTCCCCTCCCCCGCGGCAGGCGTCCCCCGCGGCTCCCCCTCCCCTCCCCCAAGGCTGATGCCCTGCGCAGCCCCCCTCCCCTGCGGCCGATGTCTCCTCCCCTCCCCCGCGGCTCCCCCTCCCCTCCCCCCTGGCCAGAGCCCCTGCGCAGCCCCCCCCCCCCTCTGTCCCCTCCCCCTCCCCTCCCCCGCGGCGTTCTGGCGGTCGCGGGGCTGGCTGACCTTCACGAGGATGAAACGGCAGCCGTGGGTGGTGGAGCAGGGGGTGGCTGGCATAGTGGTGCCCGTAGGCAGACGAAACGATAGGGGCTCCCCTGTGACGTAGTTCAAAGTGAAGGGGAAGAAACGGAGAAGATGATCATTGCCTGTTGGTGTGCTTTTATGTATTATTTTTGGGTGCCAAACATATCTACATATATTTTAAAGATTACCACACTTTTGTCAAACAAAAAGTGTCAATTTTTATCAATTTTAAAATTTAAGTTAAAAATTGATATAATATAATTTTTTAGATAGAAATAATTTTTTAAAAAAAGTTATTTCCAAACACCCTGTAAATTTAATGTTTTTAATTTTTTTAGTGCTGAACTTAAGCTCGTCTTTTTTACTTTTAAATTAGACGGTTCGAAAAAGAATGTGACAAAAAGAAAATGATAAATTGTACGACACTGTAATTTTGTTTCCTCTAACCTCCATCTTTTGGCAAAAGAAAATCTCTCACTACGATTACGATGAGATGTGTGGTGGGTCAGTTCGAGGTGGACGCAGCTGAGATAGTGGGCGATCCAGATCCATCTCTTTGGGTCCCTTCGATGCGGTGCGTGTAAAGTTTCTGCCGGTACAATAAGCATGTGATCACAAAAATGAGTGGTAAAAAGGAAAGAGAAAGGAACTGGATGGGATGGTTGGGGAACTTTCTCTTAGTTCCTCCGGGTAATACCCAATGAAAAAACATAAAGGAGTCAGATCATTTATAGAGACATGAGAGCAGGGTTCGGCTGCCCTGCGATGCGATGTGTATCAGCTCGACTCAACTCAGATGTAATACCATCTAACTTAAAAAGATTCTAACCTGACTCAAATGCGATGCACACCAACTTGATCATCTCGATTCGACTCAAATACGATACAATATATTTAAATCAGTGCGAATATAATTTAACCATATTCTACCGAACAAAAATAATTGAGAGGTGCCAAGTTTAATGGCCTGGTGAGTGGTCGAAGGGTTCGACTCTAATAAAAAGGTCGCGTTCTCAAATCTTGTGCTTAGCAACGGCGTAAGTAGGATATGGAATGAGATTTCTCGAATGTATCTTACAGATAGGCAAGTATGTAGCCCATGTAAATATAACAGACCTGAGACTTACATTTCATGAATCTTAATGTTGTTGATAGATGTGCGATTAGGCTTTACTATGTAAGAACATGCACGGATGCTCGTGATGGGTGTCCGTGTAAAAACCAAAAAAAACGAAAAACCAGTTTCGTTTTTGTCTCAATTGATGAGATCGATGCCACGGAAACCTCTCCTTTGGGAGAGCACTTAACATCCCAACATGATGTGCTCTCTATCTGCCATGGCGTTGGTGATCCCGCGGGTGGTGCAATTATGCAGTGGGCATGGACTTCCGATACAAAAGGCTCTGCCATGGCCTCGCGGACAGTGGGCAGAAGTGAGGCAGATTCCATTACAATGCCCAGCATGCATAAAGCAGCGAGTGTGTGTGTGTGTGTGTGTGCAGGGGAAGGAGGAGGGTGAGAGGGAATGCCGGGGGGGGGGGGGGATAAGACAGCGAATAGAACAAGATTCTGCGTACCATGTACTGAGACGGCAAAGCCCATCACCGGACACCACTCGATAGAGCTGCACAGATGGCCTCATGATGGGAATTTCACAATTCCTTGGTGTCTTCTTGGTTCGGGGGTCCCAGCAATCCCATCAAAGGAAGCTTTTTTTTTTGGTTTAGGAACCAATATGATTTACAACTCCCTGGAAGCTTTTTATGGATTCAGAAGTCACAGCAATCCAATCAGTGGAAGCTTTTTGTTCCAAACCCAGCAGCATTCTTTCACGCCCATCAAGCATGCAGAAAGCAGGCCACCAATCAACAAAGGTGGCTTGTTGGCTCGTTCTTGCCGATGCAGAAAAGCAGAACTTGAGTTCATTCTAGCTGTGGATGGAATTTTGAGTTCATTGCCGGTGGGTGTGGTGAGAGAGGAGAAAGAGAGCAGAGGTTATGAATGAATATACCAGCACAGACAGAGACAAATGGTCGATGCCACCAAGATGTTCTCAAACAAGAATCCTTAGATAATCCTGTGTAACAGCCACAAGCCAAAATGGCCGATGCCGCATCATTCTGGCACCGGCAAGCAGTCCACCCATGCGAACACAAGCGGAGCTTCTTCAACAGCATAACATAAGACCAAAGGGTGGAAAAAAAAGAAGAAAGAAACAGAAATTGATGAAATCTACAAGCTTCCCATGCCCACTACAGGCACTTTCTTGTTATCTTCTCAGCCTTGTGAGCTTGCTGCAAGCTCTGCTCGTTGTAGTTTTATCTTCTATGTTGGATTTGCTCGTGTTCCGTCCTCTGTGTTGTTATGCACCCGAGCATGAGCTTACAGAAAGGGGACGGATGTAGAATTTGCGAGAGTCGAACCGAGGAGGTCATCGCACAGGGTACTCGTACTGTCACAGGTTCTGTAGGTCTCTGCCCTCGGGCTGCTTCCAGTGCTGCTCGACAGAGAGCCAAACGTAGTCTTCTGCAGGACACCAGTGGGTGAAGAGCCCAGCCGACGAGCGGAGTCCCAGCCCTCGGCCATGAGGTTGAGAGCCGAAGATGATGAGGTCTTGGTACAATCGCCTACTGGGTTACTGGTTTTATTCAGAACCTCCCCAAGAGGACCCCCAATGGAAGGTTCCCATGAGACTGGCACCCAGCTAGCATGCCTCTGGCTCCCTTCATTTAGGATGCCCCCGACTCCTAGACCCATATGTATGGGATCATTCTCTCTGGATAACTTGAGGGGCGACAGGGTTGCTCTTTCCTGGGCGGGGGAGGATGATGAAGACGAGAAATCTGAAGAAGCCACGGGGATTGAAATGGAGAGTTGGGTTCTGGATGACGGGATCTCCTCTACCTCAGGCCAACTGATTGTTTGACGGTCGGACCTGCCTTTGGGCCAGTCATCGAAGAAATGGCGGAGAGGATTAGGTTGGTGTTCTTGGTCGCTTGGGCCATTGGAAGGGATGGAACTCCTGCTCTCGATATAAGAGTTTCTTGGAGGGTTCAGTAGGGTTTCAGAGGAGATGAGTCCAAAGTCTACTCTGGAGGAGGATTCTTCAAATGGATTGTGTTGTTTTGGGAGAGGGAACAAAGTGTCCTTGGGCTTCTGGTTCAGGGAAGTCGGCACTGAGTGCCTCTGTGGATCACACAGCTGATCGTTCACATTCTCTTTGTTCATTGCAATTCTGCACAACAAGACCACAGCCAGTTACTGAAATGATGTGATCAATAGATTCTGTACGGTTACCTTCGTCAAATAGATAGCATAGAGAGACTTCAACCCACCACCAAGAGCAGAACATATCAGCTCATAAGCTTACATATGATTAAGCAAATAACATTTACAAGTTCTAGATCTACTAACAAAGTTTCGTCTAATTTTTCATGTCCGAATGTGAAGTATCACAAGGAAGGAGCAGAAGAGTTTAACATCATTAATGATCAGAGTAAAGTTGGAAATGATCGGTTTAAGTAAATTGAGAAACGCTCAGTGAAGTAAAGTGATAACATTGTAAATCCCCATTTTGCAGAAGATAGGTCAGGGCATTATATCTCACTAGATCCCATTGAACTCTCCTTCCAATGTTAATAATTAAAAGTAGCCACTCCCACCAGAAAGAGTATAAAAAGTAATGTGCCATGTCTGTGCTCTTTACCTGGTGAACTGAGGAAGAGAGGGGTCAGTGGAACTGGTCTGCAAACTCTTCATTTGCTGCTGTGCAATGCCAAGGTTGTTGGACGCTCCGCTGCCGGAAACAGCCAAAGCTGACGCGGTAGGGGCGATGGTGGGCATCACCTTCGGGGCATGGCCAGAATGACCTTCCACAGGCTTTCTTGAACGCTGGCGGCCTCGGTTCATGTGGCGCTCACAGTACTTCTGGTCGGCAACCGCATCCCTCGAGCACCGCCACTTCTTCCCATCAGTCCGACGGCATCTACCGGGCTCTGGATCAGCATTCCCAGTGAAACCCAGATGGAAGGGACCCCATCCCACTGTTCCACATGAAGAGAGGAGAGCACATAGCGAGAGAGAATAATCCATTATCCATCAGCCCAAGAACATGACCAATTATTTTGATACATGAGCTTCTATCCTATGCTCAGATTATGGTAGCCAACAAGAGGAAAAGAAAACATGCGGACTACTTCAGTCGACAACTTTCCTTTTGTGTAATGAAAATGTGCTGGGGAGAAGACGAGAAAAATTTTGTACTCTTGTTTTCAAAATAAAATGGAAGAAAAATGAAACGAAGTGTCACATTTGTAGGACTTCGGTTAAGGAGACAAAAAAAGTCAAAAAAATCACATTTTTATTAGTTTCGTACCACCTAAATTTGTGGGACGAGGGTTCCTTATCAGGAAGACAGATGAATCCTTCGATCCCAACCAAGATGAACAACAAAAAACAAAATTCCAATGTGACCCCATGTTAAGCAAACTGTAAGAAACCTTTCCAGGCGACGAACAAGCTTCAAGAAGTGGTTTAATATCTCATAAGAAGACAGAAGAAGAGTAAAACTGCTTGAGGAAAAAAAAAGGAAAGATCAAATATTCTGAAACCCCACAAGGGGTAGAGGGACCTTTCCATGGGAAAATTTCGGGGAAAAAATTATCCCCTTTGCTCTTATTTCCTCTTTATTTGTCTTTTATCGTGTGGGTAGGTGGGTGAGTTGGGAAGGGGGGGCGGTTGGCAGGGAGAGATGCTTACATGCATTGGGTCTCAAGGATCCAGTGGAATAAGCAGGGAAACAGGACGTGCTGAGGCTCTTCTTGATGGGGATCAGCAGATTGGGTGGTATCGGCACATTTGCATCTATGTATTTGTAGATCAGCGCCTGGTGCTCCAGCTCCAACCACTGCGATGGAGTGAAGGGCCCCCTTACCCCTGCCGCAAACACCCATGCATATTAGCATTAAAACCACCATTACCCTGATCTGAAAACAGTAGCAGCAGCAACAAAGAACAGCAATGGGGAAGATAGATAAACACAGCTAAACAACTAAAAGGACCCCATGAAAGGTGCCTGTCATGGAGACAGAAAAGATTAACCTGTAGTTGTTATAATTTACTAAAGCTCATAAATGAAAACAAAACATAAAACTTTCCCTCTCCCCCCCCCCCCCCCCCCTCTTCCTGCAGGAAAGCAGGTAACAAGTAACGAGAAGCAGCAAACACAAAAAAGTGACAGTTTTTACATTTGTTCCTCCGTTGGTCCCTTGCCCTCTTTTTTTGCACTGCTTGACAAGAAGTAAGGACTTGGAACCTCAGGAAAGAGAGGAATTATAAAATAGAGAGACAACGCAACTTTTCTTTTCTCTTTGACATGACAAAAACGAAGATCCAGGCATGCCATGGATGAAAAGACCACCTCCTAAACCAACCAATATAAAACTCGAGTGGGCAACCAGATAAGAGACCCATGTATGAAAGAAATGAAAGACTTGAACTTTTGCTAGCAGTTGTTGAAACTTGAAACAAAGGCGAAGTTCCATGGCCTAAAAGCCCGCCCTCGTATAAAAAGGTGAAAGGGAACCCACAGATCCAGCCATGCCCCCTCCCCCCCCCCCCCTTCCAGCTCTACCTGCATGTGTTTCTCCCTGTGTTTTCTCACCTGCATTTCTCACATAAGAAGGTGGTGGTGATGACAGGGAGGACGCCGGAGGGTGGTAGAAGGGCAACAACCCTTCAGTGCAGAGCACCAACGGGTCCTGCTTGGTCGACGAGAAGCTGATCATCTGCTGCCCGTCAGTGAAGAGAGGGTGGGAAACGAGGGAAGGGGAAGCCTTCGCCGGGTACAGCAGCATTGCTTCGCTCCTGGGCGCCTTCAGATACCTCCAGTCGCCCTCCTCGGGCCCCCCCGCCCTTGCTTGCTTGGGGAAACCAGATCCGACCATGCCACAGCCGCCACCACCACCTCCCACACCCACATCAGGAGAACCCACCAACCCATCTAAGCCCACCATCCCGCCGAGGTCCATGTCCTCCGCAGTGCGAGCCAGGGGCTACAACAAGGACGGGGAAGCAGGGGAATGCGACCTGCGTTCATGATATGGGGAGAGGAGGAGGAGGAGGAGGAGGGTTGTCAACAGAGTGGTACTGGGAGCAGCATGTTGAGCGAGCAAGGAGGGGACTTGGTTGGTCTCGCTTGTGCTCTGAAACCTGGCCGTGGGAGGGTGATGAATGAGCAGGAAAAATAACAGGGAGAGAGAGAGAGAGAAGTAATATAAAACACATAAAAACACATATGATCTTCTGCGTGAGATAGGAAACCATTTTCTCTCTCTACACCCATTTTCTCATTTGCAAAATCAGTTTTTAATTTATTCTCGTCGCCTCATTCTCCTATAAAAAATTCTCCCTCACTCACACACACACACGCACAATTTCTTATACAACGGTTGAGCGGGTGTGCATGAACACAGATGCATTGCCATGTGGAGGAACTTTAAATTATTATAAAAGATATTTTATTAGTTTAAATATTATTTTATTACTTTCCAAGATAAGTATCCATCTCAGTCTATATACACACGAGTAAAGTAAGAACATTTTACAACTGGTTTGACGCGCGATTGGATTATCTAATCTGATGAGCGAGAGCGATGGGTATCATCCACATCCTCTCTTAATCGGGATTGGGTGATTTATTCGCGCGATGACGCCCGAATAAGTCACCCCACCTCCGTGTCAAATTGACTCTTAGGGAGACTTTACTAATCGGACTCGGTTAGCGCAAGCAATCCTCGGGTTTGACGCACGATTGAGTTATCTAATCTAATGAGCGAGAGCGATGGATATCACCCGCTTTTTAGACACATCCTCTCTTAATCGGAGTCGGGTGACTTACTCGAGAGATGAGACGCGAATAAGTCACCCCACCTACGTGTCAAACCGACCCTTAGGGGGACTTTGCTAACCGAGTACGGTTAGCGCAAGCGACCGCGGTTGTGTGTGAGGAGAGAGTAGGGCCCACCGCTCTCTCTCTCTCATCCGCTCCGTTATCCTAATCGTTTCTCAAACCGACCCTTACGGCCACTTTGAATTTCGAATAGGGTAAGAGGGTGAGGCATCCGTTGTAAGAGAATGTGTGGGCCCCACGAGGTGCCTCTCACACACATGAATGTTACATGAGGTCGGGTAACGTATTTTACTTAAAGTGCTCGAATACGTTATCCGGATCCTCGTTACAAAGTGGGCCTTAGAGAATAGTCATGTGACAGTGTGATTTAACGTCCTCCCACGTATTTAGATTGCATCTTAAATCAGTTGTGTTAAAATTTAAACTTAAAAAATAAAAAATTAATATTTTATAAATTATTTAAAAGTTATTCTTATCAAAATTATGTATCCACATTTCAATTACAATCAATTTTGTCATATGTCTCCTGAACAATATATAATATGCACCCATATCCACCAAGTTTAATGCTCCCCAGATAACTACAAAAAAAAGGATGACAAGAAAATCTCTCTTATCACATCTCAAAGATAGAGGGTTTGATCTTTTGGCTGCCAAACCCCCCCCCCCCCCCACCCCCACTTAAGTCTTATGGTACAAAGTGGATTCCCATTAAAGCTACCTCCCCCACCACAAGAGATCTGACAATATGAATGGCATGTGACATGATCAATTTTCCATGTTCTTAAGGTGTTACTCCAAAACTCTCATTACATCTCATAAGTTATGTTCCCCCCACAAGGTCCTAATTCCTTCCATCACTCACGGACCCACACCCATGACTTTCCCCTCTGCTCCCTCCTACCTCCTCACGGAGATGCTGGTGGTGGAGGTGTCTTATTAACTTCCCTCCCCCCCCCTAGGGTTTCTTTTGGAGGGCAAGGAGGCTCCTTCCTCTCAAGTACACAAACTATACATGCCATCATTTTAATAGGAGCTCCTAGGGTTTACACTTTAGAGAAGAGGAACTACTTGTAGATCCCCCTTTTAGGCCCTCTGTGTTCCAAGGGGCTCCAAGCCCTACTTACCTAAAAGGGGAGAAAGTCCCATCCCCATGTGGAGGCTAGAGAAGAAAACTAGCAATAAGTAGTGGTCCCTTGAGGACCTGTTATTGTAATGGTGGCACTGCATTATTGTATTTGCAAGTAGGGGGTCCAGCTCCCCCCCCGCCCCCCTCACGTGGCCTATATATCAACTTGGCCTAGTTCTTCATGTTAAAATTGTCTCCCCAAGGATGTTTCTCTTTTTTTTGTTTATGTTGGGGGGAAGGGGGGGGAGGCCCAGGAGGTCTGTCTTTGAGATCCTTTGGTCAAACAAATCTTCTAGACTGGGTGTGGGGAATTTTTAGCCTAACCTAGGGGAAAAAAAATAGGAGATTGATTTGACTGATTTGAACATTGACCATAGGATTAAGTTTTGTCTTTCATTGGTCGAGGATAAGCTAGGTAGGGCTCATGTCTGTACACTTAAGTATCATTAATGACAGCATCTTATGGTTATGTATGCCAACATATATATATATATGTATTTGAAGTTAATCATGAATCATTTAACAAGATTAGTCAAATCGTCCAAAGGATTCACTCGACACCACTCCCTCCCCCGGCCATTCCATTCCACACAAAACCAAACACATCACAAGTCAATTTCAAAAGATAAAAGAATAAATCAAACTAGATCTATCCCTAATTCATATGATAAGGACCTAGAGAGAAAACCCTAGCATGAGAAAACATAGTACTCACCATCCATGAATTATTACTGGCGATGCTTTGTTTTGCTTTGCTCCACTACCTCCATGATTGGCCTCTCCCCCCCCCCTCAGGAATGCTAATACCCCACCCTAGCCAGTTCTCACCTTGTGCTCCTTCCTTCCTGTTGATAGCTTCCTCAATGGTGCCCTGCCTGTGAAGCTACCCCATGCGGGGAAAGGAGCAGCACTTGTGTCTTTCCAACGCATGGTCCCCCCCACCTCTTCATTCACACTGGCCGTTGGATTGGCGTTGGAGGGTGATCCAGACTGGGGATTGATGCATTTTGACGCATAAAAGGAAGGGAAGAAAATTATTGAGGGCTGTTCTCCCCAGGGGTACCGGAGGAGGACAACTTTAGATCTCCCCACTCTGAAGCCTCTTGAGAATAATAATAATAATATATTTATATATATATATATATAGAGAGAGAGAGAGAGAGATTGAGAGAGAGAGATTCACATGAGTCATATGAGAGTGAACTCAGCCGCTGTCAATTCAAACATTCGATATATGCGTCATTTTTGTCAGGGGTTTTTACGTTCATCACTCTGATAAAATCTTATTCATACAAAAGTTCTCTTCAAAATCATAATGCCGTTTACATCCTTCCTTCTTAGAGGGGGGGGGGGAAACATTACTTTGTCTATGTTCGTAGACATCCAATAAAATTGGAACGATTCAGAGTAAAAGAAACATCGCGTCCACTTTTTTCAACATCATTCATAGGTTATACACAACATATAAAGTGAGTTATTGTACGAGAGGTACGCCCCTTACAAATGGGCCACCATAGATCCCCCCATACGCGTGTCACCGGGGGGGGTTTCGAAACCCTAGCCTCCTCTTCCCCGAGTCCCCTCCCCACTGCGGTACATGGCTAAGAATTAAGAAGGACAACCGCGAAATTTTTTCTAACTAAAAAGGATGCTTATGATAGTATAAAATTTTGCCAAAGACACGTATAACTCCACGATATAAATATTTTTTTTCAATGATTAACGTCGAGGGTTCATATTCCAAACTCCAATGGCCATGTGAGAGTAGCTAGAGAAACTTCATCTACGAATTTGTGGAGGTGTACATTCAATATTTGTCCCATTTTAGAGGATTCGTAGGCCGTAGTGATCTGAATCTTGATCAAGTGAAAAATATAACATATATACTTTTTATCAAAGTTATTCGCTAAAAGGTCCAGAAGTTTCCAAATTATATATATTGCCTAAGATATCAATACAGAAGAAAGGTTTGTAATATCGGTCCGATACGGACGTACCTATCACAGACCGGTCGATATGTAATCGGTATATTTTATATATTCAATATTTTATTTTAAATGTAAAATATTTTATAGGTAAGTTGGTTAAGTGACTTCGTCGGTTTGGGAGCGATTTTAGTTCGAAACACAATCCCAAAGACGTCTTAAACAAAAGACACAAACCACCTAACCAACTAAGCTAAAAAGAAAATTGTATTATTTTACATATACTATATATATAAAAGCTCTTTTTTCATATTGACATCTTCCGGTGTGGAGCGGTACAGTGCGGTACGATAGTGGTAGAAAATTGGTACCACCGATACGACCGGGCCGACAAACCTTATCCAGAAGTACTTTAACATTCACACTCTTGATTTGTACCGGTTCAACACAGCCCAACGAATTGAAGCCATAAGAGATTTTAAATACGTGTTGAATGAGGAGTACGAATGTGTCACACCAACCTCATATAAATATATATATATATATATATATATATATATATATATATATATATATATATATATATATATATATATATATGAGGAATGTAAAATCGATATAGCCAATGCGCGGCCCATAGACACCAGGCCCACGTCGGCCCAAGATCCACGACGCACATAATGGGTCCCCAACAGCCACGGCCCACGACAGGCGGCCCAATAGGGCCGGCCATCGGATTCGCCAGCCCACGAAGGGCATCAACCCGGGCATATCGGACGCCAGACGACCCTCCGGCAACCGAACATTACTCCCACCATCATCGGTCTCGACTCCAATAAAGGCAAGCACGTCCCACGGGTGCTGGAAGACTCGCCTAAAGGCCGCCCGACTCCGGAGGAACGGATGCTCAACGGGAAACTCCTAACGATAGCGGGGAGACGTTACCCCATGACTCACGCACTTCCCTGCTAAGGGATAATCCTCCACCACCAGGACAACCCCTATAAATAGACCTTCGATACAGGAGGGACACACTCACACAAACACAGAGACACGGTGAAATAGACACTTACACACGCCACGGCAGACCGACAGCTGCAGAGAGCGCCTTCTACAGAGGGGAGCCCCGGGCTACTTCCAAGCATCCTTCCAGCTTAGCGAGCTCTATCCGAGCACCCGTTGGGCGCGGCGAGCACTCCTTCGGAAGCCCGCCCCTCACTCCAGGCTTGATCGATTGGCTCTCACCTCATCTCTCTCTCTCTCTCTCTCTCTCTCTCTCTCTCTCTTGTGTCCTCCCTTGATCCTCACAACGTTCTGACTTAAGCATCAGAGGGTTATCCCCTACGGTAACGCCCAGGGCTCCTTCTGACGTCGTTTCTCTGGTGTTTGCAAGCCTCCACGGGTGGTCGGGCGATCTTCTCTAACAAACAAATAGTAAAAGTGTGGTACGGGTATGAAGTACCACGTACAGTCTCCCCATGGCTGACCTTCGTGGAAAATTAAGGTGTTGAAATTTCGTTCTATAGAAATTATTTCTCTGTCATCAAATGATGGGACAACAAGAAACTACTATATATATATATATATTGAAGACGTACAAATTTGAAATGTCTTCTTTGAGATATTGTCCCCGCTACGCCCGGTAGTGGCTAAAGTTTTGTCCTTTTTTGCTAGTAAAATTACTCTCAAAGGAGAAGACTTGGATCTTTTTATAAGCACATGCCCATCTTTGTAATTTCTAATATGGGATCTTTTGAGCCCCCTTCTTAGACCTCTACACTAGCCCCCCTCTCAGTAAAGGTGAACTTTGTACTTATTGGGCCACGATTCCCACTGACGGCACCAGATGAAGAGACAAGATCTCGTACCAAGCCATAAACCATCCGATCTAGGGCGATCGCAAGATGCAGGCACTCCAGCACAGGATTCTACAAAGAAGGAAGAAAGCAATCAGAGGGCCCAGGGTTGCGAACCCGGAGAAAATCCTCCGATGCCTAAGTTAGCGAGTGGCAAGAGTGAGGTGCGAAAGGGGACAGGAGAGGAGGGGGCATGAGATAGCTCTCCACCAATTGAAGTGGCTGAGAGTTGGCTTACCTTTCTGGAGGGGTTCTCTGGGATTATATAGCTGCATGCTCCCTTTCCTGGGTAGAGGAGGTGTGAGAGCCTGGGGGACGCCACATCCATAAGAGGGACTCTTACCGTTTAAGGACTCTCGCCCTCTTCTTATCCCCTTGGGCTTCCTCCTCCCAGGTAACAGCGTAACGTCCGCCTGGATGAGCGCCCAGTAGCAAGGACTTCGCCCTAGCTTATCAAGGAGTCTTGACGATGAGCCGATCCATAAAGGATAAGAGGCATCCCTTGCCGACGCTGAGGGGCCAAGGGTGTGGGCACATAAAGGGGAGCCTTCCTCGGCCCTGTGAAAGCTCGGCACGATCACCGCTCAGCTTTTCCCGAGCGTTGGGGAGGCCAACTGATCGGGCAACCGAGCTAAGGCTAGAGGGTCTAAGTGGGTCTCGAGAAATTGAGGTCTTATAGTAGGTGGGCCCTGTTGGGGATGTCACTTGTTGGGCCTTGAGGGACCGCTCGGGCCATGTATATAGTGGGCCGCGAATCTCTCCCTCTCCCTCTCCATATATATATATATATATATATATATATATATATATATATATATATATATATATATATATATATATATATATGCCCAAATAAATAATCCCCATTTTCTTGAATGGCATCTACCTAACTCGAACCTATTCAAATCCATTTGTTTAAATCACGTCTAGTTGAACAGATGCAGTTTAAATCCCATCTACCAATATCGACACAATTTATAGGCACAATAGTGATGGATTTGAGATGACAAATATTACATCGAAAATGCTAAACTAGATAATTTATTTTAAAAAAATTGGTTAATAAATGTGATTTTGCAATGGATTTTTGTCGCAAATATGTCATTATTGTGCATTTGATTTTGAGATGGAATGCGTTCTGTCACATTTTTTTTTGATAGAGCGACGAATGCTTAGGCATCATAAATCTGTAAGAAATCAACGACATCTTTGCGACTGAACTTAGTTTGTGGCCATTACATCTCAAAATAGTGACAGAATTATGACGGATTTTTTCCATCGCTATTGTTTTTCTCTCCCCTTACTCTAGCGACGAATATGTTATACGTCGCAATTCTGTCACTATTTTGAGACGAAATTGAGACAGCAAGAATCTGTCTCAAATATCCGTCTTTATTATCATATTTTCTTATAGTGATCAGATCTGTTAGGATCGAGACACTGGCGAGACAACGATCACATACACAAGCACACATTACGATAAAGAACAAGATAGAGATTTGGAGAAACCACTTTTTCCACTATGAAAGAGAACTACACCTTCCCCCTAGTCACACTCAGACACCTGACAACCTCTGGTCTCTATGCCACCCCTGGGATTACAATGATATTTATAGACGACTCCCAGCTGTCTCTGAATCCCATTAGGACTACCTCCTATGTAACGACCCAAGATCCGGATACCGAGAAGGCCTGATACCATTCGAATCCTGACATGCCGCCCACGAGCCAGGAGGGCTCGGAAGCGCTAAAAGGAGTATGGAGGCACAAAGAAATAGGAAATAAAGTAGGACAATTCAATAATTAACAGAAATAAATAAATAACTACAATAACAACAGAGTCCTGTCCAACCGAATTTACAGTCTAAAGTAATAAAACGTACCACATGCCGAGTGAACACTCGGCCCGGTTAGCTGGTAACTGAGAACCTCCGAACAGCACCCTCGAACCTCGAGGAAGAACCGCCACACCTGAAAAATAGAGAATGAGTCTCCAAAATAGAGACTCAGCAGGGATCACGCGGAACCCCAACCGGAAACAACGGCGGTAGCAGAAAGGAAAGCTACAACGACAGCAGGAACAGCGAACCGGTGGCCGGTCAAAACTCGGCACTACAGCTACTCCTACCATACCAGAAAACACACCCCCGATCTCACGGTCGGGGGCTACTGAACCACACTAGTACCACTTACTAAAGTAAAAACCCACGGCAACCCCGCCGTAGAGGCCTGTCTCCCAGGACACAGTCAACCTGGACACGTTGTCCAAGGTGCAACCCCGACCACCCGGTCGCGGACACCGCACCAACAAGATGCAACCTCGGTAAAGCTACTAGCACCAATATCACAGCACGAAAATCGACACACGGACCACGGTGAACCAACCGGAACTCAACGGTCAACATGACCGAAAACCCAAAGTTCAAAGTCACGGAAACTGACAGTCTGTCACTCCCGCTTCGACAGGAGTACCTCCCACTATAAGCACAGTCGGTAGCGTCCCCTGACGACTTACACCGCACCGCAGGTGAACTGCCTAACGTGGTAGCGCCTACCAAAGGTACGGACACCGTACAAGTAACCACAAAGTAAGTGACTAGCTGGGGTCACGCCCATCAGCGTGGGTCCAACCGCCCCCAACCACGTGTGCATACACAGACCATGCGTCCTAGGTCTGACCTCTGATTGGTTTTTCCCTTAGCCGGACTCTGGCTACAAACGTGGGGCCCGACGGAAACCAGTCTAAAAACCGTCCTCAGGGTAAGCCCGTACACCTACTCCCAGGTGAGACCAGTACACGCGTACTGGTGGGCTACGACTAGTGGAGGGTCACTGAAGGAGTAGACTCTCAAGCCAACGGAACACAACGTCCAAACCCGATGAAGTACGGGGACCGTCCCACGTACCAGCACCGTCGCACGGTGAACACGGTCGAAGAAGAAACGGGACTCACAGTCCACGGGCCACGCACCTGGCCATGCAGAAACACAGAAGCATGGTTCCCAAGGCAGCTCACAAGCCGCCAAACCAAATCCCACTCTCAGGGAAACGCGGGAACCCTCCAGCCCTAGGCTGGGCAACTGGACTTGCAATCCAAGGCCTTACTCAAGGCCCACTCAAAAACCTCTTCCCAAAGAAACTCACGACGTGCGGGGAACCCTCGCCGCACTCACACCGACGCACGGTGACTCGATCAAGCGTAACACAAAAGCCTGGAACACGAGGAGTCACCCAGACTCTCAAACCCATGGGCACGCTAAACGAAGTGGCACGGTCCTCCCGACACCCTCAAGACAAGGACACAGAACCCTCGGGATGTCTGGGACATTCACGAGACCACAGGTCGACCACTGGGTCGCAACTGGGTCGACCAGGGATCCACACAACTCGAAACGATCGCGGCAAACACGAAGAACCACTTCGGCACAACACAGTATCTGATGGTCCATCTTTGGGCCGTCACAACTGTAACGGTCCAAAGCTAGGCCGCCACAGCACTGTAACGGTCCAACACGGGAGCGTTAAACGAAACGGGCAACATTGGCTGTGGCGCACCCACCCTGGGGCATCACAGCCTCTAACGGACCAAGCCTGGTGTGTTAGAAGACAGAACAAAATAGGTTGTGACGCACACCCCTCAGGGCGTCACAACCCCTAACGGACCTACCCAGGTGCGTTAGAAGGAGGGATACGTCCACTCTGACGCACCCAAGAATGGGCGTCACAAGGCTCTAACGGTCCACCCCTGGTGCATCAGAGTCTCGTGACCCCGATCGGTCACAACCACGATAACGGATGTAATGGTCGAACCCAGGTGCGTCACACCCTCTGGCGATTTATTGTAAGACCTCCAGAGCGACCGCCGCCCTGCCGACACCACAAACCTCTGTGACGCACCCCTCTTGGGGCGTCACGGCATGTAACGCACCCACCCTGTGGCGTCACAGCCTGTGACGGTCACTGGAAGGACTGTCACACCGTCCCGAGAGCGGGACGGCGAGAAACGACCCAAAAATCGTTACACGCCCCCATACCTCCACGGGAGAGGGGGAAAACAAGGGGGAAGCCCCCAAATAGCCCCTAGCATGCATCTAAGGCCTCGGATCGGCCAAAAACGCGATGGATCGGTGGATCGACTCACGAGCCCTAAAACATGGAATTTTCTCAAAAATCCCCAAATATGCCCGCTCGGCTCACCGCGGCCTACAAAACTTGCGGGAAAGTAAGCTCAAGAGCTGGGGGTCCATCTCCCTACCTCCACCGAAGAAACGATGCACCGTGGACGCCGATCCACGAAGAAATCACCGCGAAACCCTCGCCGGCTCACGAACGCGCCCCCAAGCTGCGCCACGTCTCCACCACCTCGATCCTCGCCCGTCCTCCCTCGCATCCTCACCCGCACCACCTCCACCTCACCCCCGCATCACTCCGTCGGCCGCCAGAGAAGAGAGGGGAGAAAGAGAGCGTGAGAGAAGAGAGAGGGAGGGAAGAGAGAAAGGGTTAATATATATAGAAAAATCTAAAAATTGTAGAAATTCAAAAAATTATGAAAAATTACCTCCGCGATCCTCGGAAGGAGGACAACGCAGTGGTAACGTCCTGGAGTCAGAGAACGTCATGGTTCGCCCTGCACAAAGTTTCGAAGGCACATCAGGGAAAAACATGTGTAAAGTATAAAATACACTCCGAGACCCACGAAAAATATCCGAAAAATCTGAGGCATTACATCCTAATGCCTACCTAGAGTCCCACACAGACTCAAACACAAAGTCCAACTCCAATTCAGCTTACTTGCGGATCAAGACACCCTAACAAATCTCCACATAGGCTTGAACCCGCAAGCCATCTGAAGTTCTGCCTGGTGCCAAATCCACAACCGATTTGTCTGCCCTGCATCCAATACCCAGATGCCTACACCATAGCAAGGTGCCTTACACAGCTCAGTACCATTATGCGCCTCAATGTAGCACCACCTCTCTCAACTGACATGAGATACACGACCACAATCGAGATTTGAAGCAAAAGTGACCCGCTTCATCTACACTCCACCATCAGTAGACCAAGATCGCTGATATGTAGTACTCACCTTGGACACACTCGCTCAAGCCACGCCTGTGTCGACCCCCTCCCTACCTACAAGCTTGTACACACCGTTCATCATCTGTCCTTACAATATAACATGTGCTCCTCCACATACTCTGAGAGCCCCACCTTCAAGAGTGCATCGGTAACCTCTTGAATACAAGACTCCTACTAAGATCAAGTTATTCTTTAGATTTGGCACATGTCAGACCTTTGTTAGTGTACTTATCATTTCATCAAACATGCGAACCTGCACCGATCCCACTACAGCGACTGTGCACTCCATGTCGTTTGCCAACTGGGCCGAGCCACTATCACATGCCCGATATGTGCTAAACTTCTTCCCATCCAAACACACATGAATCGAACATTAACTAGAATCTAAAATCCAACCTGAATCTCCTTCACCAACAGATGCCGTGCAGAAGATCATATCTCTCTCGATGTCTTCCACAAGTACCCTAATAGATGATGTCTCTTCCTTCTCCTTCCCCTTCCATAGCTTCGCATCCTCCTTTCGCACACGACAATCCCTCTTTATATGGCTTTTTTGTTACAATAGTAACACATCCGAGGAACCCGTGACTTGGAATGACCCCTACTCTTTCTGGACTCCTACCTCTCATCCGATCTCCCTCAACCTCCACCTACAATCAAAAGGTGACTTTCACCTGATGCCCGATCACCACCGCTCTTCCGTCGTGACTCATTCATGAGCAACGAAGCGACTGCATCATCTAACTTGAGAGTATCTTTTCCAAATGGATGTTGTAACGCCCCGGATTTTTTGGATTATTGTTCGGATCAGGATCCATGAGTTTAGGATCGCTTTTGTGGGTCCCGGATTGAGTTTAGTGGGTTACGCATGTTTTCATCTGTCAGACCTTCGGAACCCCGTGTAGGACGAACCGATGTGTTCTCCAACTCCGGGTCATTACCACCACGTTGTGCCTTTTCCAAGGATCGTGGGGAGTATTTTTTTCCTTATTTTTATATTTTCTGAAATTATAAAATCCCAAATTCATTTTCTATTTAAACTCACTCACCCCCTCTCTCCCCATTCTCTCTTTCTCACTCTCTCTCATCTCTTTCTCTTCCCCTCTCCTCCGGGCGGCCGACGGAGGCGATGGTGGGTGATGTGGAGATGGCGTGGGGGCGAGGAGTACGAGGACGGGTCGAGGATCGAGGCGTGGTGGCGCGAGGAAGCTCGGTGCGCGTTCGTGAACCGGCGGGAGTTTCGTGGGCGTTTCACGTCGGAACGGCGTCCACGGCTCGTCAATTCTTCGGTGGAGGTAGGGAGATAGATTCATAACCCATGTACTTCATTGTTCGCGAGTTTGGTAGCCCATGGTGAGCCAAGCGTGGGTTTATTGCCGTTGGGGATTAAAATCATATTTTTAGGGCGTGCGACGGATTCGTTGGATCGCGCGAGATTTTCTCGCTTTCTTCCCTCCATTTTTGGGTTTTGGAGGTAGGGGAATGGTCCCCTATGTTTTCCCCCTCGACTAGGGTTGAGCGGGCATGGAAACCGGGCCTTAGGGGTTGGTTCGGTTTAGGTCTGCGCCGTGTTCGGTTGACCAACCGAAGAGGTTTGGTCGACCGAACCGGCCCGCAGTGGGGCGGCCGGCCATGTTGGTTCGGTCGACCGACCCTCAAGGGCCGGTCGACCGCACGCCCTGTTGGTCGACCGACCAACAGGGCTGGTTGATCGAAATATGCCCCTCTTGCCCGTTTTGGGTAATGGTCGGTCCGGTTGAGATCCAATGACCGACCTATGGCCCCGTGAGTGTCCCAGACACCCCGTGGGTACCGTGACCGTGTTTTTGGGTGTCCGGAGGTACCGTGTCATCTCGATTAGTGAGTCCATAGGTTTGCTGGATCCAGGTGACCCCTTGTGTTCTGGGCTTTCGTGTTCGCGCTAGAATGAGTCACCATGTATCGGCATGTGTGCGGTGGGTCATTCCCGCACGTCGTGAGCTTCTCCGGAAAGTGGTTTCCGTGTGGGCCGTGCGTATGGTCTGTGGACTATGAGTCCAATTACCCAACCTGGGGCTGGAGGTTTTTCGCTCTTCCCTTGGATAGGGAATTACCTCGACGGCTTGTGAGTTATCTCGGTATTCATACTACCGTAGTTTCAGACATAGGGATTAGGCTAGATTGACGGCGTTGTGCCTTCACGTGCAGTGGTCTTGACCGAGTCGTGTGATTCAAAGACCGTTTGGTTGTTAGGTCTAGTGGGTTGTCCAGAGTCTGGTGGCCTCGAGCCACCTGGTACTCCGTGTTACTCGTGATGGGTGCGTGCATGGTTTTTCGTGTTCACGTTTAGTGACCTTCCACTAGCCGTAGCTTTCCAGCGTACGTGTGTGCGGACCCACTCGGGAGTGGTGAAGAGCGTGACCCCGAGAGAGATAATTTTTAGGCTGGTTACCGTAGGGCCCCTCACCTTTGCAGCCTGCGTCCGGGCTGGGGGGAAAACCAGCTAGAGGACCCGACTTAGAGCGGATGGTCTGTGTGTGCACACGTAGTTGGGGACGTCTGACCCGTGCTGACAAGCGCGACCCCAGCTAGTCCTTGTTCTGTGTTCCTTGTTACTGTACGATGTCTTTGTCTCCGCCTGGGGCGTCGTAGGGAGACACCTGAGGCTGCGGACTAAGTCGTCAGTGGACGCATTCAACCTTCCTTCTAGTATGCAGTGCTCCCGTCACGTGACGTGAGTTTCATGTGATTCGAGTTTCCGTTTCCCATCTGCGGCACGTGATTTTGCGTGTAGTTTCTGGGTGTTTTCCCGAAGCCAAGGTCTAGGGTTTCGATGAGTGTTACCGAGGGTTTTCCTAGCCGGTGTAGAGTTCACGATGGCGAGGTCATGATCGTGTCTGCCCAGACTGCGTGGTCTTGGGTTGGGCGTTTGTCTGTGAGAAGGGCCTCTACGACAGTGGTGTCGTAATGGTTCTCTTGGCAGTGTAGCCATAGGCTTTCCCGTTAATCCGATGGTTCCCCAATTGTGAGATCGGGGCATGTTTTCCAGTACAGTAGGAGTAGTTGTAGAGCCGAGATTTTACCGGCCACCGTGTTTGCTGTTCCTGCTGCCGTTGTTGCTTTCCGCTATCGCCGTTGTTTACGGTTGGGGTTCCGCGGGCCCCCTATTCAGCCAGTGATAGGAGGCTCACCCCTGCTTTTCAAGTGCGGCGGTTCTTCCTCGAGGTTTGAGGGTGCTGAGCGGAGGTTCTTAGTTGCCAGCTCGCCGGGCCAAGTGTTCACTCGGTATTGGATACGTTTCTTTGTCTTAAACTGTACTTTGATTGGACTGGACTCTCTGTAGTTAATTATTTATTTCTATTAAATGTTGTATTGTTCTACTTTATTTCCTATTTCTTTGCACCTCTACACTCATTTTTTCCCTTCCGAGCCCTCCGGCTCGTAGGCGACGGGCCAGGATTCGAATGGTATCAGGTCCTTCCCAGTATCCGGATCTTGGGTCGTCACAGATGTGCAGTAACAATATGATCATACGATGCAGGTAATGATGCTAACAAGAGAAGTGCCTTGTTCTTTTCATAAATCTTCATGTCCTGAAAAAGCTCATCTATCAAAATCTTAATCTACTCATCCAGATGATCCTCCAGTCATGCTCCCTCTTCCATCTTCAAGCCATATAGTTTCCTTTTGAGAAATAACTCGCTGTGGACACTAAATAAAAAATTCTCACCCCATGTTTATGTGCAGGGGAATAAAGAAGAGGAGAAAAGAGAAGAGCAGATGAGAAGAAGAAAATAAGAAAAGGAAACACCCTCGCGTGCCCTTCAACGGCACACCCTCAAGTGCCCTCCAGCGGCACGCCCTCAGCAGCCCGTGCCCGGCACACCCAGGGCAGCCTCCAGCGGCATGCCCCTGAGCCTCTAGCGGCACACCCTTGCTGCCCTCCAGCAGCACACCCTTTTGAGCCCTTTAGTGGCACACCCATGGTGCCTCCCCAGCGGCACACCCTTTGGGGCCCTCCAACGGCACACCCTTTTAAGCCCCCCAGTGGTGCAGTCCACCCCGTTCATCACCCGGCAGGGCTTGCAGCCCTTCTACCCGATGTAGTCCAATTTGTTCATCACCCGGGGACACGTTACGGCCTTTGGACCGGTGCCACCGGCAACAAACCCATCAGTCACTGCTTGTGGCCCTCGGCGCGCAGCATGATCAAGTCAGGCCAACTAGGATCTTGTCGCGGTGTCAACACACTGTTTAGACACGCACATAATCCATGTCAGGGGACAAGATCGGGGGTGAATCTCTAATTAATACCCACTGCTAGCGGACGTCAAAGCCAGTCGGGGTATAAAAGCCCCCGCTTCGATGAAGAACAGAAGGGGGGAGGGAGAACAAAAAAAGGAAGAGATAAAGAGAAGAAGGGAAAAGAGAGGCTGGCTCTCCACAGAGACAGAACGAAGAACCAAGGAAGCAAAGAGAAGAAGAAGAGAAGAAGAGAGAAGGACAGCCTGCCGCCCTGACCACCGTCGCTCGTACGAAGAGGAGAAGAAGAGGGAAAGAAAAAAAGAGAGAAGGAGCCTGCTACTCCGCCACCACCGTCTGTGCAAAGAGGAGAAAAAGAAGAAAAGAGAGAAGAGAGTGAGCTATGGGAGGGGAGGAGTTAATGCTCCGTTCCCCTCCCCACTGTGTCTTGTTTTATTTCTCTCCGTTCCTTTTTTTTATCACGATGTATTAGCCCCTCTTAGGCTACTCCCTTTTATAAGAATAAAAAAGGCTCGCTAGGTGTTCATGTTTTGTGCATGTTCTCCCATTATGTGACTGCGTTCGTTGTTGTCTTGGGCTTTCCCCATACCCTTTATCGCTTATCGATGTAGCACTCCTTCTTCTCCGGCCTGCTCATCTCATCATGAAAGGTAGCACCCCCCCTCGTTGTCCATTTGATCCAATTCCTCTCCCTGTTAAGGAGAGCTCCTGCGGGATGAGGCTTCATGGGTTCATTCGATGTGATGAGTGAAATTCTAAGGCTAGATCCTCGCATAAAATCCCATCTCCTTGGGTTTCCTTGATTCTCTAATTTGTGCCTCTGCCGTTGTCCACTCAACCTTGTAGTAGGAGTTCTCCTAAGGCTGGGTCAACCCCCAAACCCGGTGCACCCTTGGCCTCGCTAGCCCGGCACACTCCCAACGGCCCTTGGCCGGTGCATACTCCAGCCATCCTAGCCCGGCATATAACGACCCAAGATCCGGATATCGGGAAGGCCCGATACCATTTGAATCCTGGCTTGCCGCCCACGAGCCGGGAGGGCTCGGAAGGGCTGAAAGGAGTGTGGAAGTACAAAGAAATAGGAAATAAGGTTGGACAATTCAACAATTAACAGAAATAAATAAAAAACTACTATAACAGAGTCCAGTCCAACAGAAAGTACAGTCTAAAGCAGTAAAGCGTACCACATGTCAAGTGAAAATTCGGCCCGGTGAGTCGACAACTAAGAACCTCTGAACAGCATCCACGAACCTCGAGGAAGAACCGCCTCACCTGAAACGCAGGGGTGCGCCTCCTGTCACTGGCTCGGTAAGGATCCCGCGGAACCCCAATTGAGAACAACGGCGGTACGGAAAGCAGTAACTACAAGAACAACAGTAGCAGTAGGAACAGTAAACACGGTGGCCGGCCAAAACTAGGCACAACAACTACTCCTACTGTACCGGTCAAGCAGAAAGAGAAATCCCGATCTCACCATCGGGAACCAGACCACTCTAACACCAAGCCTACCGAGGAACACTCACGGCAACCTTGACGTAGAAGTCTACCTACACAGGCACGACCAACCGGGACCGCGCAGTCCCACACTGGCACGATGAAACCTCGGTGAAGCCACTGGCACCCTGGCCACTACCTCGGAAACATCGGACGGTCCAGAAAGCCACGTCTCGCAGACGGGGAACGGAACCCAGAAACAGGAGAGTCACGTCTCACGTGACAGGAGTACCTGCCCACCAGAAGTAAGGCCGGATGCGTCCACTAACGACTTAGACCGCGCCTCAGGTGTCTCACTATGGCGCCCCAGGCGGAGACTGAGACACCGTACAAGTAACCACAGAACACAGAACAAGGGTCTAGTCAGGGTCGTGCTTGTCAGCACGCGTCCGAAGTCCCCGACCACGTGTGCACACACTGACTGACTGCGCTACGTCAGGCCCTCTTGCTAGTTTATCCTCCCGGCCCGGACTCGAGCCACCACAGTAGGAGGCCCACGGCAACCAGCCTAAAGTCATCTCTCGGGTAGCCTTGCCACCACTCCCTGCAGGGACCATATGCGTGTCGGAATGCTACGACTAGTGGGGAGTCACTGATGTGACCACTCTCCTCAGAGAAACTCCGAGAATCACGCACGCACCCTATGCGAAAGTCACGAAGGACCAAGTGGCATCGAGCCACGGGACTCTGGACAGTCCTCTAGACTCACTAAACCTAACGGTCCTTGAGTCACAAGACTCGGGGTCAAGACCGTTGTACGTAATGGCACAATGCTTAGGTCTAAACTCACGGTAGCACGAATACCGAGATAGCTCACGAGCCGCCGAGATCATTCCATCGGGAAGGGAACTGAGAAGCCTTCCAGCCACAGACTAGACAACTGGACTCATAGTCCAAGGCCACACACACGTCCCACGTGAAAAGCACAGAAGCACGATTCCCAAAGTAGCTCATAGGCCGCCATGCCGATTCCCCATCCCTGGGAAAAGTGGAAAATCTCCAGCCCCAGGCTGAATGACTGGACTCGTAGTCTAAGGCCAAACACTTGGCCCAGTCGGGAACCATCTTCCGCAGAAACCCACGACATGCGGGGGAACCCCACCGCACTCACACCGATACACGGTGACTCGATCGAGCGTAACACGAAAGCCCGGAACACACGCATGGTCACTAGACCCTGAACACACGGGCACGCTAATCGAGATAACACGGTACCTCCAAACATCTCAGAAACACGGTCACGGAACCCATGGGATGTCTGGGACACTCACGAGGCCGAAGGTCGACCACTGGGTCACCATCGGGTCGACCGGAGACCAACACAATGCGAACCCGACATCGCGAGCATGGAAATCTCCTAGCGGTCTAACCTTAAACTGCCACAAGGCCTAGCGGTCTAACCTTGGACCGCCAAGGATAGTCTAGCGGTTTAACATTGAACCGCTACACACAGAAACCACAGACCCTTAGCAGTCTACCCTTGGACCGCAAAGCAGAGCCTAGCGGCCTATTACTACACCGCCAACGACGCTGGCGGTCCACCTCTGGGCCGCCAAACCCTCGGAACACACGAAGCTCAAGCGGTCTTAGCAGTCGAACCCTGGACCGCCAAGGACCTTGGCGGTCTATCGCGTGGCCGCCAGCCTTGAACCGAGACAAGGAGACCCCTAGCGGTCTACCCTTGGTCCGCTTGGAGCCCTTAGCGGTCTCTGGAATGACCGCTAAGGCGTCCTGAACCCGAAACGGTGAGAAAACGGCGAGAAACTCATTCCACGCCCCAATCACCCCCGGGTGATGGGGAAACAAAAGGGAAACCCTTCCCCAAGCCCCTAGGCATTTGATGATGCCCTCAAACCACCAATTAACACATTAAAACGTTAGATCGGGCTCACACCCCAAAATCATGGATTTTCCCCAAAATGGTAATAAACCCACGCTCGGCTCGCCACGGGCTACCAAATCTGCGGGGGATGAAATACATGAGCTGAGGGTCCATCTCCCTACCTCCACTGAAGATTCTACGCGCTGCGGACGCCGCTCCGCGAAGAAAATGCCGTGAAACCCTCGTTCTTCCCCAGCTTCCCACAAACCACACACGCTGCCACGATCGCCACGCCGCCGTCGCCGCGTTGTCGCCCACCACCGTCTGCAGCAGGAGGGGAGCACGCCGCCGCGTCCACGGGAGAGGGGGAGGAGAGGGGCGCCGGTCGCTCACGGGATGAAGGAAGGAGGAAGAAGAAGAAAAGAAGAAGAATAGAAAAAGAAAAAGAAATGGGGGTTATATAGAAAATCCAGATTTTTCAAAAAATATGAAAAAATAGAAAAATATACCCTGCGATCCTCAAAACACGCTGATCGTCGTGGTACCATCCCGAGTAAGTGAACGACCTGGTTTACCCGCTACGGGGTTCCGTAGGTCCTGTCAGGGAAAAACACGGGAAACCGTGGAACACGTTCCGTGACCTCCGAAACTGATCTGAAACGCACGGATCCTAACTCGTAAAATGTCCGAAAGATAATTCTGGGCAAAATGAGAACAAATTCTCTGAGAAAATAAATTCGGGACCCAAGAGGAAGGATCCGAAAGGTTCGGGATATTACAGCCCTCCCCCCTTAAATAAATTTCATCCTCAAAATTTAGGAGTAGCACCAAGCCACAGGAGAAGAAAGCCTTAACTAACTGGCAACGCCGTCAGAGCCCCAGCACGAAAAACCTCGATTCTCACAAAAGCACCGATCCTGAGGGACACAGCGAGACTACAATCACGAACGACACCTCGCTCCGCACGCCGCACACGCCGGCCGTCAGAGCAGGCATACACCAAAGGACACAGTCCAGCATCACTTCAGCCACAACGAAGAACCAATCATGGCATCGCTGCCACAATCTCGCTCACCGAGGAGACACAGTCCTCGCCACCGAGAAACAGCTACCGATCCCTCCTAAGGTCGGCGGATAAATTACACATCAGCTTCACAATCAACTGACAGGTCACACACCCTTCTCAAGGGAACAACCAATACAGAGCCTCCATCAGCTCACGCAGCCATCTCAACAGACCGCAATCAGATCATCGGCTTAGCGCCAAGAATCATCTCACACCTGGCAAGCCGAAAGACGACAACAGCATGGGACCAACTCTATCAGAACTCAAACTTCGACAAAGCCCAGATCCCATCCGGAAAAGTATATCACAGAAACGACCACCAAAGGCCTCGCTGATACGCAGCTCTCATCAATTTCGATGAACAACCACCAGCATCTCCTGTCTGTGAAAGAACATACACCGGTCGCCAGCTGCTCGTCAACGGGAAACCTTCACCGGCCCAGCAAGCACGATCCAACTCACGATAGGCCATCCGTTGTCTCACACAGACAATTATAACATCTCGAGCTGCACTCCTCTCTGACACCGCATCCGAACTCAATCATCGCGCCAACTCGACCCTCTCCGGGGAGCACGATAAAACCAACGACAAGACTCAGGAGTCTTCGGTCTTCACCTCACTTGACTCAGACTTACAGGGAAATCACCCCATGCTGGTCACCATACCAGGAATAACCATTGCGATACCAGCGTCCCATCAAGGACCTCCACACACAGGCGTCACTCTTCCATCCTGTCTCATCAAATCCTATCTCAACAAATCCAAGTGGACACCTGCCAATCCCGATTCTGCCCTTACCACAAAGCCACGGGACACCACCTGAACAACATACGGCACACATCTCCAAGGGAGGAAAGTGGCATCCAAAATTACGGCAACCTAGTCGCCAACACCACGACCAATGCATACTGGGTCCCCAGTCGATTATAGATCTCACCGTCACAATCCGACACGACCATATAACCAACAGACGATGTTGTGGTCGATCACACGGTTAGGCTCACCAGCCAAGAATGCGAACACCACCCAACCAGCACTCGTCCTTCCGGAACAGCGCCAGCACCCTTACCCACCAGGGAAAACGGGCACAACTCTCACAGGCAACCACCTTGCCAAAACACAAGACACGTCTCGCACGGATCCCATGGCACACAGTGGCCAACCAATCCGAACACACAATGCAAGACGATGAACCTTATCCAAATGCAATCTCTCCAACAAAAGGAGAAACCGACCACACTTCCGACCAACGGACAACTCCACGCTTGACCTGACCTTAAGCCTCACGCACGCTGGGAACAACACCTTCCAGCACCGAGAAAATCATCACCACGTCAGGTCAGCGCCTCTGACACACTCGACGAGTCTCACGTCAGACCATAATCATAGCATCTATCGATGCACCACCACTGCAATTCCTCGAATTGCAGCACGGCACGCCAAGAGCCGCAACATGAGCCATAACCGGCAATCGTCAATGCTCATTCTTGAGTCCCTAAACTCACCGTGGAACCTTCACAACTCAAACCAAATCCAGGGCAAACACAACACATTCGCACGCAAGAGCGCAAGAGCAAAAACTTACTAGGATACCACAACCCAATCTTGCCTTGAAATCCGCAAGAATAATCGGGATCGACACGTCATTTCTGACGCCACAGAGCATGACAAGAACATCAGGCTTGACAAAATAGCAGCTCACCGAGAAGATTCTCCGCTCATCCGAGTGCACCTCTCGATCAGAGCACCCGCTCTGCCACCTTAAACCACAACCTTAACACATTAGGTGCTGGATAAATCCGGCGCTGGAGTGTCAAGACTCGACAACAGCTCCCTCAGAGCACACTCACGACCACTTAACCACGAACAATCCTCGCCAGCCACCTGACTTCGCAGCGAACACCTCGAACGCAGCACCATAGCAACGCACCCGCCGGCAACCTCTGCCCAACGCAGTGCAACCGGGGCCACAATTAATGAGGGAGAAAGCTCTCAACCTCGATACTCAAACCCCACGCCGGCACGAAAGCCGCGAACAACAACCGCCTTCACAGCGCACTCAAGCTCTCAAGCGAGAAATCCAGCGGAAAATAAACATAAAACCCTAAGCCAGCTGCCGACTATACTGGACCTTATGGACTCTGATCACTGCAGTATCTCGAATTCTCATGTACGTCCACAACCACCGCTCTGATACCAACTATAACGACCCAAGATCCGGATACCGGGAAGGCCCGATACCATTCGAATCCTAGCCCACCGCCCACGAGCCGGGAGGGCTGAAAGGAGTGTGGAGGTACAAAGAAATAGAAAATAAGGCAGGACAATTCAACAATTAACAGAAATAAATAAAAAACTACTACAATAGAGTCCAGTCCAACAGAAACTACAGTCTAAAGTAGTAAAGCGTACCACATGCCAAGTGAACACTCGGCCCGGTGAGCCGGTAACTAAGAACCTCTGAACAACATCCTCGAACCTTGAGGAAGAACCGCCTCACCTGAAACGTAGGGGTGAGCCTCCTGTCACTGGCTCAATAGAGATCCCGCGAAACCCCAACTGAGAACAACAGCGATACGAAAAGCAGTAACTACAAGAACAACAGTAGCAGCAGGAACAGTAAACATGGTGGCCGGTCAAAACTCGGCACTACAACTACTCCTACTGTACCGGTCAAGCAGAAAGAGAAATCCCGATCTTACCATCGGGAACCAGACCACTCTAACACCAAGCCTACCGAGGAACACTCACGGCAACCCTGCCGTAGAAGTCTGCCTACATAGGCACGACCAACCGGGACCGTACAGTCCCACACTGGCACGACGAAACCTCGGTGAAGTCACTGGCACCCTGACCACTACCTCGGAAACACCGGACGGTCCAGAAAGCCACGTCTCGCAGACGGGGAACGGAACCCGGAAACCGGAGAGTCACGTCTCACGTGACAGGAGTACCTGCCTGTAATGCCCTGGATCCTTAGTGGATCTTTGTCGGATCTTTTATAGGTCTTTCAGATCCTTTTTGGAAAGTTTCGGATCGCTTTTGTAGCTCCCGAGTTGAGTTTTACGATCCGTGTGGGTTTTTCTCCCATATAATCTACGGAACCCTACGGTGAGTTTAGTTCTCAGTTCGTCGACTCGTGGACGATACTATTGCGATGTACTATTCGCGAGGATCGTTTTGGCTATTTTTGCGTATTTTTTTGAATTAGTGCATTTTCGGCGCATTTTACGGATTTTCAGAAATTAGATAAAATATCTAATTTCTTTTTTATATTAAACCCACCCCCCCTCTCTCTCTTATCACTCACGCCCTCACTCCCTCCCTCTCTCGTTCTCTCACCCTCTCGGCTCCAGCTACAGACGTAGGCGACCGTGAGCGAGGTAGCGACGCCGGGGAGTTATTGAGGCGGGTGATGGAGCGAGGATCGGTGCGGTTTCGGCGCGATCCCGAACGGTGGATTCAAAGCCGATGGTTCGGTTCACGTTGTGGTTTTCGGCGCGGTTTAGTCGCTTCGGCACTCGGTTTCTTTGGTGGAGGTAGGGAGATGGACAGCCACTTCGTTCTGCACGTTTTCCCTACTCCTACGTGCGGTTTGGTGCTCGATCGGGGGAGATTGGGCCAGTTTAGTGAAAACCGTCATTTTTGGGGTTTGTAGGGTTCGTCGAAAAACGGCAACCATTCTCGATCTAATTAATGTCAAAATGACCGCTGGGATGTCTGGATCCCATTCACGTAAGTTTCGTGTCGATCGATCGTCATTTGGGGCCGGTAGGAGTCCGGGAACCCCGGTGACTCATTTTGGGTCGATTTGAGAGAATCACCCCGTTCGTGCGTTTCGGTGCTTGCATGTGGTGTTTTTAGCCTCCAGGGGTTGTTTCCCGTCGTGTGGCGTTGTTTCCCCTGCGCTTCGGCGTGCATGGGGCGTGGAACGGGCCGATTCGGCCGTTCCCCTATTTTGCTCGTCGGGTCGGTGTAACGGTCGTTCCAGAGACCGTCACTTGTTGTGACGGTCCCCCGATAGACCGTTACATGCCGTTGGTCGTTTCTGGTCTTTCAAGGTGAGTGGGGTGTGACGGACCAGTGCTGGATCGTCACCTGGCTGTAACGCGCCATGGGAGGTGCGTTACGCTCGGGTGGATCTCGAGGACTGTGGCTGTCAGTCCCTCGTTGACCGTGCCTTCCTCGAAGACCGTGTCGGTCGGTTCGATGTAACGGACTCCTCCCTGTGTGTTAGGGTCAGGTAACGCACATGTGCAGGTCCGTTACGTTGCGTTTGACCCATGGTTGGCTGGCCATGGTGGTTGGTGTAACGCACCTAACCCCATGCGCCAGGTGGCTGTGACGGACTCAACTGATCCGTTACGTTCTGTTTGTCTGTGTTTGTGGTTCTGGTCCGTTGGCCCTGACGCACCTGTCCTGGTGCGTTAGGCTGGTGTAACGGGCCTATGGTGGTGCGTTACAGTCATGATGGTCGTGATGGCTAGTTCGGTTCTGTGTTCGTGTGTCGGTCTGCCTTAGGTAGTGTTCTAGGGCGGTGTCTGTGTGTCGGCGGTTGTCCGGATCGATCGGTTTAGGTGACTGGGTGCGGTCTTCTTTCTGACTGCGACAGTTCCCTAACGACTCAATCTGGAACTTGTCGGTGTCCTTGTCTCTGGTTGCGTGGCTGCTGTTCCTTGACTGTCGGGTCTGCCTAGTGGTTGAGTGATGGTTCGCTTGCCCAGGATGTTGCTGTGTCCACCGCTCCTGTTTCTGCTTGTCTTGGCTGGATCTCGTGGTTTGCCCATGATCCGTGGATGTCTGTTGACATCCTATGAGGACTGTGACCATGATGGGACGGCCAGGAGCGCTTGTGCTCGCTGTGGTGCCTGTGTGCGCCTGTTTGTGTGTGTGTCTGTGAGTGTCGTGTCGGGTTTCGGACGACCCGGGGCTACCCAGGGGTTGACATATGACCTTGCGTGTCTCGACGGTTTTGTCCAGCCTGAGACATTGGTTCTGGATGCCTCGAGGTATCATCCTACCTCGGTCCGTGTGTCCAGGCGTGCTGAGGGTGTTTGGTTTTTCCCTCGGGTCTCCGTGTGTCGTTTCTCTCTGGCTTAGGATTAGACCGATCAGCGGCGTGTTCCGCTGCTTGTGACGATCTTGCCTCCGAGTCATCCGACTCAGGGATCGTTGCGCTTGTAGCTCTAGTTGCCTTGTCCTGAGTCTGTTGGCAGTGGTTGTACTGCCTTTGGTGCTTTGAAGTACGGGTGACAGTGCATGATTAAGCTGTCAGAACTTCAACACTTATGTTTTACGTCTCTGCTTTTAGTGAGCCTCCACATGTTGTCGCCCTAGACTTTAGGTGTCGACCCGCCTCGACAGAGGTGGAGGGGTGAGTTCCCGTTAAACGGTTCCTAAGCTAGTTCTGTGGGCTCCCGGCTCGTCTTACCGTAGCGTCCTACGAGGGGTGAATACTAGCTAGAGGCCTGTCTTAGGCAAGAGCCAGTGTGTGCACACGTGGTCAGGGGCTTTGGACGTGACGCCGACAAGCATTCCCCTGTCTAGTTACTCATAACTTGGGTCTTAGTCTCTGCCTGACGGTGGGCACAGTAGACGAGACACTCGTGGCGCAGCATTAGACGTTAGTGGATGCAGCTGGCAGTTCTTCTGGTGGTGAGGCACTCCCATCACGTGGCACGTGACTCTCGGCGTTCTGGTGCGTCGTGACCATTCCGTGTTGTGCCCCTATGGTCACTTGAGTTCATATGGTCACTTGGGTCATTCGACATCATTCTATGGTCATATGAGTTCTAATGTATTCTTGATTTTGATAATGGCTAAACACTATTAGTCATTGATGTTTTTCACCTTCATGTGATTGACATACGTGATGTTTTTTTTCATGACAGGTGCGCCAATGAATGGACAAGGAATCAAGTGGAAATGGTGAACGTGAACGCTGAATGTTGCGCCCTCGCACGCGGATCGACCTGCACGGTCAGGTCACGGGGATCGAGCTGCGCGGTCAGGTCGCGGGGGTCAAGGGGACAGCGCCCCTTGCGGGGGTTTCCAGGGGCGGAGCCCCCGGAAAAAAATTTAGATTGAAGACTCAGTAATAAAACTTCAAGACAATCAAGGTTGATGCCACAGACATGAACGGGCGGCTAACGGACTCAAGCGACGGAGTTGGTGCGGCCAACGAACCGAACCGGGCTGACTCGGGCCCTGCCCAACTGGCGGTCGAACTCCAGCACAGGGGCGGTCGACCGCCCCAGCCAGGGACTCCCAAGTCTGCACGTCTTTCAGTGGCGGTCGATCGCCAGCCAGTGGCGGTCGACCGGATTTTCCAGGGATCGCCCGTTTGCAGGTGTTTCAGTGGCGGTCGACCGCCAGGAGCCTTAGGTCGACCGCCAGTCCCGAGCCATCAATTGTTGACTTTGTTTCCAACTTCGAAAAGGGCCATTCAACATTGATTTGTTTAATCCTAAAGACACCTAATCCCCCACAAATTGTGGATCTGGTCTAGGGGGTGTCCATAGACCATTCAAGGTCTATAAAACTCTTGTAAGAGGGTTAGAAACCCTAATACTTCAAGGGGCTTCTTGTGAGATCTAGGGTGGCTGCAAGGGAGGTTGCAAGAGAGCTTGGAGACGAGCTACTGTTCACGTGAACAGTAGTTCGTGAAGGTGTTCTTCATCCAAACAAAGGGGAATCAAGCTCAAATCAAAGCCAGCAAACCTCAAGGAAGATTACATCAAAGCAAGGCTATCAAAGTGATCCAAGGAAGCTGGTTTGAATCAAGTTCTTCAAAGGAAATCATCTTCATCCATTCAAGTTCTTTCCACCTCATTCAAGGTGATATTTCAAGCATTCAAACTCCTAGAAGCTAAAGAAGCAATCAAGGTTCAAGGTAGCTTCATCATCTCCTTCATTCATTCAAAGAAATTCAAAGAGAAGATCAAGAGAGAAGAATTAAAGGAAGAGGTACTGTTCACGTGAACAGTACTCCGTGAAGAACATTCATCCAATCAAGGGTGAATCAAGAAGATTGAGTTAAAGCCAAGAGGAGCCTTGCTGCTGATCAACATTTCATACAAGGGCCAATTCATTTTCACTCATAACTCAATCTCTTGTCTTAGCTCATTCACATTTGTTTTATTTTCATTATTGTTTAAACTTTGAAAGTATGATTCATCCCTACCGGTGGTTAGTAGGAAGGCAATTGGAGGTTGTTCCAATTTGCGGTTGACATCCCTACCAGGTGGTGAGTAGGAAGGCAATCGGTGGTTTCCGATTTACGGTTTGGTACGCTGCACAAGTGAAGCCTCACCGGGTTTTGGTGAGGGGTGGACGTAGGGCTGAGGATTCAGTCCGAACCACCTTAAAAATCCTGTCTATTGTGGTTTGCTTGTGTGATTGATTCGTTCTAGATGCATGCTTAGGATCGAATTATTATATATCTTGCTAAGTGAAGCATAGCGTTCTTGGAAGCTAGTTTCTATTCCGCGGTAATTCATTCTAACTAGCTATATAGAGGGCCGCATTGCGAAAAGTGGGGCTGATCTATTCACCCCTCCCCTCTAGATCCGCTGTCCACTACACAACATTCCGGGTTAACCTTTCCATGGCTGTACTTGAGGTCAGTGTTCTATCGCCTACGCGGCGTTCAGGTCATGTGTGGGGCAGTGTGCACGATGTTCTAGTCGTGTCGTGTTGTCGGTTGTTGGTCTAGGTTTTCTTAGGCTTTCTTATTATCTTCGCAGGTCTTTGCTCTAGGCCTGGCGTCTTGTCGGCAGATCGGCGACTTCTGACTTCATCAGATCAGAGTCTGCCCTCCTGTCGTTGCTTGGAGTAGTTGGGGTGCCGTGGTTAGTTTGACAGCCGGTTGTTTGGTACGGCTTCCTCCCCCTCTTCTACAGCTTGTTCCCTACTCCTGCTACCCGTCTGTTCCTTTACTACTTTCTAGAGTAGTTTACAGCTTCGTAGTGCAGTTTTCCTACTGTGCTACTGCTGTTACTGCTGTTGGTTACCTGCTGTTTTAGCGTGTTACTGCGTGTTTTTCAGTGGGGATCCGCGTGACCCCTACTGAGCCAGTGACACGAGGCTCACCCATATTTTTCAGGTGGGGTGATGTTGTTCGTTCTGCTTCTGTGTGGTTCCTGGTACGCGTGCTCGTACCGTGTTGTTGTGGCCAGCTGGTACCTTCGTCGAGCTTCCCCCGACTCTTCAGTACGTCTCCCTTTTCTTAGGACTGTACTTGGTAGACTTGTTATCTTTCCTTTGGACTTGACTCTAGGTATATAATTGTTAAGTTTAAACTGTTAATTAAAAAGTAATTTTATTTCTGCTACTTTAGCAAACCTGATTAATGAAATATTATTGCTTCCTGTTATATCTCTGTGGCTTCAATGTACTACATGGCAATCCTTTTTCCCTTCGGAGCTTTACCGCTCTTGGGAGGCCTCGCAGGTTCCAAGTGGTATCAGGTGTATTCGATAGTCCTATCAGGTGTATCTGGTATCCAAGATTCGGGTCGTCACAGTTGGTATCAGAGCATTGTTATGTGAAGTACATGAGAATCCGAGATATACAGTTACCAGAGTCGTTAAAGTCCTGTACAGTCACCCAGGCGTTAGCTGGATGAATTTGCTGGCGTTAGGTTTCGCGATTCTACATCGCTTTGTTTTCTGCGTGTCGTCTTCTGCGTGCTGTGTTGGCACTGTACGAGATGGTCCTGCTCTTGTCAGGATGTTCGATGTGTTTCTTTTTCGTCATGATGGCTGTATCGATCATGTCGTACTTGGTAATGTTCGCCGAAAGGCTTGAATCTGCAGTACGTTGTTCAAGATTTTCTTGTGAGTTGCTCAAGTTGCTGTTGACTTTTTAGCGGTAGTCTAATGACCGTAAACATTCTTACGCTGTTTAGGTCGTCCCGGCTTAAGTCTGTTCAGCTCCTGATGTGTTTCGCTTCTGTTGAAGTGCTCGATTAGATTCCGTGTTTGAGAAGTTGCTCAGGCAAGCTAGGATTTTCCCTTTCCTGGTGAGCTTCTGTTGGTTGAGCTTATTGTTTCTCGTCCCTTCTGGTGGAGTCTTTTCGAGGTTAACCTTGGAACTGCTCTCTTAGTGATGCCCTTGTCCTGTGTCTGCTTAAGTGTGGATGGCTTTATTCTGAGCCTGATCTGCTCCTTGTTGTACGGCTGCTTGGCTTTGGACCTAATCTCTATGTCAAGAGCTGTTGCGTGCCATATTTCGTCGTGCCGTGTCTAATGGCCGATGTGTTGTGGAGGCTCATTTGACGTTTCAGGACGTGAAGGTAGGCTGAGATTAGCACTTTTCCTTGGGCTTTGTGCTGAAGCTGGTACTCTCCTCCGTTACACTTAGGCTCCATCTGATCGGTTGTTCGTTGGATCAGTACTCGTGGCGTTCCACGTTGCGATTTGCATAGATTGTGATGGTGCTTAGTGTGTACTGAGATGCGGATACAGAGGTCTTTTCTGATGCCTGTGTGCGTTGTTTGAGTGCGCAGCGGAAGCGTGTGGGTTGGCTACCCACTGGTCGAGGATCTTGTTTCTTCTCGATGTGACTTCATCTTGGCTTCTTGTGCCTCAATGTCGTCTTTTGCCATGCTGTTGCTAGTCATTTTCTGGTGTTGGCATTGGCATTTGCGAGTGTTGGGGAATTTGTCGGCTTTCCTGCTGATTGAGTTTCCTCTACTCTGCATTTCTCCTCATAGGTGTTATGTTCTCGAGGTGTGTTCGTGGTCCTTGAGATGCGTTCCCCGGGACTGTTACTTTTCTGGTCGCTTTCTCATGGTTGTGGGTCCCTTCTTGGTGGGCTTCTTGATGCATGACTCGTTCCCCGTAGCCATGTGTTCAGCTGCTGTTGTGCCTTGATGTGACCCTGCTTGCAGTGGTGTTCCGTGGTTCTGTGTGCTGTGCGGAGCCGGAATCCTACAGGTGATGCTATTGTGTTGTTTTTGTAAGTGTTGTTTCTGTACGATTTTGTGTCTCTGTCTTGGACCATTTTCTTGTCAGTAGCATGCTGTACTCTTCTTTCCTGGTGGAGTAGCTTGCGACTCGATCAGATGTAATGTCTGAGTGAGGACTAACTTGCTTATGCCTGTGGTCCAGCGGTGTTATTGTCATTGGCGTCTTGTGTGCCAGGTATTCCCTGTTACCTTTGGCGTTGGATCCGATGATGTGGCCGAGCTGTCAGCTGTAAGGACTATGTTTCCTTGTCTAAGCTGATGCTTGATGTGTCCGTTGTTTTGTTTCTCGGTTGTCTGTTGTTGTGACAATCGTGTCTCCTTTTCTAGTGAGACGTAAGTGATATTGCCGTGTTTCGGAGGTGTCGGACTTGTGTTTACTTGCGTCGTGCTCTGCCCAGAGCGTGTGATGTGATTGTGGTCTGACTGTGTCTCTCTGAGCTATGCTTCTCGAGATTTGTGTCATTTTGCGGTTGTGTTGTCGGGTTGTTCTTCCCTGCTTCTTCCTTCTTGCTAGTCCTTTAATTTCAAGAACGAAATTTCTTGAAGAAGGGGAGGATGTAATACCCTGGATATTTAGTGGATCTTTGTCAGATCTTTTATAGGTCTTTCGGATCCTTTTTGGAAAGTTTCGGATCGCTTTTGTAGCTCCCGAGTTGAGTTTTACGATCCATGTGGGTTTTTCTCCCGTATAATCTACGGAACCATACGGTGAGTTTAGTTCTCAGT
This sequence comes from Amorphophallus konjac, assembly GCA_022559845.1. Taxonomy (NCBI): domain Eukaryota; kingdom Viridiplantae; phylum Streptophyta; class Magnoliopsida; order Alismatales; family Araceae; genus Amorphophallus; species Amorphophallus konjac. Next base: position 18,686,756 of record CM040126.1, on the reverse strand, counting down.
TCCTCGAATCGTGGACGATACAGTTGCGATGTACTCTTCGCGAGGATCGTTTTGGCTATTTTTACATATTTTTTTGAATTAGTGCATTTTCGGCGCATTTTACGGATTTTTGAAAATTAGATAAAATATCTAATTTCTTTTTTATATTAAACCCACCCCCCTCTCTCTCTTCTCACTCACGCCCTCACTCCCTCTCTCTCTCGTTCTCTCACCCTCTCGGCTCCGGCTGCAGACGGAGGCGACCGTGGGCGAGGTAGCGACGCCGGGGAGTTGTTTAGGCGCGTGATGGAGCGAGGATCGGTGTGGTTTGGGCGCAATCCCAAACGGTGGATTCAAAGCCGACAGTTCGATTCGCATTGTAGTTTTTGGCGCGGTTTAGTCGCCTCGACGCTCAGTTTCTTCGGTGGAGGTAGGGAGATGGACCGCCACTTCGTTCTGCATGTTTTCCCTACTCCTGCGCGCGGTTTGGTGCTTGATCGGGGGAGATCGGGCCAGTTTAGTGAAAACCGTCATTTTTGGGGTTTGTAGGGTTCGTCGGAAAACGGTAACCATTTTCGGTCTAGTTAATGTCAAAATGACAGCTGGGATGTCTGGATCCCATTCACGTAAGTTTCGTGTCGATCGATCGTCATTTGGGGCCGGTAGGAGTCCGGGAACCCCGGTGACTCGTTTTAGGTTGATTTGAGAGAATCGCCCCGTTAGTGTGTTTCGGTGCTTGCATGTGGTGTTTTTAGCATCCAGGGGTTGTTTCCCATCGTGTGGCGTTGTTTCCCCTGCGCTTCGGCGTGCATGGGGCATGGAACGGGCCGATTCGGTCGTTCCCCTGTTTTGCTCGTCGGGTCGATGTAACGGTCGTTCCAGAGACCGTCACATGCCGTTGGTCGTTTCTGGTCTTTCGAGATGAGTGGGGTGTGATGGACCAGTGTTGGACCGTCACCTGGCTGTAACGCGCCATGGGAGGTGCGTTACGCTCGGGTGGATCTCGAGGACTGTGGCTGTCAGTCCCTCGTTGACCGTGCCTTCCTCGAAGACCATGTCGGTCGGTTCGATGTAACAGACTCTTCCCTGTGCGTTAGGGTCAGGTAACGCACCTGTGCAGGTCCGTTACATTGCGTTTGACCGATGGTTGGCTGGCCATGGTGGTTGGTGTAACGCACCTAACCCCATGCGCCAGGTGGCTGTGACGGACTCAGCTGATCCGTTACGTTCTGTTTGTCTATGTTTGTGGTTCTGGTTTGTTGGCCCGGATGCACCTGTCCTGGTGCGTTAGGCTAGTGTAGCGCACCTGTGGTGGTGCGTTACAGTCCTGTTAGTCGTGATGGCTAGTTCGGTTCCGTGTTCGTGTGTCGGTTTTCCTTAGGTTGTGTTCTAGGGCGGTGTCTGTGTGTCGACAGTTGTCTAGATTGGTCGGTTTAGGTGACTGGGTGCGGTCTTCTTTTTGACTGCGACAGTTCCCTAAGAACTCAATCTGGAACCTGTCGGTGTCCTTGTCTCTGGTTGCGTGGTGGCTGTTCCTTGACTGCCGGGTCTGCCTAGCGGTTGAGTGATGGTTCGCTTGCCCATGATGTTGCTGTGTCCACCGCTCCTGTTTCTGCTTGTCTTGGCTGGATCTCATGGTTTGCCCATGACCCGTGGATGTCTGTTGACATCCTATGAGGACAGTGACCATGACGGGACGGCCAGGAGCGCTTGTGCTCGCTGTGGTGCCTGTGTGCGCCTGTTTGTGTGTGTGTCTGTGAGTGTCGTGTCAGGTTTCGGACGACCTGGGGCTACCCAGGGGTTGACATGTGACCTTGCATGTCTCGGCGGTTTTGTCCAGCCTGAGACATTGGTTCTGGATGCCTCGAGGTATCATCCTACCTCGATCCGTGTGTCCAGGCGTGCTGAGGGTGTTTGGTTTTTCCCTCGGGTCTCCGTGTGTCATTTCTCTCTGGCTTAGGATTAGACCGATCAGCGGCGTGTTCCACTGCTTGTGACGATCTTGCCTCCGAGTCATCCGACTCAGGGATCGTTGCGCTTGTAGGTCTAGTTGCCTTGTCCTGAGTTTGTCGGCAGTGGCTGTACTGCCTTTGGTGCTTTGAAGGACGGGTGACAGTGCATGATTAAGCTGTCAGTACTTCAGCACTTGTGTTTTACGTATCTACTTTTAGTGAGCCTCCACTTGTTGTCGCCCTAGACTTTCGGTGTCGACCCGCCTCAACAGAGGTAGAGGGGTGAGTTCCAGTTAAACGATTCCTAAGCTAGTTCCGTGGGCTCCCGGCTCATCTTACCATAGTGTCCTACGGGGGGAGAATACTAGCTAGAGGCCTGGCTTAGGCAAGAGCCAGTGTGTGCACACGTGGTCAGGGGCTTTGGACGTGACGCCGACGGACGTTCCCCTGTCTAGTTACTCGTAACTTGGGTCTTAGTCTCTGCCTAATGGTGGGCACAGTAGACGAGACACTCGTGGCGCAGCATAAGACGTCAGTGGACGCAGCTGACTGTTCTTCTGGTGGTGAGGCACTTCCGTCACGTGGCACGTGACTCTCGGCATTCTGGTGCGTCGTGACCCTTCCGGGTTAGCCTTTCCATGGCTGTAATCGAGGTCAGTGTTCTGTCGCCTGCGCGACGTTCAGGTCGTGTGTGGGGCAGTGTGCACGACGTTCTAGTCGTGTCGTGTTGTCGATTGTGGGTCTAGGTTTTCCTGAGCTTTCTTGTTGTCTTCGCAGGTCTTCGCTCTAGGCCTGGCATCTTGTCGGCGGATCGGCGACTCCAGACTTCGTCAGATCAGAGTCTGCCCTCCTGTCGTTGCTTGGAGTAGTTGGGGTGCCGAGGTTAGTTCGACAGTCGGTTGTTGGGTACGACTTCCTCCCCCTCTTCTACAGCTTGTTCCCTACTCCTGCTACCCGTCTGTTCCTTTACTACTTTCTAGAGTAGTTTTGTGATGCCCCAGATTTTTTGGATCCTTGTTCGTGGGTCTCGGATCTACTTTCTCGGAGTGTCTGACTCCGTTGTGTCCAAAATTTCGTTTCAGACATCTTTCATGTTCGGATCGGCGCGATCCGGAGTTGTTTCGGAGGCCCAGAGGCGTTCCACGGCATTTCCGCGTGTGTTTTCCGATTACCGGTGTGTGTTTCGGTAATTCCTTCGGAATCTCGTTGCGGGTGAACCGGGCCGTTCACCAGGGCGCGAGTGGTACCGTTGCGATCGGTGCGTTCCGAGGATCGCAAAAACGTGGTTTTCTAATTTTTGGTATTTTTGGAGAGTTTCTGGATTTTCTATATTAACCTCCTTTTCTCTCTCCCCATCTCTCATTTCTCTCTTCCCTCCCTCTCTCTTCTCTCACGTTCTCACCTCTCCCCCTCTCACTCCGGGAGGCCGACGGAGGCGGCGAGGGCGGGGCGGCGTGGCTCGTGGGATGTGGAGCGACGGGCACTGGACGATGATCACGATGGTGGAGGCGGTTCATGGGATCGTGAACCGGCGAGGGTTTAAATGGCATTTCTTCGTGGATCGACATCCATGGCGCGTCGAATCTTCGGTGGAGTTAGGGAGATGGACCCTCAACCCGCGTACTTCATTTCCCGTGAGTTTTGTAGGCCGTGGTGAGCCGAGCGGGCTTGTTTGAATGTTTTGGGGAAAATGTATATTTTTGGGGTGTGAGTCGGATCTCCCGTTTTACGGTGTTTTTGGGCGATCCAGGGGTTTAGATGCATGCCTAGGGGCTTGGGAAAGGTTTCCCCTTTTGTTTCCCCTTCACCTGGTGGTGAACGGGGCGTGGAATGGTTTTTTCCGCGGTTTTCACCATTTTCGGGCGCGGACTGAGAACGCGCTAGTCTCGGCTAGCGCGTTCTTGAGAGTCGCACCGCCCCGATGGGGCGCGTTCATCGGAGAAGATGAATAGTAAGGCGGTTCCTGTCGCGCTATGGGGTCCTAGCACGTTCTGCGTTGTCGCGCTAGGGGTTCCTAGCGCGATCTTCCTTGTCGCGCTAGGGGTCTGGTCGCGCTAGGAGAGCCTATCGCGTTCCGTCTTGTCGCGCTAGGTGATCCTAGCGCGATCTGTCCTGCTGTCTTGTGCTCCCCTTGGGCCGTGTGCATCCCGGATACCCCGTGGAGTTCCGTGACCGTGTTTTGGGGTGTATGGAGGTTCTGTTTACCTCGATAAGTGTGCCCCTGGGCTTGGTGGGTCCGGGTGACCCCAGGTGTTCTGGGCTTCCGTGTTCTTGCTAGATCGAGTCACCGTGTGTCGGTGTGAGTGCTGTGAGGTTTCCCCGCAAGTCGTTGCTTCTCGGGAAGGTGGCTTCCTAGTGGGCCAAGCGTGTGGCCTTGGACGGTGAGTCTAGTCTCCCAGCCTGGGGCTACAGATTTCTTAAGTTCCCTCCCCGAGGGATGGGTCTCGACGGTTGTGAACTGCCTCGTGAGTCTTCCCATCGTTGTTTTGGACCTAGGGATTAGGCCAGATTGACGGCTTAGTGCTGTCATGTGCAACGGTCTCGACTCCGAGTCTTGTGACTCAAAGACCGTTGAGTTTAGCAGGTCTAGTGGACCATCTAGAGTCTGGTGGCGTCGTGCCACCTATTACTTCGCGATACTCGCAATGGGTGCGTGTGTGGTTTCTTGTGTCCACGTTCTGTGACACGTCCACTAGTCGTAGCCTTCTTACGGCACACGTGTGCTGACCCACCTGGGAGTGCTGGAGCGGCTGACCCGAGGGAGACGGTGAGTAGGCTGGTTACCGTAGGGCCCCCACGTACAGCCGAGTCCAAGCTTAGGGGGAATTACCAGCTAGAAGACAGTCCTAGGGCGTATGGTCTGAGTGTGCACACGAGGTTGGGGGCGTCGGACGGTGCCGGCAGGCGCGACCCCAACTAGTCCTTGTTCTGTGGTACTGGTTACTGAGTGTGTCTGAGTCTCCGCCTGGGGCGTTGTAGCTAGACACTTGTGACGGGGTGTAAGACGTCAGGGGACGCATCCGGTCGTTCTTATAGTGGGTGGTGCTCCTGTCACGTGACGTGTGTTGTCGTGTACCGGGTTCCGTTTCCGTCCGCGAGGCGGGACTTCGTGAGTGGTTTCGGGAGCATTCCCGGAGTTGAGGTCTGGGGTTGCCGGTGAGCGTCACTGAGGGCCTTTCCCCAGACAGTGTTGTGTTCACGACGGTGAGGTCATGACCGTGTTCCCTGACCGTGTGATTTTGGCTCGGGCCCTTTTGAGGGCAGGCCTCCGTTACAAAGGTATCGTGGCATTTTTCCTAGTAGCGTAGCTAGGGCGGTTCGTGTCTGGTGGTCCCCGATCGTGGAATCGGGTGGTCAGGTGCGTGGCTTGGTTGTCCCCCGACGGGAGACTCGGTCGTGTTTTCTGGTACAGTAGGAGTAGCTGTAGAGCCGAGATTTTACCGGCCACCGTAGTTACTTTCCTGCTTTCGTAGTTACTGCTTTTGTGCCGCCGTTGTTTCTCAGTTGGGGTTCCGTGGGATCCCTACTGGGCCAGTGACAGGAGGCTCACCCCTGCTTTGCAGGTGCGGCGGTTCTGCCTCGAGGTTCGAGGGTGCTATGCGGAGGTTCTCAGTTGCTAGCTTGCCGGGCCGAGTGTTCACTTGGCATGTGGTACGTTTTACTGCTTTAGACTATACTTTCTGTTGGACTGGACTCTGCTATAGTTATTTATTTAATTCTGTTAATTGTTGAATTATCCTACCTTATTTCCTATTTCTTTGTACCTCCACACTCCTTTTAGCCCTTCCGAGCCCTCCCGGCTCGTGGGCGGCGGTTAGAGTCTCGGGTTATCGGGCCTTCCCGGTAACCGGATTCTCGGGTCATCAGAGTTGGTATCAGAGCGTGGTTGTGGATGTACATGGGAATTCGAGATATCGCAGTGATCAGAGTCCGTAAGGTCCAGTACAGTCGGCAGTTGGCATAGGGTTTCGTGTATGTTTTCCGCTTTGTTTCTCGCTTGAGAGCTTGAGTGCACTGTGCGGCGCAGTGAGGGTAGTTGCTGTTTGCGGTTTTCGTGCCGGCGTGGGGTCTGCGGATCGAGGTCGAGAGCTTTCTCCCTTGGGTGGTGGCCCTGGTCGTGTTGCGTTGGGCAGAGATTGCCGGCGGGTGTGTTACTGTGGTGCTGTGTTCGAGGAATTGCAACGATAGTGCATCGAGAGATGTTGTGATCGTGGTCCGACAGGACACTTGGTATGTGTTGTCGGAGGAGCTGACCTGACGGAAGTGATGGTTAACTTGGTACTGGAAGGTGTTGTTACCAGCGTGCGTGAGGCTCGAGGTCAGGTCAAGTGTGGAGTTTTCCTTCCGTTGGTCGGAGGTGTGATTGGGTTCTCCTTTGGTTTGAGAGAATCGTGTTTGGCTAAGGTTCGTCATCTTGCACTGTGTGTCCGGATTGGTTGGCCTTCGTGCACCATGAAGTCCGTGCGAGACGCGTCCCGCGTTTTGGCAAGGTGGTTGCCTGTGAGAAGCGTTGCCCGTTCCCTAATGTGTAAGGGTGTTGGCGCTGTTCCGGAAGGACGAGTGCCGGCTGGGCGGTATTTTTGAGATTTACGGTTGGTGTTGTGGTTCCCGAGGTGCGGAGGATCGGAGTATGCGGGGTTGCAGAAGGTTGTCGAGTTGGTGGATCCCGAGTTGTCGATGTGGTGGCTGTGCGTGTGGATCAGAGTGCGCGGATCGTAGCGTTGGTTGCTGCGGGCGGATTTCTTGAGGAGTAGAGCAGCGGAGGATTGGTTCCTTGATATGCGTTGTCTCCGATGGCGTGAGACATGTTGTTGCCGTGCAGTTGCTTGAGATATTGTGGTTCATAGCACTAACAGGTGGAGAGTTGGGGAAGTGTGCTGGCGAGGTTGCCGCATGAGTACCCTGTTCTGGCGTTGGAGGTTGCGTTCGCGGATGAGATCGTGTTTTGGAGAAGTGTGTCGTAGATTGTAAGAGGTTGTGTGTCCCGTGGCTCTGTGATAAGAGCGAGAGTCGGGATTGGCAGGCGTCCTCTTGGATTAATTGGGATGGAGGTTTCGATGAGATAGGATTCGATGAGATAGGACAGTGGTCGATGCCTGTGTGTGGAGGTCTCTGATGAGACGTTGACGTGGGATATTGATCCTCAATCTGCGGCCAGCAAGGGAGGATTCCCCGTAAGTCTGAGTCGAGTGACGTGAAGACCGAGGGGAGATGGAGTCGTTTGATTTCGTTGTACTCCCCTGAGAGGGTAGAGTTGGCATGATGATAGGTCTGGATGTGGTGTTGGTCTTGTAGACACGCCAAAATTGACATTATTTTGAGTATATCTCGTATCGCTCTGCGATGCCCCATTTGACCCTCAAATCAGCTTATTTGTGTGGTTTTTCCCACTTTTCTGGAATTTATCCTATTTTTCCCCATTTCCTCCTTTTTTCCTATTTTTTCTGGATTTTCTGGGCATTTATCTATATTTTCTGAATTCACGCCCTCATCAGGGGCGTGTTTTTGAAACACGACCTTGTCTAGGGCGTTTTCTCCCATTTTATCTATTTCTCCCCCCTTTTATCTATTTTTATGAATTTTCTTAATTCACGACCTCGATAAGGGCGTGTTTTCTTAAAACATGACTTAACCTAGGGCGTTTCTTTGAGAAAGGACGCCCACACCTGAGGGCGTCAATTCTTTTGGTTTGACCGACTTCCCCATTTGAGCTCTTGAAAGTAACGCCCTTGGCAGGGACGTGTTTTTTAAAAAGTGGCTTTGATTGAGGCGTGTTTTACATTTTTCAAATATGGGGAGTTTTTATTTCTAAAATTTGGTTTTTGGGAAACGCCCTTGTTCAGGGCGTGTTTTTGAGAAACGCCCTCTGGGGAGGTCGCCAATTCAACAATTGACGCCCTGAACCAAGTCGTGTTTCACTTTTGTGCTCCGAACGTACGCAGCCTTTCCCAGAAAGACTCCTGCTTCGTTTGGGCTCTTGCCTAGCTCAATCCTCCCCTATTTTGACTCTTGCCTTGCTTATCCTTTGATCAATCCTATAAGGGGTTGATCCCCTTATCTTTTTCTTTCTTCTTCGGTTCCGATAATTTTTATTCTCCCCTGGGTTCTTCTTTTTCTTCTTTCCCCTTTTTCTTCTGTCTTCTACGTGTCTCCTTCTGTTTCTCCTTCTTCCTCTTCTGTCTTCTCCGTATTCATCTTTCTTCTTCTTATTATTATTATTCTTCTTCTTTTGTTTCTTCTCTTTTCCTTCTGTTGTTCTTCTTTTCTTTTTACAGGAACCGAAGGTAGGCTGTTCTTGGCTAAGGAGGGGGGCTTCTTCCACGGTTCAACTCTTCATCCCTTTGAGGCTTCCTCCCATCGAGCATTCAAGCCAAAGAAGCCACCCAAACAAGATTTTTCTATCTTATCTCCCCTTATTTGTATTTTTCATTAAGTCATGCATGCATCATTGTTATTGATTTTTCTCAACCATCATATTGAGATCTCCCCATAGTGCATCTCTTGCACACTTCCCTTACTTTTATTTATTTGCATGCATCATACATCTCCCCACACCCTCTTTGCATAGGGGTTTAAGGGCAATCCCCTTAAGGTGTGTATTGTTCATATTCTTCATGCCCACTTATATTTTTATTGAATTTGATGCTACACCATTGTTTCTAATCCATATCTTTTGGTGTTGTTGTCTTTGTTGTTTGCAAGGGTAATCAAAGGAAGAACTCTCTTCGTCGGCCGGCCGATTTTGAAGAGAAAGGAGTACTCACAATCCCCGCATCTTTTGAGGTATTTTGCGATCATCTCCCCACATTATTTTCCACTTGAGACCCTCGCGTCTCTGGCGATCACACATCCCCTTAGCATCCTACGCATGCTCCCCTTTTCTCCCTCTTTTCCCATCTTCTATTCATTTCTTTTTCCCTTTAATTGTTCTAAGTGGATTTCTTAGAATCCACAAATTGGCGATCACGGTGGGACCCTTTCTTGTTTTTTATTTTGATTACCCCTTTCCCCTTGGCACCCACGTGTGCCCTTTCCTATTGGTACCCACGTGTACCCCTCCTTTTGTGCCCCTCGGGCACCCTCCCTTGTGCATTGCACTCTCCCCAAAGTGATCTGCCAATTAGCTAGATTTGTTTTAAAACTTTCACTTGTTTAAAATCTTGATGAGCATGCTTCTGTGTTAATAATTATATTTGTTGATTGCCTATGTGAGTGCTTCTCTACTTTGATATTGCTGGCCGCGAGGGTTTCCTGGAAGAAGGTAATTAACGCCTCTGACAGAGGCGCTTTTTTTAGTTAACGCCCTATCGCAGGGCGTCTTTTTCCTGTTTAACGCCTTCTGTCAGGGCGCTTTATATCATATCTTCTTATGCTGTGAATTCACGCCCTCCTCCAGGGCGTTTCTTTATTTGGTAGCGCCTCTCTTCAGGGCGCGTTTTCATGATTTGACGCCCCCACCCATGGGCGTCTCTTTATTTGGTTGAGCATCCTTGATAATTAACGCCCTGCCGTAGGGCGTCTCTTTTATTGGTAGCGCCCTGCCCCAGGGCGTCTTATTCCTGTGTTTTCACCGAACTCCTTTGTTTATCACTGTATCATATTTCTGCTTATATCTTGCATTCATTCATTCATTCTGCATTGGTTTGAGAGGCCTTATCTCTTTATACTAGGAGCCACACACCCCCTTGGTGAAGGAACGACCCTCCATTGAGCATTCCGTCTCTTTGGATTGGAAATTCCTAAATCAAGCCTCCATAAGTCCCCGCACCCGTGGATTCCCTCACGGACGCCGGGCAGGTTGTACCCTTTTGGAGTCCCGATATAGTTGGCCTAACACGTGGTGAGTGAGAGTTCCTAGTTGGCATTGAAGTGAATCATATTGAGACTAGGTTCCCCCCTTGTGTGAATCATTCCAAACTTTGCTAAAATTCATTAATTCACCAAGGTTTAAACAAATAAAAAATCAAGGTAACCATTCCAACTTGTGTGTTTCTTTGCAAATTGTTTGCACATTATTTGGGTTGCATAATGGCTTACCATGATAAGAAAAATAACATGTTCAATTCAATTAATGTTCCTGAGGGTGATCAACCTAGCACATCTTATTCCCCTCAATTTCAACATGTTCATCATTCTCACCATTCTTTCAAGGGACCACGCCCTCATTCTTATGGTCATGCCCGACCCATGGGCAATGTCCAATCCAATGGTCCTTCAACTCAATTTCGAGCCACTACTCCCTCGGGATCCTCTCGTCCCAATGATGAGAAGGTCTCCCAGATCATTCATGCATTAGATCATCTTACCCCTCAACAGATCCAAGCCCTTAAGGCTGCCGTTGAGGGTACATCTCATGCATCTCTCCCTCCTTCCAATTCTATTCGGGTGGCCCATCACCCATCTCCCTCCAATTCTACACGGGTGGCTCATCATCCACCTTCTTCTTCCAATCCTGATCGGGTAGCCCATTACCCATCCCCTACTATTCACACTCCTCCTCGGGTGGTCCGACACCCGCCTCCTTCTATTCCTCCTCCATCACGGCCCCGAGGCCCATTTACTCCTTGCAATTCGGCCCGTCCGGGTTCTTTTACGGGTCATCCCATCAACTCCCCTCCACGGCCTTTTTATGCGGCCCCTCCTCCTTCAAAGCCCTGCCAGCCCTCGGTTGTTCAAGTCACACCCCTCCAACAATCTCTGCTTGATAAGATTACTTTGATGGAGGAACAAATAAAGAGGGTCACGGCTCCTCCTACTCCAGTCAATCCTCTCCATGCCGCTTTGGACGAGATTACAAAGATGGAGAATGAATGGAAAGATAGGAGAGATGATTATGACTTCGGCATTTCAAGCAATCAAGAGCCGGTAATTGAAGAATCCAAGGCAGTGTACGATGATGATGAAGCTGCGCAGGCACCCCTTCCGAGTTTTCTTAATTTCCCGCTCCCTCCACTGTCATTTGATGAACCTCCTGCTCAGGATGAAACCATCCCTGATCCAACCCCTATTTATGAGACTAATTGGTGTTACGATGATGGGTCGATACTTCAATCACCCACACCGGCACATTGTAAGTCCCCTCCTATTCTTGACACCGCATACATTACACCTCCTCCAGTTACACCATTAACCTCCGCAACACTGGCCTCCCCCAAGCCTTCCACTATTAAACCTCCACCCGTTAAGCCATCTACCTCCACACCATCGGCCTCCATTAATTACACCATTAAACCTTCCCCAATTAGCCTCCCATTACCGCCACCTCGGCCTTCCATTATCCCTTTAAAACCCACTTTGTCTATTCCACCATTTAACCCTTTACCCTTACCCGTGGCTAATCCTGAGCAGGATCCACCCCTTTTTGCACCCGAGCCAATCCTAACTGCTTCCGAGCAAAGGGAGAAACTCGACGTGTTTGAACCTCCGCTTACGCTCACCCATTTGCCTACGCTTTCCATCATGCCTCCACCATTCATGGAGCCTTCCGCCTCCGCTTCACCTCCCCTTACTACTCGGAATGGGGGGCCTTCTACAAGCACAGGTGCCGAAGATAATCAAGAGCCGGGCAGCAAGGATTTGGCCGTGCCACTCAAGATGCAAGAATTCATTTGCCGGATGCCAATCCGGGTTATTGTGCCAATCACGACCGAAGAAGTCAAATCGCTGCCCTTGCTTAGAGGAGAATGTCGGGCGTTGATGTCGTCTAAGGGCCGGGCAGGGCACCCCTTGTTCCTACTTTCGAATTCTGAATTTATTATTCCTTACAAGGGGCGAATGCCCATTTTACTCAACATTCCATATATACCACATTCAATGGGTAACGCGATGCTTCCCGTTCCAACTCTCCAACTCCCTCACATTATTGATCTTTGCCTTCCAAGGGGGTTGCCACTTATTAAAGCTCCTTTTATTGGGCCAATTGGCTATACACTTTCACTGCCGTGGAGGGGCAGTTATCTTGATGCTAAGGGGCCTTCCACTCCTTTACCCACCTCCCATTCAACTTCATCCCTATTCTCATCTTTCGCTTCATGGGCCATTCCAAGGGTAAAGAGGATGATCTCATTCTCTCGCCCTTCATGTTCTTCACGTTCTTTGCATTCCATGCATTCTGTCGCATTTGTGCATTCATCACATCCGTGCTGCTGCATTCACATGCATTTGCACCTCCTTCTTCCCGGGTCTCCAAACCCGTATCTTCCCCGCCTTCCGGCGCCTCCGGATATTCCGCACTTCTCATCTTCATCTTCATCTTTCTTTAATTCACTCCCCTTGGGGCATCGTGTCCCCCTTCCTGCTATTTCCCTGGAACCTCCAGGAATTTTACCCCTCCTCTTTGGGCATCGCGCCCTTTCTGATTTTGTTATCCCTCCGGAACCTCCGGACTTTCCCCTCGGGCAACGCGCCCCTTTTCATCTTATTCCTCCAGAACCTCCGAATTTTCCTCCTAATCCTCCTTCATTCCTTTCTCTGTTCCTCGGGCATCGCGCCCCTTTCCACCTTATTCTTCCGGAACCTCCGGACTTTCCCCTCGGGCATCGCGCCCCTTTCCATCTTAATCCTCCGGAACCTCCAGATCTTTCTCTTCTCCCAGGGCATCGCGCCCTTTTCTATCTTCTTCCTCCGGAACCTCCGGATCTTGCTCTTTGGGCATCGCGCCCCTACACACCCTCAAGTCCGGATCTTATGGGCTTCTTACTGATTCTCCCAGGGCATCGCGTCCCTCGGTATCTTCTTCCTCTGGAACCTCCGGACCTTTCACCCCTCTCTTTATCCCTTGGGCATCGTGCCCCTTTCCGTCTTCTTCTTCCGGAACCTCCGGACTTTCTCCCAGGGCATCACGCCCCTTTCCACCTTATTCCCCCGGAACCTCTGGATTCTCCATCTTATTCTTTCTATCTTCCTTCGGGGCATTCCGACCCTTCTACTTCCATTCCTTCGGAACCTCCGGACCCTCCATCTTTCTTCCGATTCATCTTTCTGCTCCTTCATGATATCGCATCATTTGTCCTCTTCTTCCTTTTTCATCATCTTTTTCCCTATTTCTTCCTAGGGCACCGTGTCCCTCGATATTTTATCCCTCCGGAGCCCCCGGATTCCTCCCATCAGGATTCTCCTCCACAACCTTCGGACCCTCCGGATCCGTCTCTTTCCATCTACCAATTCCTTCTTCTGATTCCTCCCGATCCTGGGTCCGACCCAACTTCTTCTACATCCAGTGCTCTGGGCATCTGCCCTTTCTCCCATTGTTTTAGAGGCTTTAGTCCTCACTCCACCTCCCAATTTTCCGCTTCTTTTGTAGACTGTTCCATGTAATCAGGGTCTCTATGCCTTAGTGAGGGAGTTCTAGCCCTCGCCTCTCTTCCTTTTCTCCTTATTTCGTCTGAGTCTGGTCTGGGCACCATTCCGTCTTGTTAAGCCACTTTTAATCCTTTGCTTCCAATCTTTTTTCTGCTAAAGAGGACAAATCCCATGATGATCACCTCTAGCAGCAGCTGCTTCAACAAAGGTTGCAAGGTAACATGTTGGCATAAGTAAGCATTTTTATAATATCATCTCCCCATTTCTTCACGCATGATTTTCAAAAGAAAGTGCTTCTTAGCAGGATTAAGAGTGATGTTTTTAAACCTTTATCTTAAACTTTTGAATTCTCATTTTTAAAAAAGAGTCTTTTAGGCTTATTTTTTTTGCAGCACCTCTGGTTAATAAAAACCCGCGCTGGGAATTCAACATTCTCTCCCCGCTTGTTAAGAGCAACCCTTAGTTGGGCACCGCACATACTTCACGGCGTCCTTAGCTGGCTCCTTTGATAAAAACACCGTTGCTATCTTGGCCATGCCATGAGAATATCTGAAAGTCTCTTCTCTTCTTTATTCGGCCACATGCAGGGGCAAGAGGTTGACGGATGAGATGACCAACCTAGGTAATCCCCAATACGAGAGGAGTCTCAAATAGGGGCAGTCTTGACCCAACATCAATATGAGTTTTCATATGAGTTTTCATGATATACATCTAGCCAAAAGGGCTATTATGAAAATCAAGTCAAAATTTCGATAAAAGTAAAAGTATGAATTATGGCATGACAAGAGTGGCAAAGTCCCCGTAGGGAAAACCCTGGTCGTATGCATGTCAAGGGTCTAAAAATAAAAGGCACAAAGTCCCGGCGCAACAGACTACCTCTTTGAGGGTTAATACCTTGGAAAGAATTCAAGTCCCGATATCTCCCATCCTGCATAAAGCTTATCTCCAATTATTCTTCTCTTCTTCCTCCAAGACCGAATGTTTCTCGGGTATGGCCTTGGTAGGGGCACCGTTAATTAATGACGGTCAGTTATAGGACGCCACTTTCAACGCACGCCCGGCTTTGGGTAATTTTTAGCGAAAAGGGAAGGAACGAGGACCCCTAGTCAGTGGTTCAATAAACACCCTTTGATGCTGCATTTGCGATGTCTAAGCCAAAATCCAAAAAAATTTGAATATCTTTCCAAAAGTACACAAAAATTTGCATATTACAAAATTCATAAACATTTGAAAATTTTTGAAAACTCATAAAAATTTGCATATTTCAAAACTCCAAAAAAAATTTACATTGTATTCTGATGGTGTTCTGCAGGAACCATTTTTACAAGGACCAAGAGCACGGGATGAGTCATTTCTCCAATCATTGCTATCAAGCCGTTGATTCTTCCCAATATTATCATGCCACCCTGGGCATTTTTTTAATTATTCATCTCCAGATCTTTCAATCAAATTCTATTGATTATTCTTCTGATTATCATCTTGAGATCATTCAATCAAATTCCTGCTAATTTTTCATCTGATTAATTTTGCCGCTGGGCATTCCTCAATCTTTCAACTCCAAACTTTGATTATGCCAAGTTGACATCCTCCTAATGAAACAGCAGACAATGATGTTTTGCAATGCAATGCTATTCATGCTAAACATGCTTCGCTGTGATTCATGCTTGAATGCTATCCACACCAAGCTTTGAGTGCTTTGAGGTCTATACTGTAATTGCTTATTGATGCTTATTCATGCTATGCTTGCTATGCTTACATGCCTTATTCATTGCTTGTTATGTTTTATATCTTGGCTGATGAATCTTTGAGCGCAGGATAAGAAGCTCTTGGTCCCACCGACTGGGCATCATCATTCAAGCCCCACGGTGCTGACACCTCATTTCTCAGTTCCCCGTGCTTATTGCTATCACCATCTCTCCCTGTATGCATTCTACTATATGTCACATACGTTACTAGATTATATCAAGGACCTTGTGGCTTTGGTAAATGTGGAATTTGAGTTCCCCTTCATCAAAAACGATGATGATTCCAGAGGCATCTTAGTCACACGGATAGGCCGTTGAGCCGTCCAAGACTGAGGACGATGGTTCCCTTTTACGAGTTGGTGCGCGGATAAACGGGCTTCGACTTAGTATCAGCTCGCAGAAATCAGTTTCTTGACTCAGTCTGGATAGCTTAACAATATTATCCTTGATTATCTTATATTTTCATTTGTTTTATTTTTCCCTTTAAACCCAGCATGCATTCATGTAGGAATTTGAAACAATTGTTGAAAAATCATTCTGATAAGCTATTTTGAGGGTTGAATTGATCTTAATCTTCAATATGAGATATTCCATGCCGAATTGAGTCCTCAGTTCGTTTTGTCGCTGTTTTGGGTCATTTTCTCGAAAGCTCCTTGTTTGGATTTTTATCATCTTATTTTATCTCCTTTCCCTTGATCCACCTTGGCTGCAGCACGTCCACTGGCTGGTAACTGCTCCCCAATGGTGAAACCTACAGGTTTGTGACATGAGGTACTTCCACCGCGCTGGAAGTTGATCATTCTTTTATCTCCATCGTGCACCGCGTGCACACCTCCCCCTTTTATCCAAACATCGTTGATTTCGTTGGATTTCCCGAGATTACTTCATCTCGTGCTTTTGATTTGATTCTCATCAAGTGATGTTGATTGCGTGTCTCATCACACCCTGACATCTACTTTTCAGTTTGCTACGCTCCCTTGGAAAGCAGACGCCAAGGCGGGGCAGCTGTAGACACGCCAAAATTGACATTATTTTGAGTATATCTCGTATCGCTCTGCGATGCCCCATTTGACCCTCAAATCAGCTTATTTGTGTGGTTTTTCCCACTTTTCTAGAATTTATCCTATTTTTCCCCATTTCCTCCTTTTTTCCTATTTTTTCTGGATTTTCTGGGCATTTATCTATATTTTCTGAATTCACGCCCTCATCAGGGGCGTGTTTTTGAAACACGACCTTGTCTAGGGCGTTTTCTCCCATTTTATCTATTTCTCCCCCCTTTTATCTATTTTTATGAATTTTCTTAATTCACGACCTCGGTAAGGGCGTGTTTTCTTAAAACATGACTTAACATAGGGCGTTTCTTTGAGAAAGGACGCCCACACCTGAGGGCGTCAATTCTTTTGGTTTGACCGACTTCCCCATTTGAGCTCTTGAAAGTAACGCCCTTGGCAGGGACGTGTTTTTTAAAAAGTGGCTTTGATTGAGGCGTGTTTTACATTTTTCAAATATGGGGAGTTTTTATTTCTAAAATTTGGTTTTTGGGAAACGCCCTTGTTCAGGGCGTGTTTTTGAGAAACGCCCTCTGGGGAGGTCGCCAATTCAACAATTGACGCCCTGAACCAAGTCGTGTTTCACTTTTGTGCTCCGAACGTACGCAGCCTTTCCCAGAAAGACTCCTGCTTCGTTTGGGCTCTTGCCTAGCTCAATCCTCCCCTATTTTGACTCTTGCCTTGCTTATCCTTTGATCAATCCTATAAGGGGTTGATCCCCTTATCTTTTTCTTTCTTCTTCGGTTCCGATAATTTTTATTCTCCCCTGCGTTCTTCTTTTTCTTCTTTCCCCTTTTTCTTCTGTCTTCTACGTGTCTCCTTCTGTTTCTCCTTCTTCCTCTTCTGTCTTCTCCGTATTCATCTTTCTTCTTCTTCTTCTTATTCTTCTTCTTCTTTTGTTTCTTCTCTTTTCCTTCTGTTGTTCTTCTTTTCTTTTTACAGGAACCGAAGGTAGGCTGTTCTTGGCTAAGGAGGGGGGCTTCTTCCACGGTTCAACTCTTCATCCCTTTGAGGCTTCCTCCCATCGAGCATTCAAGCCAAAGAAGCCACCCAAACAAGATTTTTCTATCTTATCTCCCCTTATTTGTATTTTTCATTAAGTCATGCATGCATCATTGTTATTGATTTTTCTCAACCATCATATTGAGATCTCCCCATAGTGCATCTCTTGCACACTTCCCTTACTTTTATTTATTTGCATGCATCATACATCTCCCCACACCCTCTTTGCATAGGGGTTTAAGGGCAATCCCCTTAAGGTGTGTATTGTTCATATTCTTCATGCCCACTTATATTTTTATTGAATTTGATGCTACACCATTGTTTCTAATCCATATCTTTTGGTGTTGTTGTCTTTGTTGTTTGCAAGGGTAATCAAAGGAAGAACTCTCTTCGTCGGCCAGCCGATTTTGAAGAGAAAGGAGTACTCACAATCCCCGCATCTTTTGAGGTATTTTGCGATCATCTCCCCACATTATTTTCCACTTGAGACCCTCGCGTCTCTGGCGATCACACATCCCCTTAGCATCCTACGCATGCTCCCCTTTTCTCCCTCTTTTCCCATCTTCTATTCATTTCTTTTTCCCTTTAATTGTTCTAAGTGGATTTCTTAGAATCCACAAATTGGCGATCACGGTGGGACCCTTTCTTGTTTTTTATTTTGATTACCCCTTTCCCCTTGGCACCCAAGTGTGCCCTTTCCTATTGGTACCCACGTGTACCCCTCCTTTTGTGCCCCTCGGGCACCCTCCCTTGTGCATTGCACTCTCCCCAAAGTGATCTGCCAATTAGCTAGATTTGTTTTAAAACTTTCACTTGTTTAAAATCTTGATGAGCATGCTTCTGTGTTAATAATTATATTTGTTGATTGCCTATGTGAGTGCTTCTCTACTTTGATATTGCTGGCCGCGAGGGTTTCCTGGAAGAAGGTAATTAACGCCTCTGACAGAGGCGCTTTTTTTAGTTAACGCCCTATCGCAGGGCGTCTTTTTCCTGTTTAACGCCTTCTGTCAGGGCGCTTTATATCATATCTTCTTATGCTGTGAATTCACGCCCTCCTCCAGGGCGTTTCTTTATTTGGTAGCGCCTCTCTTCAGGGCGCGTTTTCATGATTTGACGCCCCCACCCATGGGCGTCTCTTTATTTGGTTGAGCATCCTTGATAATTAACGCCCTGCCGTAGGGCGTCTCTTTTATTGGTAGCGCCCTGCCCCAGGGCGTCTTATTCCTGTGTTTTCACCGAACTCCTTTGTTTATCACTGTATCATATTTCTGCTTATATCTTGCATTCATTCATTCATTCTGCATTGGTTTGAGAGGCCTTATCTCTTTATACTAGGAGCCACACACCCCCTTGGTGAAGGAACGACCCTCCATTGAGCATTCCGTCTCTTTGGATTGGAAATTCCTAAACCAAGCCTCCATAAGTCCCCGCACCCGTGGATTCCCTCACGGACGTCGGGCAGGTTGTACCCTTTTGGAGTCCCGATATAGTTGGCCTAACACGTGGTGAGTGAGAGTTCCTAGTTGGCATTGAAGTGAATCATATTGAGACTAGGTTCCCCCCTTGTGTGAATCATTCCAAACTTTGCTAAAATTCATTAATTCACCAAGGTTTAAACAAATAAAAAATCAAGGTAACCATTCCAACTTGTGTGTTTCTTTGCAAATTGTTTGCACATTATTTGGATTGCATAATGGCTTACCATGATAAGAAAAATAACATGTTCAATTCAATTAATGTTCCTGAGGGTGATCAACCTAGCACATCTTATTCCCCTCAATTTCAACATGTTCATCATTCTCACCATTCTTTCAAGGGACCACGCCCTCATTCTTATGGTCATGCCCGACCCATGGGCAATGTCCAATCCAATGGTCCTTCAACTCAATTTCGAGCCACTACTCCCTCGGGATCCTCTCGTCCCAATGATGAGAAGGTCTCCCAGATCATTCATGCATTAGATCATCTTACCCCTCAACAGATCCAAGCCCTTAAGGCTGCCGTTGAGGGTACATCTCATGCATCTCTCCCTCCTTCCAATTCTATTCGGGTGGCCCATCACCCATCTCCCTCCAATTCTACACGGGTGGCTCATCACCCACCTTCTTCTTCCAATCCTGATCGGGTAGCCCATTACCCATCCCCTTCTATTCACACTCCTCCTCGGGTGGTCCGACACCCGCCTCCTTCTATTCCTCCTCCATCACGGCCCCGAGGCCCATTTACTCCTTGCAATCCGGCCCGTCCGGGTTCTTTTACGGGTCATCCCATCAACTCCCCTCCACGGCCTTTTTATGCGGCCCCTCCTCCTTCAAAGCCCTGCCAGCCCTCGGTTGTTCAAGTCACACCCCTCCAACAATCTCTGCTTGATAAGATTACTTTGATGGAGGAACAAATAAAGAGGGTCACGGCTCCTCCTACTCCAGTCAATCCTCTCCATGCCGCTTTGGACGAGATTACAAAGATGGAGAATGAATGGAAAGATAGGAGAGATGATTATGACTTCGGCATTTCAAGCAATCAAGAGCCGGTAATTGAAGAATCCAAGGCAGTGTACGATGATGATGAAGCTGCGCAGGCACCCCTTCCGAGTTTTCTTAATTTCCCGCTCCCTCCACTGTCATTTGATGAACCTCCTGCTCAGGATGAAACCATCCCTGATCCAACCCCTATTTATGAGACTAATTGGTGTTACGATGATGGGTCGATACTTCAATCACCCACACCGGCACATTGTAAGTCTCCTCCTATTCTTGACACCGCATACATTACACCTCCTCCAGTTACACCATTAACCTCCGCAACACTGGCCTCCCCCAAGCATTCCAAGCGGGTATCAGGTGTATTCGATAGTCCTATCGGGTATATCTGGTATCCGGGACTCGGGTTGTCACACTACCCACCAGAAGTAAGGCCGGATCCGTCCACTGACGACTTAGACCGCGCCTCAGGTGTCTCGCTGCGGCGCCCCAGGCGGAGACTGAGACACTGTACAAGTAACCACAGAACACAGAACAAGGGTCTAGTCGGCATCGTGCTTGTCAGAACGCGTCTGAAGTCCCCGACAACGTGTGCACACACTGACTGACTGCGCTATGTCAGGCCCTCTAGCTAGTTCATCCTCTCGGCCCGGACTCGAGCCGCCACTGTAGGAGGCCCACGGCAACCAGCCTAAAGTCGTCTCTCGGGTAGCCTCGCCACCACTCCCTGGTGGGACTACACGCGTGTCGGAAGGCTACGACTATTGGGGAGTCACTGATGTGACTACTCTCCTAGGAGAAACTCCGAGAATCACGCACGCACCCTGTGCGAAAGTCACGAAGGACCAAGTGGCACCGAGCCACGGGACTCTGGACGGTCCTCTAGACTCACTAAACCCAATGGTCCTTGAGTCACAAGACTCAGGGTCAAGACCATTGTACGCAATGGCATAATGCCATTAATCTAGCCTAATTCCTAGGTCTAAAATCACGGTAGCATGAATATCGAGATAGCTCGCGAGCCGCCGAGACCATTCCCTCGGGAAGGGAACTGAGAAGCCTTCCAACCCCAGGCTGGGCAACTGGACTCACAGTCCAAGGCCACACTCACGGCCCACGCGGAAAGCACAGAAGCACGATTCCCAAAGCAGCTCACAGGCCGCCACGTCGATTCCCCATCCCTGGGAAAAGCGGGAAACCTCCAGCCCCAGCCTGAATGACTGGACTCGCAGTCTAAGGCCAAACGCTTGGCCCAGTCAGGAACCATCTTCCGTAAAAACCCACGACATGCGGGGGAACCCCACCGCACTCACACCGATATACGGTGACTCGATCGAGCGTAACACGAAAGCCCGGAACACACGCAGGGTCACCGGACCCCTGAACACACTGGCATGCTAATCGAGGTAACACGGTACCTCCAGACATCCCAGAAACATGGTCACGGAACCCATGGGATGTACGGGACACTCACGAGGCCGTAGGTCGACCACTGGGTCACCACCGGGTCGACCGGAGGCCAACACAACGCGAACCCGACATCGCGAGCATGGAAAT
Source organism: Amorphophallus konjac (assembly GCA_022559845.1). NCBI lineage: Eukaryota > Viridiplantae > Streptophyta > Magnoliopsida > Alismatales > Araceae > Amorphophallus > Amorphophallus konjac. Next base: position 18,665,691 of record CM040126.1, on the reverse strand, counting down.
CTCCTAGCGGTCTAACCTTAAACCGCCACAAGGCCTAGCGGTCTAACCTTGGACCGCCAAGGATAGTCTAGCGGTTTAACATTGGACCGCTACACACAGAAACCACAGACCCATAGCGGTCTACCCTTGGACCGCGAAGCAGAGCCTAGCGGCCTATTACTGCACTGCCAACGACGCTGGCGGTCCGCCTCTGGGCCGCGAAACCCTCGAAACACACGAAGCTTAAGCGGTCTTAGCGGTTGAACCCTGGACCGCCAAGGACCCAGGCGGTCTATCGCGTGGCCGCCAGCCTTGAACCGAGACAGGGAGACGCCTAGTGGTCTACCCTTGGTCCGCTTGGAGCCCTTAGCGGTCTCTGGAACGACCGCTAAGGCATCCCGACCCCAAAACGGTGGGAAAACGACGAGAAACTCATTCCATGCCCCAATCACCTCCGGGTGATGGGGAAACAAAGGGGAAACCCTTCCCCAAGCCCCTAGGCATTCGATGATTCCCTCAAACCACCGATTAACACATTAAAACGTTAGATCGGGCTCACACCCCAAAATCATTGATTTTCCCCAAAATGGTAATAAACCCATGCTCGGCTCGCCACGGGCTACCAAATCCGTGGGGAATGAAATACACGAGCTAAGGGTCCATCTCCCTACCTTCACCGAAGATTCTACGTGCCGCGGACACCGCTCCGCGAAGAAAACGCGGCGAACCCTCATTCTTCCCGAGCTTCCCCTGAACCACGCACGCCGCCACGATCACCACGCCGCCACCGCCATCGACGCGCCGTCGCCCACCGCCGTCTACAGCCGGAGGGGAGCACGCCGCCGCGTCCACGGGAGAGGGGGAGGAGAGGGGCGCCGGTCGCTCACGGGATGAAGGAAGGAGGAAGAAGAAGAAAAGAAAAAGAATAGAAAAAGAAAAAGAAATGGGGGTTATATAGAAAATCTGGATTTTCTGAAAAATATGAAAAAATAGAAAAATATACCCCCGTGATCCTCGGAACACGCTGATCGCCGTGGTACCATCCCTGAGTAGATGAACGACCCGGTTTACCCGTTACGAGGTTCCGTATGTCCTGTAGGGGAAAAACACGAAAAATCACGGAACACGTTCCGGGACATCCGAAACGCACGGATCCGAACCCGCAAAATGTCCGAAAGATAATTCCGGGCAAAATGAGAACAAATTCTTCAAGAAAATAAATCCGAGACCCAAGAAGAAGGATACGAAAGGTCCGGGACATTACACGGCACACACACCCCAGTCGTCCCATCCCGACACACCCTCCAGCACCTTTGGTCCGGCACACCTGCGGCCTGTGCCTTGCCCGGCACACCCCAATGCCCCCAGCCCGGCACACCCTCCTCCTGTGCCTCGCCCAACACATCCTTGCCCGGTGCACCTTGCCAGTGCCCACCCTTTACCCGGCACACCCGGGGCACTTCCAATCGGTGCACTCTCAACCCGTCTTAGCCCAGTGTCTCTTGTTCGCTATTTTCCCCGAGTTTTTTGAAGCTTTCTTAAATGTGTTGCTGCCTTGGCACGTATCTCGAGTTATTGGGTCACGCCACTCCTTGTGGGCGTGTTCCCCTTACACCCCCTTTACCATCCGGGTCAAGGGGAGATGCTGCCGAATTTTCATCAGAATTAACATAATAACAACAATAATAAGAGGGGGAAATAATAATGCGAAAAGGAAATAACAAATAAACAGAATAAACTGTAATGCAACGGCTTCGCCGAAATAACAAAGGAACTACGGAGAGCCTGAATGACTGGACGCACGCATCTTTATAACGGACTGTCGAACATAACCACGAACACGATCTGCATGAATAAAAGAAAGCTAAATTAAAAATCCTACACCTGCATTTCATGAATAAAAGAAAACCCCTCACATGCGTCCCATGAGAGAGAGAAACCTCCCCTGAACAAACCTTGGTCCGGTACACACTTGCCCCACCTGGTCCGGCACGCCCCCAAGTCAATTTCCTCCGGTGCACTCCCGCTGCACCTCGTCTGGCACGTTTCCAACACCCCTGACCCGGCACACTGCCTTGTGCCCCTTACCCGGCACACTCCCAGTGCCCTTTCGTACCTAAACCCCTCTCCCGGTGCACTCCCTGGCCTTCACATGCATGAACCCCCCTGGTAAGGCCGACCTCACCCTTGCCGTGGTCTTCACTAGCATTGACCCTAGTTGCATTGGGGTTGTCCCTAGCACTGACCTTAGTTGCATCAGGGTTGCCACTAGCATCGACCTTAGCTGAATCTGGTCTTCACTAGCATCAACCTTAGCTGCCCTATGGTCCTGACTAGCATCGACCTTAGTTGCATCTGGCTGGCGCTAGCATCAACCTTAGCTGCCCCATGGTCCTGACTAGCATCGACCTTAGTTGCATCTGGCTGGCACTAGCATCGACCTTAGTGGCATCTGATTGTCCCTAACACCTCATTAGTTCACATGCACAGACCTTGGCCCCCATACGCATGGACCTGCACAGACCTTGGCCCTCTCATGCATGGACCTGCACAGACCTTGGCCCTCATACGCTTGGACCTGCACAGACCTTGGCCCTCATACGCATAGACCTTAGCCCAAATTTGCATAGACCTGAACCCAACATGCACAGACCTCAGGCCAAAATTTGCACCAACCTACCTTCAGCCTAGGGCAAATATGCACCAACCTTATCATCACGTGCACCGGCCATGTTTCTCATGTGCACAGACCTTGCACGCAGATGTGCACCGACCTCATCCCCATGTGCACAGACCTTGCCCTTCACACATTTCAAATGTGCACCGACCTTATCCTAGCCCAGGCAACATGTGCACCGACCTTATCCTAGCCCAGGCAACACATGTACCAACCTCCCTTAGCCTAGGCGAAACATGCACCGACTTTACCCCTTGCATGCACGAAACATGCACCGACCTTGTCCCTTGCATGCACGAAACCTGCACCGACCTTGGCCAGGATATGCATCGACTTTGCCTTGCCCTAGTCCAGCTACACCGACCTTTGGGCGGACCTGCACCGACCCAACTCCTACCTGGCCTGCAGTCGCACCAACCTCACCCCTCGTATGCACAGACCCTGCACCGACCTCAACACGCTCAGCTACAGGCTGCATCGACCTTGCCCCTTCACAGTTCAGAGCTGCACCGACCTCATATCTCAAACGTGCACCGACCTTATCCTAGCCCAGGCAAACGTGCACCGACCTTCCCCTAAGCCAGGCCAAACATGCACCGACCTTCCCCGTGGCCCAGGCAGACATGCACCGACCGTCCCTCTAGCCAGGCCAAACCTGAACCGACCTTCCCCTTGGCCCAGCCGAACATGCACCGACATTCCCCTAGCCTGGGCAAAACCTGCACTGACCTTGTCCCTCGTATGCATTGACCTTGCACCGACCTTATCCCCATATGCATTGCCCTTAGTCTTTATGTGCACCGACCTTGTCCCCCACACGCTTAGAGTTTTACCCAGCCTGCGTAGACCCTTCTCCAGCCCCCTGCTGGCTCATCTTTCCACACACGTTCCAAATGCAACAAATAATAATAATAATAACAGACTCACAAAAAAGGATAAACAATAATAATAAAAAAATAATAATAAAAGGGTAAATAATAATTATAACAAACTTAACAAATAAATAAATAATAATAAAAATAAGTAATAATAATAATAAAATCAAATAATAGTAATAATAATAAATGAATAAATGAATAAATAATAATAACAAACAAGTAATAATAATAACAAACTCACTAAAAAGTATATAAAAAAATAATAATAAGATAATAATAAAAATTTTCAAACAGTAATAAAATGATGAAATCTGCTCCGCAACCTCGTTTTTCCTCGAGACCCGGTGTAAAGGGAATATTAATGCCGCCCCTCCAGGTCAGACTCGGACCTTGGGAACCACCCCAATATGGCCGTGGTCCGACACTGCACTAGGTCGATAGTTCGTCAAGCCGGACTCGTTCCCATTGGGATTCATCTCCGCTCTTTTATTGAAGGTGCCGTAAACTCGGCATACATTTGTACGAGTTTATTTCCGTTTACGTCGTACCTTCAATATGGACCTTTATCCGAACATGAAATGGTCCATGAGTAACCGACATGACTTGAATTCTCGCACCCTCGATACGAGTTTAGAATGATTCGACATCCCCTATCTTCTTACAATTAATGTTAACTTTCTGGTCATGAGGCCCTTATTCCCGGCGATTAATCAAGGGTGTTCCCCTCTCCGAGAGGATGTAAATGACGTCGTAACCTTCTTGGCACGACGGGTTTTGGTCCCGATGCGAACTACACAATCGTCTGACAAAGTCAGATCGAGCGTACCATGGGCTTCCTTGAAGCCCGAATAAATTGTCACTTTGTGACTGGCACGCCCTCGCACTAAATAAACGAATTAACCCCGATCAACAAACGACCAAATAATCATCGAATTAAAAGTGCGTCCACACTAGCTTGTCAATGACTTGGACTCATACTTGCTCTCCAACATTTTCTAGATTGCCATCAAATCATCCAAGTCGATCACCTCCCAAAGTGTGTTATCTGCCAGGAACAATTGTATTGTGTTATTCGTCAAGTCTCGCATCTACTATCATATCTCAGCTGATAGTTTCTATGATTTCTCAATCTTGCCACTGAGAGCTTTCACCAGTCCTTTTCGCATCAAGATGTTCTTCACATGCTGTTGTCATAGCGTAAAATCTTTATAGCCATTGAAAGGTTCCACGGAGAAGCTCGTAACCTTTCCTGCTACCTTCTGATTTGTGCTTCCAGTGTCCTCCATCAACGCTCCCTAATCAACTTTAATCTAACCAATCACCTTGATCTCCACCCATCTCCACACTCTCTTACACAAATCTCCCAATGAAAGCAGAATTTGCTTAATCTACACTATCCAACACGTCTAGAGTGTATGAAAACCTAGGAATGGACTCTTGGATCGCCTAATTCCACCTCTGATTGCCTCCGATCTAAGCAAAATAATTATGGCCATCAGATCGCCCGCCTGTCAATCCAGTAAGATGGATCTCCCAAACGTGTATGGACAGACCCGTTTCTAGACCCAAATTAACTCCACTTGGACCTAGACCCAACAGATGTACCAAACCCACTAAGTTAACTAGATCTAAATCCATATCCAAACTGAACCCAATAATACAAGATCCAATTAACTTAAGAGTTTTGTGTTATATTGGTTTCTCGTTATTGAACCCTCTTCTTCTTCATGATGGGAAGGGAAACCCTAGCCACAAATCGTAGCCGCCTCCATCGGCCTCCCTACCAGCTACCACCATCGCCGCCACCGACGGTTCGCACTACTCTCGTCTGTCACGGTAGGCCAATCACCTCTACCACGACACTGCTCCCGGCTGAGGCACGTGTGCTACACCCAACCACCTCAAGCTTCCTCTTCGACCTCTGTCGAGCCCTCAGACAGTCGCTGCCACACTTGCCTAGTTTGCCTCCTAGTTTGTCACCACCGGCCACGTCTCCAATGCCTACCGCCATCGCCCCTTGTCCCAGCCATCACAGACTAGTGAGTACGACACCCTGATGCATGCCCGTGGCCTGCACAATGATGCCGGCCACCTGCACCCGTCTACAGCAACCGTCGCCGCAGGTGATGTCCTCCCCGTTGACCATTGTAAGTTCTGTTCATTGCCACCGGGCTGTACTTCCCTTGGTGTTGCCCTGTGTAGTGCCCCTGCAGCCAAATCCTACTGTAGTGGCAGCTGCTGCCATTGGCTGTCCCACGTGAAAGATGTCATCGTTATTGCACCAGCGCCGCCCACGACCTTATCGGTGTCCTGAACACCACCAAAATCTCTCTACATTCTCATTGGTGTTGGTGCACTATGTGAATGTAGTCTCTCAATCACGTGACCTGACTCTGATACCACTTTGTTAAGATCGGGACACCGGCAAGACAATGATCACATATGCAAGTATGCACCACGAGAAAGAACAAGAGGGAGATTTAGAGAAACCGTTCTTTTCATTGTGGAAGAGAACTTCACCTTTCCCCTGGTGGCACTCAGACACCCGACGCTTTCCGATCTCTATGCCACCCTTGGAATTACAACGATATTTATAGAATACTTCTAGCAATCTCCTAATCCTATTAGGACTACCTCCTAATGCTTACCTAGAGTCCCACACAAACTCAAACACAGAGTTTGACTCCGACTCAACTTACTTGCAGATCAAGATACCCTAACAAGATCCATATTCACAATCATTTCACAAGCAAACACTCCTCCAGCTGCAACACTAGCCTAAGAGAGAACGATTGAGGGCCATAATAAACTTCTTAACCCTCAGAGTTCCCACAAGGGTCTAGGGAGAGAAATTGGGGGCGAGAATTTAGTGATGCCAAACAGCATGGTCAAGAAGGAATGGGGCGAGAAGGGTAATGGATAGTGTGTAGGTGGGGGTTATAGACTTATAGCTAGGGGGTCTACAAACAAAAGGGAAATGACCCTTATTTTGTTGAATATGTATCTCTTTCTTCCTATTCTGTTCTCTGCTTTTTATTTTTCACAGTAGTTTTTTCCACGATTCCCTCTATTAACTTTCACCCTCTCAATCACTCTCGCTCACGTACACACCCACGCATGTATGTATATATATATATAGCTAAGGGGTCTGCAAACAAAAGGGAAATGACCCTTATTTTGTTGAATATGTATCTCTTTCTTCCTATTATTTTCTCTGCTTTTCATTTTTCACAGTAATTTTTCCCACGATTCTTATATTAACTTTCACCCTCTCAATCACTCTCGCTCACATACACACGCACGCATATATATATATATATATATATATATATATATATATATATATATATAGAGAGAGAGAGAGAGAGAGAGAGAGAGAGAGAGAGAGAGAGAGAGAGAGAGAATATGGATGAATGAATGAATGCATTCAATAGCCATGAAGGAGAGGTTGGGTTATTAAACTCCATGCATGCGTGATCCATGGAGATGGAGGAGCAATGCGCTGCGCTTTGTTAGGGAACTGAGAATGTTGGGGAGACCACACACACTATGCATAGAGGGCTCCCTTGGAGGTGGCATGCTCCCATTGAGAGAGAGAGAGAGAGAGAGGTTGGTGAGGTAGGTGAAGGTGAGGAGTGCTTTGCCTTTATAGGCGGGGGGGAGTGCATCTAATTGATGGAAGTTTGCTCATGGAGAAAAGGTGGGGATGCAACATTATTGCCAACAAATGCCCAAGAATATTAGGCCTATCTAATGGAATTGAATTCGGACCGTCCAGTTAGGTGCAATGCGCCTGCTTGTTGAAATCTTTAAGATCCCCAACTTTAAATCTCCAACATGAGAAGAATTGAAGCCCCCCTCCTCCCTCTGCATGGTTTGACCAGAGCTTTCCCGTGAACTGGTGCAATGCAAGCAGTGGACAAACGTTTGATGGGTTCATTTCAAAGATAAAAAGTACGGGAGCATGGTATATATATTTTCTATCGCATCATCAGAAGTTATTCAGCCATTTGATCAGATTGTTGTTTATCATTAGAGTACTTAGTTATTGTATTAAACAATTGTGTCAATAATGATTTTGATATCACTACTAATTGTAAGTCATTGGTCATAATGTCATATATGGTTTTTGAACCTCGATCTTCATCTATTAGAACTTAACGGCTACATCAACTTTAACATAGATCTGAACAAGTACTGTGAACGTTATGATTTGAGTTTTGGGAGTCTCAAGGCTCCGTCTCCTTTTCCTCCTCTCCGACTCTCTTCTTCTCCTTCAATTGACATCCTCCGCTGTGTTTCTGTCATATCATTTATACTATTTGAGGGGGTAAAATCCGCCGGCCCGTTAAGGCCCGCTTAGGCAGTCCACCTCGGAAGCCCAACACTCCAGGTTCACATCCAGTAACTCCAACCCAGCACGTAACTTGTCAGGATGCAGGTCCAAGTCCAGATGTCGTACCCGTGTGCACCACCTGTGAGCAGTCACGATGCACATCTACGGCGAGCCTCAACGCATTAATGGTGAAAAGCGCATCAGTCCAACGAAAGAGAAAGGGGGGGACGCCACCAATGTTGCTCCTCTTGACAAGCTAGTCTCACGCCTCCGGAGAGCCCTATCGTATTAATGATGGAGCTGCCTCCTCCGACAAAGGAACTACGAGTCAACGTCCACATTTCTCAATCTCAACAAGCATACAGATAAGGTGGCTCACGTCTCCTCTGATCACGACAACCCAATGAAGATAAAGATAAACCCCACAGTGACGGTCTAAATAGTACCCTGACCCGACGGTCAAGAAGATACACGACCTAACCCCTCTCAAGCTCCCTCTCGCTTTGGTCTCCCCTTCTCTCTCCTCTCCCAAGTGCTCGTCGTCATCCCATCAGTCGACTAACTTGACCTTCGGAGGGTTATCCCTTGAGTAACCCTTGTTCATGCCTGCAGATCTCTCTCCGGCGACGTTTCGTTCTTCCCTCGTCAAATAAATCATTGGAAATATGGTTAGTGTTCGGGATGAGACCAATCACGACCGCTATATACACTATTGATACTCTGGACTCTCAAAATATTAATAACAAAGCTAATACTATAATATAAATATATATACTAGAATTCTAATAAAATGAAGAAAAAAAGATATTTTCACATGTTTTAAAAGAAATGAGTTATCAAGAAGGGCGTGTCTGATTAAACAACATATGAATCTTGATAAAATATACTATGAAAACCAAAACGAGGTTGCATGTAGGTTGATTCCCCTTTTGTCTTCATAAGAGACACTCTGCATGTTCATCACACATGCATGCATGTCTACAAGTTCACGAGTGTTGAGGTAACTGATAAATTAACAGGACAAAACCAATGGCCGGTGGATGATCGTAGGCTCGTAGCGTTTAAATTTGTCCCCCCTCTCATCAAAGGACCTGCTTCCCATTTACTGGACAGGTGTCGCTAGGCGTTTAAAAGGCTAGCTTGTACCGAGGGATCCTAGCTAGAATCGACTTCAAAAGAATGTGCTTGCTAGCTGCTACATAGGGTCTAATGAGGGTATCCGCATGGTGGGGGGTTGGGCAGACCAAGGCTTGAAGTAGGTGTACCTCGTAAATTTAATCAGTAGGCAGGTCAATAAATAAGTTGGTTCAGTTTTTAGGCCCATTTCTCATTTGTTAATTGGGCATTAAATTTCGAATTTGTTTTTTAAAAAAACAATAATATTATTATCTTTAATTCTAATGTACTAGAAGTTGGGGGGGGGGGTAATATTCATAAAGGCAGACGCCAGAGAAATTTGATCATAATTTTATGTGAGATGGAATAATGGGTTTATTATTAGATAAATATATAAGTATATCAAATGCAAAATTACTTGATCCAAAGGGGTAAGATATGGTGGGATGTGGATCCGTTAACTCAGACGTACAGCCCCGGATCTGATAATGTAAACACTAATAATAATAAAAACTTCCATAATCTACTTCAACACTTGGTGTGGTGTTAGTGAGCTAATTAAGATTATGACAGTCCACGTCTGCCCAAAAGTTAGAAGCAGTACAAGACGAACAGCACATCAGACAAACGATACAATTCAAAGTCGGATGTGTGATACACGAGAGGGTGGTGTGTGTGTCGGATGTGTGTGTGTGTGTGTGTGTGTGTGTGTGTGTGTGTGTGTGTGTGTGTGTGTGTGAGTGAGAGAGAGAGAGAGAGAGAGAGCATAGAGTCAAAAATGGTCGGAACAAGATAAGATGAAAGACTATAAATAGTTGGGCATTGTTGGGGTGCAGGGTATGTGAGTGTTGCTACAGTGCACAGCATGGTTTGTCGACTCGGTCCAAATAAGGTGAGTTGGGGTGATTCGGGCAGATCTAGTTAGATCCACGAAAATCTGAGACATGATCAAGACGACTCAGATCGAGTCGCTCCTCCCTCCCTCTACCCTTCTCTGCAACCTTCTAAGCTTACTCTAGCTAGAATTCAACAGTGGCAGCAAAGATCCAGTGGTGGTAGATGAGATTCGACGGTGGCGACCATGATTTGACCAAAAGGAACATTGTCAGTCGTGGTGGGGGACTGTCGAGGGTGGGGCGGGGGCGCCGGGGTGGGCTATCGTAGTGGAGGGGGTGCCGATGTGGGGGAAGAAATCGTCGCTGGGGTGGGAAGATGTCGAAATGGGAGAAGAAAGGTCTACCGGATGGGGTGAGAGGCGACGGAGTCGGCCCGAGTCACATGCGACTCGGACGTATTGAATCGGATCAGAGCGATTTGGATCCAGTACGAATCATCAAGTAGGCAAACCTTGATGCAGAGTAAAAAAAGATCCTTTGACCATTGTTGGGTTACAACGCTGAAAAGATTTTTTTTTTGAGTAATATTTATAGCACATTCAAGATAGGGTGTGTTACACGTTCTGAATGTATAATATTTTTAATTTTTTTAAAATTATTCTCAATATATCTTAATTTGATATGCATGTCGTGTCATTATTAAATTGTTTAAAAAAATTAGATCAAATAAATAATACTAAATTTATTTTTTTAAAATCGATTCGTTTCACTATTAATTTTTTAAGATAATTGAATGATAACGTGATTTATATTTTAAATTAAAATATTTTATAGGTCACTTCATTTTTTTAAAATAAAAAATTTAAAGATACCATATATATCTATAGTTTGCAACACATCTGGATGTCCAGTAAATCAAACTATTGTTTTTTATATCTAATCTCAATCTTATCCTAATTTAGGGGTTAACTATATATAGAGATAAGTTATTTTAATTATTTCATGGTATAAACTATCTCTGTGTCTTTGCCAACATTATCCTCACTGCTCTTAATTATTTATTACTAAACAACACGAAATTAAAGATGGACACTTAACACTAACTTATGTTTATCCCAACTGCAAGTATTCTGTTACCACCGAACGGAAGTTAATTAAGTCATGACCCCCTCTTTACATGAAAAGATCTTTTTACACATCAGAATTAGCGTGGGATTTTAATAATTTTATACAAATAAAATCATAACTTAATTATATATATATATATATTATAAAACCTGGTTGACCAGATTACACTATAGACAAATCACAGCTCCACGTACTTCCAAGTAGCAAATGTCCAAAAAAAATGTGGACTATGCAAAAAAGCACTTAATCAGCCAACAAGATGTTCGCGATTGATGCGATCGGTCAATGGAATGTGGTGACACAGCACGCTCATCTACGGCGGGGGGGGCATAAAACAGGCTGCGTGCCGGCGCGTGCTCGTTGGTGCGGGCGCGGTGTCCGTATCTTGCCGATATACGCCCCGGCCTTGTCGGATTCCGGACAGCTCGAGCAGTGAGATCGCGCTAATGCGACGGCCGTCGATCTTGGAACATCCGAGACCTTTATTATTGGATTCAGTTCGACGAGACTCAACTCCAACAAACGGGGGGATCCGTCGATAGATTATCCCCTTCGATTTGTCTGGAGCTGATAGATTGCGTTCAAACAGTTGGGATAATGGGAGGTCATTTTGACTCGGGTTTTGATTCGGATCGAACTCGAATGTATCGGATTGTATTAGGGGTCAGACCGAGATATTGTCAAGGCGGTTTTAACTTGTATGAGTCAAACCCAGATCGGTGAGAGTGAACTGTATTGTGTTATAGAAAGATTGATCCGAATCACCGATCCGACAAACTTTGGTTTGTCTGTTTCTAATGTTAGAAGTCAAACAGAGGTCACTCTGGTTGTCCTCCTACAGAAGTTGGGAGTCGATGTTATGATACTAAAATATTGATAGATTATAGATGCATTTAATTCGCTCTGCTTAGCACGACAGCAACACCTGCACACCCTGCACCCGAAACAACGTCTAACTGTTTCTGGACCGACCCTTTCAACTTGTCCCGGCATTTTGTTTCTATGCATTGCTTCTATGGCCAATCTCTCTCTCTCTCTCTCTCTCTCTCCAACGAGCCGAGTGGTCGCCGGAGGAGGGGGAGATCCTTTCAACACTGTGTCCAGTTATGGCAACCCATATCCATATTGATAGCAAGGAGATCTGGTCACTGAAGAGGATATGTCCAACCAATGGAAATGTTCTGCACTCTTGATATTGACTTGTCAAAAATGTTCAATCTTGTATAGACTATACATATCACAATGTAGAAGACGACAATATTGTCATAGCAGCAAATAAATCATTTTTTTCCATTAAACGGTGGTGGTGGATCCTCCCACCAACAACGGCCCACCAAAGGGAGGGAGCCCACGCGATGGGGATCCGACTGTAGAACCCACTCCCCCACTTTATCGGGCAAAAGCCGAGGAGGGATCCAAAGCCATCCGGAGGACCGGAATCTATGCACGAATCCCCCCACCCCCCTTCCGGACAGCGATGCTTTCTACGCACGCCGCCTCCCCCACTTTCATGGGAAGAAGAATCCGGTGATCCTCCAACAAGGGGGAACTGCGATCAGACGGTCGAGGGCCGAGAGGATCTTAAGATCACCGGGACGACCAGAGAACAGGGTGATGTTGACGTGTCAAGAAAAAGGGGTGGTGGGGGGAAGTCCACGTGCTGGCTGTCCTTCACCGTCCCTGAGCACGGCCGCCGAGGAATGATTTGTTATCGTCTTTTTTAAGAAAAAAAGGAAAAAGTTAATAAATAATTTTACATATATGTCCCTCTTAAATCACTGAAATTGAATAAGCATTTACATTGAATTTACATTCACAGGTAAACTCTCGCTACACTCATAAATCTTGCGGGTAACCGTCCGTTACGCCACCAAATATTTCCGTAATTAGTCATTTTTGGAACATCATTATTAAAATGAAATTATCATTTTAATCATATCATTTTCTTTTATAAATTTTAAATTTTATATAATTTTGTTATATAAATATATTATTATAATAATTTAAGTGTCCGTCAAATTGCCACGACGATACATCCTTCTGAGGCCAGAGCTTATTCTGATGGTCTCACCACCAGGTTTATCGTCTCGTTCGACTCGTCCGTCTCGGTCATGGCCTGAGACGGGTTAGGTCGGTCCCGTCTCGCTTCGTCTCAGTCCATCTCGTTCCGTGTTAAAATAAAAAAGACTATATATATATATAATATATATATATATAATAGAAAAAATAGAAAAATATTATATATATAATATAATATTAAAATAATATAACGTCCCGGTGACGACTTATGACTCGGGCGTCTCGCCCAGCGCCTGGGTCGAGTCGTGCGAGTCGAAACGGATCGCTCCGGGACGACAAACCCTACTCATCACCACTCCGAGAGATTCGATCCTGCACTCCTCACTCTCGGTTAAAATAAGAAAAACAAAAAAAGAGAGAATGATTCTTACGAGAAGGATATAGTAAATGCAAATCCAAGATAAAACTCTTATACAATTAATAGTTTATGCCAAGAAACCTAGGGAAAAGATAGTTTTTAGATAGTCGGGCGAGGATAGATTAGGATTTAGTGACTCACTCGTATCAGACGTGTCAGATTTTTATGGATGGTATCGTATCAATATATGTCAAGAAATATAATAAATAATATCGTATTATATATTGTTTTATAAATATTTATTATAATAAAATATAATAAAAATTATACATAATTTGTTTGATTACAGAGTGTGTGATTTAAGTCCTAGGTTTATACTTTGAATTTCAAAACTGTTAAAAAAATTTGAATTTAACTTATAGGGCCACTTTGGTAACGGGTTAAAGTGAATTAGGGTGGGTTAATTGGGATCGGGTGGGTTACTCTTTGTTTGATAATTTTTTTCTTAACTCTCGTCAGATAAGGTTAAAGTGGATTAACTCATTCCTAGGAAATATGTGGAATGAGTTAATCCACCCGGGTTAGGGTTAAGGATGAGGTGGATTAACCCGGGTAAATCACCCGTCTCTAACCTAAGCCGTTATCAAAGTGACCCATAAAGAATAATAAAAAATAATTAAAAAATCTGCTCTTATAGATTTTGAACTTAAAATCTCAAATTTTTAACAAACGTTCCAAATCAAATTATCTATTAAGATACATGTAACATAAAATAAAATATATAATAATTAAAAAAAATGAGTAATATATCGATTGTGCACTGCGTATTAATCGTACTGATTAATAACAGGAACGGTTCGATAAATGTAATACGTCATGTATCGGATCATTGGGTCAAATCATATTATGATAGATAATTAGAGTCTGATTTGATACTAACAATATAGAATTGCATCACCAAAATATATGATCATCCTTTTCACCAACAAAAGTCAGTGACAATTGTTACGCGAGACTCGTCGAAAAGAAGTTTTGTTGTTGTCAATTGAGTTTCATTTTACCGAGTCCAGCATGCCAAAATCCAGTGAAATAAGGAGGTGGGAGATTATTCGGTGAGGCAGCCCCACCTGCATGCCAAGTACCAAGTCAAATATAAGACGACAGGATATATATGAGTAGATAAAATAATGTTCATTCATTTTTCTCAATTAAGAATATTTGCTCGATCAAGGTTGGGGTTAACTTGATACAGTTTAGTTTGAAAAGGTAAATTATTCTCAAAATAAAAACAAATTCTTTTGATACTAATTAGTGAGTCATTTGAACAAGTCAATGTACGGTTAAGTAAATATATTTTGGCGCAAAACATGAAAAAAAGAAGTGCAATAAACAAGTAGATTGCCATAAATATGTTTTATATATATATATATATATATATATTAAAAAATAGACATCTTTTTTAGAAGGAGGCAAAAAAGGGTAGCACCAACTTGGGGATATTTTGGGAGGGTTTTAGAATAAGAATTTTTACATTAAAATTATTATTAGAAGTGAATTTGTTAAAAAATTATTTTTAGAAATATAGTAACAAGTATATCGCTAGATTAATTCAAAGAATAATATATAAGTGTCGTTTAACTGTTATTTTTTACGAAGTTTTGATAAAAAGAAGTGATATAATCATAAATGAATATGATATTTTTATACAATTTAAATTTAGATAGTGATATGTCTGCTAATATATTTATAAGAATAAATTTTTATCAATTTCTGATTAATAATAATTTTCATGTAAAAAATCTTTTAGAATACGACAGCCGACGGGGGGGGTGATTGGTTGCAATATTACATAGCTATATCAATATTAATTTTGATATTACTGTTAATAGCAGGTGTTTTAATTATAAGCTATCAAATTTGGTACTAATTTTTTAGTAAAACATATTGTTATAACAAATTTAATAAAGTCTAAACCATAGTAAAATATTAGAATTTTATTTCTAAGAGTATCAAAATTCGTTTTTTTCTTTCTGTTTTCCACCGATCATGTCAGTTTTCTCTTCGACCAACGTTTCCAGTAGTCTCCTAACATCAAACGATCGATATCGTAGATCTCCAAAATACAAATTTCAAAGCTCGCACTGTACCAAAATTAATGTTCCAACCAGACATGACGTAAGAAAACGGCAACCTGAGTGAACACTTGTTTGTGTGTTTTGGATTACCTGATCCGCTTAAATTATTTTTGAGTTAATTTCAGAATATAATAAAATTAACATGAAATTACCCATAATCGTCGACGGGGGCTGAAGTGAAATTGGAATCAAAATTGTTGCCTCTAGATGATGATGCTAACTGATTAGGTAACTCTAAACCATAAAAAATCTTTTAGAATACGACAGCCGACGGGGGGGGTGATTGGTTGCAATATTACATAGCTATATCAATATTAATTTTGATATTACTGTTAATAGCAGGTGTTTTAATTATAAGCTATCAAATTTGGTACTAATTTTTTAGTAAAACATATTGTTATAACAAATTTAATAAAGTCTAAACCATAGTAAAATATTAGAATTTTATTTCTAAGAGTATCAAAATTCGTTTTTTTCTTTCTGTTTTCCACCGATCATGTCAGTTTTCTCTTCGACCAACGTTTCCAGTAGTCTCCTAACATCAAACGATCGATATCGTAGATCTCCAAAATACAAATTTCAAAGCTCGCACTGTACCAAAATTAATGTTCCAACCAGACATGACGTAAGAAAACGGCAACCTGAGTGAACACTTGTTTGTGTGTTTTGGATTACCTGATCCGCTTAAATTATTTTTGAGTTAATTTCAGAATATAATAAAATTAACATGAAATTACCCATAATCGTCGACGGGGGCTGAAGTGAAATTGGAATCAAAATTGTTGCCTCTAGATGATGATGCTAACTGATTAGGTAACTCTAAACCATAAAAAAAGAAAAGAGATCCTAAGATTTTTGCGATGATTTATTTTTGACTTCAAAAATACCGACATTCCACAGTTAAAATACATGATGAAATATTCCGTCGATTTTTTATTTAAAATATATTTTTTATTTTAAAAAGATACAAAAGTAAAAAGTCACTTTTCAAAAACTGGAAAAAATTTCTCTGATGAAAGAATTTCTTCCCTGGAGAGACTTTGAAGTCAAGGTTCATCCTGACTCAGTCACGGGCGCAGAGCCAAAAGAAGAGGCCGAGGAGATCTCCCTGCCCTTCCGTGGGGTGTGCTTCGCGAGGCCGCTGGCCGGCAGCAACAGGTACCAACAGGGTTCGTGATGACGAGCGCCATGGCACCGACGACGACGTGATGTTGCTTGCTGCAATCTTGAGCACTGTAGCTCCTTGGGTGTCGGGGGGCCTAGGGACTCTACCAAGGCGATGAGTGTGGAAGATGTTACCAAGTGGATATGTACCTAACATTGTCAACATAGATACATTATGTTATTAAACAAATCATTGTCAACATAGATATATACCTGACAAAAATACTACCAAGAACTCTAATTCAAGTATAGATATATATATATATATATATATATATTTTGCTTCTCATTTCGATCTTAATTAGTCCTTAATTTACGGTTTTACCCATGGATTGACTTTAGACAGGGTTGGCCCATCTAGACCTATGGACAATATACACTATAAAATAGAACAATTTTCACAACACAAGTTCAACCAGGCCGAGTCACAGGTGGACGATATGTGAGTCAGGTCGGGCCAGGTCTAAAAAAATATAATGTGGAACTCAATCAGATCAAAGCTGGGGTGTGGTAGGCCCGGCCCATTGACAGCCCCATTTGGTGCCCCAATAGCTTCCACCCAGGCCCAGCGCCTCTCTCGCAGCTGTTGGTTTACATTTGCTGCTACTCGATGCCTACCCTTTACTCATGTCAAAAGAGAATCCTCTTTGTCTCATTGTCTATAGAAAAAAAAAATTATAATACTAATATTTTTGCATTGTATTTATTATATTCATCTCAACTTAAATTTAACAGGGGAAAATGGTTGGCAAGAAAAAAATGTGACGAACAAGGTGGCAAGAAAAAGAAAGAAAAAGACTAACTTTCCTCTTGTCTACAAGGGGAAGTTATTTGTGGAAGGTAAAAAATTTTTTTTACCTTCATGATAATGGGTCATCCATTGCATGAGAGAGAGTAACGTTACCTAGTTGGACAATTAACTCATCGACCAAGTCCTGGAATCTACCGTGAACCGATACAGTGAGGGGTTATACTCTGTTGTCTTTTGCCAAATGTAAGTAGTTTTCTCTTCCCCATTGTTTGCCCGATTTGACCCATTGATTTATCTAGGTAGGGTAATTGTGTATTTGCTGCACACCCTCTCTTGCTACATATCTCATTAGGATACAGTGATTCTTTAATTATTTAAAATATATATTGATCTCGGGACTCATGCGACTTACATATCTATGTATGTCACATCATAGTTAGATATTTTAAAAATTATCAATAATAAAAATATTAGTATTCATACATGTCACACTCACATCACAACTTAAGATGTTTTAAATTTTATTTCCTTAAAATATCTTATCATGATGTGATTTATATAGACATGTAGTTCGTATGGACCACAAAGTGAACATATTTTCTAAAAATTAAAAAAAACTCGCTGTAACCCCAAGAGTGACATTAAGGGAGTTTGTGCAGCGGTAAGTATTACTGATCAATGTAAAGTCACCTTTTGGAAAGAAAATTGTTCGCTAATATTGAAACACTACTCTCATCAGGTTGAAGAGATGGATGGTTTGTCGTTGACAAGGTTTGCGATATCTTCGGATGGAATCATGTCGAATTTTTGGCGATACGATCCGGTATGATACGATATAGTATCATGGTGAAAATATTTTTTTTGTTAAAAATAAAATTATATAATTAAAAATAAAATTTATATTAAAAATAAAGATATCAGATCTAATTGTGTCGATGTGTGTCGACGTGATGATTTTTCACTGACATGATTTGACATGATCAATACACACCGGGTACGATGCGATCTCGCAATCCATGGTTATTGACATGTCATTAAAACAATAAAGTTGATTAACCTAATTCCATGATTATAATCGAGTTAACATGAGACATTTCATTAAATATTACATCAACATCTTGTACATGAGACTTGAATGAATGGTTGTCACCTTACTTGGGTTTAATCATCTTTTATGTAATGAAACGGGGAATTGACCCTGTCATGATGGGTTATCACCGATAGTGTTGGAATTTATAGCCCTTGTGTTGATTCAAATTCCTCATTTAATGTTTAGTCCCGTATTGGAAGTTGGAAAGACTTCCTTGGTTTTATGAGGTGGAGAGCTCACCCTTGGGTCAGGACCCAAGGGGCATAGGATGTGGGCTCGAATAGTGTGTCGGATTAAGTGGATTAAGTGTTGAACTTTAATTGGATCTACTGTTGGGTCACACCTGTTGCGCTTTGGCCAATTATGAGCCTACCGTTGGAATCGCATCTGTTGAGATTCTAACTGTCCGAGACTTCTATAAGGAGGCGTGTTTCAGAGAGACAGAGTCTTCTTCTCTCTCAGTTTGCGAAATTCTGCTCTCAAAAAACGCTCTCTACGAACAGTCCTCTTTGTTTCCTTCTTCTGCAACTAAAACTCGTTTCCTTTTTGCTATTATAGTAGATTTATTTGATAATTGGTTATATCTTCAAATCGTATCCAGACTAGCATATTGCCCTTACTATTTTTTCTAACAATTTTTAAAATGAAAGAATATTGCTATGTCTGGATTTTCGCTATCCAGTATGGAGGACCTAAGGCCTGAGAAATTTTCGGGCACTCATTTTAAGAGATGGCAACAGAAGATGAAAATTCTTCTGACCTCTCTTGGTTTGTTTTCTGATATCAGCGAACCTAAAGAAATGCCATCCTACTAACAATGTTTCTGTTAAACCTGCATACACCCCTGATGAAAAGATTACTTATGCCATGGTCGAATTCGTAGTAACCTGCATGATATATTGTATGACATTTATTGTTCCATTCCTACTGCACGTGAATTATGGAAACCATTAGAAGATAAGTATGGTAAAGAAGATGCTGGAATTGAACGTTTCATTGCTTCTAAATTTCTGTATTTAACCATGTCTGATACCATGTCTGTTGTTCCTCAAACCCATGAATTCCTCAATATTGTATGTGAAATGAAATCTAGAGGTCAAAACATAGATGAAAATTTAATTGTATCATGTGTGATAGATAAACTCCCACCTTCTTGGCATAACTTTGCTAGATCTCTACAACATAAGCATTCTAAGATTTCATTGGATGAACTTCAATGCTCTATTCGAATTGAGGAAGAACAAAGAAAATTGATTGAGTCTAAAAACTCATCTAATGTGAACCTGACTGAAAACAACAACAGAAATAGAAATTGTCATAATCCTAGGTTCCAGAATCCTAATCCTAAGTTCCATAATCAAAAGAAGGCCAATTATCAAATGAATCAGAACTATAAGACTAAAGGGAAAAAATTTAAGAATCAGTCTAATCAGAAGTGTTGCTATGTGTGTGGAAGACCATGTCATTTTGCCAAGAATTGCTATGAGAGAAAGGATGGTGACAGACCTCGTCCCAAGTTCCATCGCCATGATCATAACCAAACTCCAAATCCTCAAGTTAACATGATAACTTCTAGAGCTTCTACTTCTGAGCTTTCTGATGGGTTTGTAACATTATTCCCTGAAATAAATTTAATTAATTTTTCTAATGATTGGTGGATAGATACGGGGGCTAACACTCATGTTTGTTTTGATCGACATGCTTTTGCCACTTATCAGGCCACCAACAAGAGTGTAACTTTGGAGAACTCCAATGCTGCTCGAGTTGTGGGAGAAGGACGAGTTGATTTGAAGTTAACTTCAGGAAAGGCCCTATCTCTCCAAGGAGTCCAGCACGTGCCATCAATTCGAAGGAACCTCATTAGCAGATTCTTGTTGAATAAGTGTAATTATAAGTTAGTTTTTGAATCTGGGAAAGTTGTAATCACTAAGTTTGGAAATTTTATTGGAAAGGGTTATGGAAGTGAATGATTGTTTAAGTTGAATGTACTTTGTCCTAATGTGATCAATAATATCAATATTTCTTCTGATTCCTCAACTTCTGTTGTTAATTCAGATTCTAGTGATTTATGGCATTCTAGACTATGTCATGTGAATCATAAAACAATGAGAAGGATGGTGGGTTTAAATCTAATTCCTAAAACGGATATAAATAATAAAGTTAGATGTGAAACTTGTGTTGAAGCAAAACTCCCTAGACATCCCTTTAAATCTGTTGAAAGGAATAGTGATCTTCTAAATTTAATTCATACTGATGTACGTGATTCAAATGGTGTATTAACTAGAAATGGTAAGAGATATTTTATAACCTTTATAGATGATCACTCTAGATTCTGCTATATATATCTTTTGAGATCTAAAGATGAAGCTTTAGAAAATTTTAAAATCTATAAGAACTTAGCAGAAAATCAAATAGGGAAAACCATCAAAAGGGTTAGGTTTGATAGAGGAGGAGAATATACTTCTAATGACTTTGCTCAGTTTTGTGAAGAATATGGTATCATACATGAAACAACTGCCCCTTATTCTGCTCAATAAAATGGTATAGCTGAAAGAAAAAATTGAACTTTATTAGATACAGTAAATTCAATGTTAACATATTCTGGTTTACCTAATAATATGTGGGGGTAGACTTTGTTAACTGCATGTTATATTTTGAATATGATACCTCATAAGAATGTTGACACCTCACCCTATGAATTATGGTGTAAAAGAAAACCCAACTTAAATAATCTTAAAGTTTGGGGCTGTTTTGTAAAAGTTAAAATTCCTGAAAATAAGAAGAGAAAAATAGGTCTTAAAACAGTAGATGCTATTTTTATTGGATATGCTGAAAATAGTGTTGCAAACATGTTCTTTGTGATAAAATCTGACATTAGTGATATAAGTGTTAACACTATTATTGAAATAAGAGCATCTGATGTTGTTTATTATGAAAATATTTTTTCAATGAAAAATAATGTCACAAGACATATTGAAGAAGGAACATCATCTCATAATCCCTCTCAATATGACACTTCTATTATAGAACCTGAACTTGTTGTAGAAAGACCTAAAAGAGCAAGAAAAGAAAAGAACTTTGGTGATGATTTCCTAATTTATTTGGCTGAGGATGATCCTCAGACTTTTCATGATGCTATGTGTTCTGTTGATTCTAGTTTTTGAAAAGAAGCTATTAATAGTGAAATGGATTCAATCATGAATAATCATACATGGATTTTATGTGATTTACCTCTTGTGTGTAAACCAATTGGTTGCAAATGAATTTTTAAAAGAAAACTTAAACATGATGGTTCCATTGATAAATTTAAGGCAAGATTAGTTGTAAAAGGATACACACAAAAGAAAGGCATCAATTATTTTGATACATACTCTTAGATTTGCCACCATACGTGTATTAATTGTCTTGGCTGCTATATATAGACTCGAGGTCCATCAAATAGACGTTAAAACTGCTTCCTTAATGGAGATTTAGAAGATGAGATCTATATGGATCAGTCAGAAAATTTTGTGGTGTGTGGACATGAGAATAAAGTTTACAAATTAATTAAATCCTTGTATGGTTTAAAACAAGCACCAAAATAATGGAATGAAAAATTTAATAAGGTTGTCTTAGAAAATGACTTTGTCATAAATGATTCTGATAAATGTGTTTATAGTAAAACTGTTGGTTCTTCTTGTGTGATATTATGTCTTTATGTTGATGATATTTTGATATTTGGAACCAACATGGAAACTATTAATGAAACTAAGTCATTTTTATCTTCCAAATTTAATATGAAAGATTTAGGCCTTGCTGATGTGATATTAGGAATTAAACTCAATAGAACATCTAATGGAATCTCCATGTCTCAATCTCATTATGTGCATAAAATTTTAGAAAGATTTAATTATTTGGATTGTACTCCTGTTTCTACACCTTTTACTCCTAGTACAAACTTGACAAAAAATTTAAGTAACCCTATTTCTCAAGAAAATTATGCACAAATCATAGGTAGTCTCATGTATTTAACAAACAGCACTAGACCTGATTTAGCTTATGCTGTGGGAGTACTAAGTAGATTTACTAGTAACTCTAGTCAGCAACATTGGCATGCTTTAGAAAGAATTTTTAAATATCTTAAAGGAACAAAGATTTAGCATTAACATTTTCTGGATTCCCTGCTGTCCTAGAAGGGTATTGTGATGCAAATTGGATAACTAATTCTTCTGATACTATTTCTATAAGTGGTTATGTGTTTACCCTAGGAGGGGCAGCTGTAGCATGGAAATCTACAAAGCAAACTATGACTGTTAGATCTACTATGAAAGCTGAATTAATTGCATTAGATATTACATGTTCTGAAACTGAATGGCATAAGAATCTCTTATCTGATATTCCTGTTATGAATAAGCATTTACCTGCAATTTCTATGCATTGTGATAGTCGTTCTGTGATAGATAAAGTGAAACAAACGACAATTAATGAAAAGAGGCGACATCTTAGTATTAGATGGAATTCTGTGAGAGAGGAGATATCACGAGGTGTAATCTCATTAGAATTTGTAAAATCATTAGATAATTTGGCAGATCCTTTTACAAAAGGTCTAGCGAGGAGGTTAGTATTTGAATCATCAAGGGGGATAGGGTTGAAATCTCACAGTCAATTATCTTAGCAGATACCCAACCTATGTGATTGGAGATCTCATGAAGTAGGTTCAATGTGGAATACGAGCTATTGGGTAATTGGAGAGCACTACTTTACTTTGTATACCTATCCCCGTGTATGATGATTAGTGTTTTACTGTAACGGCACCAGGATGAGCTATACTCTTAATGGGATCACGGCCTTATAAGGTAGGGTATGGACCGTGGCAGGTACCCTTGGAGACCCACCTACGTGAGTGTGGTCGTGGGACCGCGATATATGAGAATTGGGTATTCTCTTGAGCACTCATGAGTCGAGATATCAGTGCATGGCTTATAGCACCACCATATAAAGAATCTGATCACTGATGTACTATGTTGTGAATTAAGTAACAGTCTGAGTAAAAAGGCTTAGTTCAAGGCCTAGTCCACTACAGTCTCTTTCAGATGATGACTTGATTTCACTAAGTGAAGGTTCAAGTCCGGAAGACACCTTCACCCATGATATAGTAGCATTTGCCCAGAAGTTTGTTTTATTTTGTTTACTTCATTGATTTTGAAATTTGAATCAAGTGGGGGAATGTTAGAATTTATAGACATTGTGTTGATTCAAATTCCTCATTTAATGTTTAGTCCTGTATTGGAAGTTGGAAAGACTTCCTTGGTTTTATGAGGTGGAGAGCTCACCCTTGGGTCAGGACCCAAGGGGCATAGGATGTGGGCTCGAATAGTGTATCGGATTAAGTTTGTTTGTTTGTTTGTTTGAGTCGTATCGTGTCGTGTCGTGTCGGGCTACGTTGTGTTGGGCCAGCGCCGGTTATGGGTTTTGGCCAATTCTTTTGCTCTGGGCATTCTTCATCAACAAGTGATCGGATTGGGACACGTTTCTTCATCAGTGCATGGCCTCTAGCACAGGAGGGGGCATCTTTCGTTTCAAAGACAGTGTCATCTACGACACGTTTCTCTTCTGAACATGCGATTCTAAACTCGTTTCCTTTTTGATGTTATAGTAGATTTATTTGATAATTGATTCTATCTTCAAATCGTATCCAGATTAATATATTGCCCTTACTTTTTTCAACAGATGGCAGATAATTTCAGAGGCATACAACATTTTTGGTGAGGGAAGGCTTAGAATTACATGCAATTTAGTTCTTATTGAATTCAAGTTAAGGTGGTACTAAACAAACGGAGTTCTATCGTCCTCAAATGTGGCTTGTTTAATTGAACATTACAGGATTACTAATTTACTTAGAGTCGCTTTGTTAACCGGGCAGAGTTAACACAAGCGACCTTAGAGATCGATTGTACTAACCGACCCTGATTAATCTCTCTGTACATGAAGAGAGCGGTGAGATCCACTGGCTCTCTCTCATCGATTTGACCACCATAATCTGTTATCAAATAAGTCCTTAAGATTCAAGGATTTGCTTGGCCTAGCTACTGATCAAAACAGAAATAGATTAAAAGAGGTATTTGCCCTCTCTAAATCCCGTTGTCGTTCATATTTTGCTACTCTTCTCTGGTTAATCATGTTTGGGAGATGGGTAGTAGTGGGCAGATGGTGGCAGGTGATGAGAGGAGTCTAATGACTTAGGCCCTCTTTGATCAAGGGGTAATGTAGCTTATTCAACTCATTTGGGTCGAATAAGTTATCCGACCTTGGTTAAGATTTATATGTGAGAGATAAAGATGAGATAACACAGTCTCTCTTATCGATAGGTTACATAGTCTATTCTATTCCGTTAATAATGTCAACTTGGTGACTTAGATCGATCTAATCATGGAATTCATATTTTATCGTATCATCGAGTTAAATGACTCGTATTATATTACAGTAAATTATAGACGTGATATGATTAGACTCAAGTCATTTATTTAAATTAAATGACTAGACCCAAGTTAATTGTAGTCGGGCTGATTGATCGCGCCGGTGACGGGTTCTACCGGTGGGGGCACGTCTGATGCCACGGCCCAGAGATCTCATCCCTTCGTGGGGAAGGCCTCGTCTCCCTCCAACGCCACCGCTCTCTCTCACCTGGGCACGATGCTGCTGCTGAGCCAAGCCCCCAGTGGCGCCCTCTCCGCGCGGCGCTGCTCCCGGGCGCCCCCACTCTCCCCCTTCCCCAACCCCCACCCTCCCCTCTTCTCCAAGCCCCGACCCGCCCTGCCTCGCCGCGGCCTTCCGGCCAGGAACCTCCGCCTCACCCTCGCGTCGTCGAGCCCCGCCGAGGGTGCCGCAGACCCGGGGCCCTCCTCCTCCTCCTCCTCCCCGCACGCCGTTTCGACCGCCCCTCCGCCCCCATTCCGTGGTGGCGACGAGGAGACCGTGTTCGTGGGGGAGGAGGGGATCCCGTTGGAGGGGGTGATACAGTTCGACAGGCCGGGGCGGGCCTCGCGCTTGGAGTCGTGGGGGTGAGTTGGTCTCTGTGTGCTCTCACAGTCTTACTCGTGGTTTGAGTTCTTGTAAAGGCGAGAATTTGAAGAGTTTTGTGGGGTTTCCTATGGATGCCGTGGTGGTGCAGGCGGGTTGCTCTGCTGGCGGGAGGGGATGTGCTGCTCCTGCTCGTGTTCTCTGCCATTGGAAGGTTCAGCCACGGGCTCCCAGTCCTTGATGTGGAGAC
Source organism: Amorphophallus konjac (assembly GCA_022559845.1). Lineage (NCBI taxonomy): Eukaryota > Viridiplantae > Streptophyta > Magnoliopsida > Alismatales > Araceae > Amorphophallus > Amorphophallus konjac. Next base: position 18,639,975 of record CM040126.1, on the reverse strand, counting down.
CCTCCGTACTGCCGACCCATTTGTTGCTGGTGGGTTTTTGGTTGTGAATTCGTCGAAAGATGTTCCTTTTTCGTTTTCTTCTTCCTCCCATCTACTTGGTTTCTTAGAACTAAAGGAGTGGGTTTTTGGCAGGGTGGTTTCTGGCGGCCTACTTTCTTGGGGGCTATGGAGATGATGGGAAAGGAATGAATGGTAAGACGAGCGGGGTTCTTGCTGTTGCCAAGTCTTGGGCAGTGGGGATACCAGTAAGCGCCCTTCCTTAACATGATGAGCAGTTTCCTTGACAATGGGTTTTCAGTTACAATGCACCTAATCGGTTTACCGTTGACTCTCTATCTGAAAGCAAAGCCTACTCTGTAGAAGCTGAAACTCATTACTTAATGAACTTTGTCTTCCCTTTTTGTGAAAATTCATTTCTCAGTCTGTGTAGAGAGCTTTTTCTTGATGTATTCTTATAGTGTTTCCTAATGTTTGACACGATATTGTACACATTTCCTTGCTGTTATATGGACAAATGGAAAGAATTGCTTGACTAAAAGAAATGTACGCACACATAAGTGAAGATGAACTCCGAGAACATGAATGCCTGATGGTAGATGACGAAACCCATGAAATCCAACTAGTTTCCCCTTTCCATTGAGCTGTGTACTTGTGGGGTGTTGCTGGCCATATTTTGCTTATACAGAGAGGAGGAAATAATCCAAGTAGAAATTCTGATAGATCTTCTACTCATAACAAGACAATTTGAGAGCCAAGTATGGGTTATAGCCTTAATATAAGATTGTTGTGTAACCGTCAACTAGAATATAAGTGCATATCTGAATGTGTGGCTTAAGAACATGACGTACAAGTGAGCCACACAGGTTACAATCTAACATTAACGACTTCAAAAAATAGCTGAGCAAATATGATTTAGACATTATCTTAATAGATGTTGGCCCAAGGTATGCCAAACCAAGAGAGGGGGTGAATTGGATTTGCTTAAAACAACGTCTGATTTTTGGAAAACCTGCAATCCTTGAAATCAATTTAACTTAAGACGATATATTAATCTTAAAAGAGTTTTTTACATAAATACCCCTGTAAATATCGGTTATGTCAAATATATCACTCATTTAAGCACATTATCAAGAATATCCTCCATTTAATCTTAAATGTTGTAGTTATACCCCTATCGTAACTCTCGTTGGTTTTACCTGAGTTAAACGTGAGTTAAACGATGAAATTACTAATCTACTCTTGGGTTACCTCTCTCTCTCCCCCCCATGGAAACCTTAATGGGCATGGGGGGGGGGGACAGTGCCGCCGGCTACGAGGTGGGGGGAGAGGGGGAGATAGGGGTGGAGCATCAAGGAGGATGAGAGAGGGGGAGGGGGAGCCGGTGCCGGCGATGGTGCCCCTGACATGGACCAACTTCGGCTGCTCCCATCAAGAGGCCCCCCCGCCACTACTGGCGCCATCACCACAGCGCTGCCCCTTGAGCGGCTCCGACATGACCTGGGCCCTGTCAGACGTCGCCTCCTTCCTCCCCTCCATCCTCACGACCACTTGCTCCCTTGTGGCTTCCACCTCCGCCTCCTCCTCCTCCTCTGCTCCCTTGGCCCCCTCCCCCTCTGCCGCCTTGTTGTGGCCGTTGTTTTTATTCTTCTGTTGCTGGATGAGACCGCTCAGTCACGTGCTTCGCTGTTCTAGCTTCGCCGCCACCCCCTCCATCTCCCTCTCACCTCTCTCTCTCTCTCTCTCACGCACGCGTGCGTGCGCACGGTGGTATTGGTGGTGGTGGGGAGACGTCACCGGAGATGGGAGGAGGAGTGGGTGGGGGGGGAGGGAGGGATCTCTCTCTCTCTGTCTTAGTAGAGGTATCTTAGGTATTTCACTACACCTAACGGCGGTATATGACATCTTCCATAGAATATGCGCCTCCTATCGACAGTAGTAAACTGCAAAGGTATAATCGCAACATTTAAGGCTAAATGAAGGATATTCTTGATAATATGCTCAAATGAGGGATATATTTGGCATACCCGATATTTAGAGGGGTATTTATGCAAAAAAAATCGATCTCAAAAATAATTAATCAATGTGAGGATTCTTTTAGTCTTCAGATAGTGATGAAATAAGTATTAAATTCACACAAGAAGGAGATGGAAATAAGGATTAATCACACAAGTGGACACATATTTTTATAGTGATTCGGTCTCAAACCTTGAGACCTATGTCCACTCCCCCACTATGGGATAAGTACACACACGGGTGAATGAACCATGGTTGGCGGTTTCGGCCGAAACGTATCGGTTTCGGCCATACCCGATACGAAAATCACTCGGATCACTGTAGCAAACCGAAACTAAGTTAGTTTATCGGTTTCGGGCAAAACCGATGTGGGTTTCGGGCGAAACCGGACGGTTTCGGCCGAAACTCACGTGAACTGCCCTTTAGGGAGTGAACTTGGTCACCTTTTCGGGAAGTTTCGGCCGAAACCCCTCCCCTCCTTGCTGTGCCTGTCCGTGGAGCTGCTGCTACTGCTGCTGGCGGAAGCTGCTGCTGCTGCCGCCTGCCAGCTGCTGTGCGCCTGTGCGGCCTGTGGACTGTGGAGGGCCTGGAGGCAGCCGCTGTCGGCTGTTGCTGCTGTGCTAGTGGGGCCGGTTGGGCCCAAGGCCAAGGCCGCTTGGGGTTGGGGGGCTGCTGCTGTGCCTGTTTAGGCCTTTAGGGGGCAAGGGGCTGTCCACACTCCACACTCCACAGCGACCGTCCGACTGTCACTGCGGAGGTAAATTTTGTGGAGGTAAATTTAGGGTTTTTTATGTTTTGTGTTTTTTTGGTTGAGTTGTTGAAATTTTTTTTGTCGTAGGTTAAATGTTGTGTTGTAGGTTAATTTAAAACCATGATTAAGTTTTTAACACTTCTAATTAAACCCTAATTAGAAGTTTATATTTGGGGCTTTTCTTTAATTAGGTTTAGTAAGGGTCAATTAGGGCTCAATTAAGTTTCATTGACTAATTTGAAGCGGGAGCATGCTGGTAATTAATTAATTCGAAGGGTGATTAAGGGTTAATTGCTAATTAAGGGTTAATTAGTTCATAAAAATTGGGGTTTTTGTCTAAATCGGTTTGCTTAGGCTCAATTGAAGCTCAATTAAATTTCATTGAAGATTTTGGGGTGGGATCATGCTGGTAATTGATTTTTTCCAAAGGTGATTAATAGGGTGTTTGGGAGCAGTTTTTTTTAAAATCTATTTCTATCTAAAAATTTGTGTCAACCTAATTTTTGATTTAAAATTTAAAACTGATAAAAATTGACACTTTCTGTTTGGCAGAGTTGTCTTAAAATTTAAAATTTATGTAGATGTGTTTGTCACCTCCTATAGTTGCAGAGAGAGAGAGAGAGAGAGAGAGAGAGAGAGAGAGAGAGAGAGAGAGAGAGAGAGAGAGAGAGAGAGAGAGAGAGAGAGAGAGAGAGCCGGAGGGGGGGGCGCCGGAGCCGGAGGGGAGAGGGGGAGGGGCTGCGCGCGGGGGGGGGGGGGGGCCGCTGGAGCCGGTCGGGGACGGGAGGGGGCGCCGCAGGGGGCCACCGGAGCCGGAGGGGAGGGCTGCGCGGGGGGGGGGGGGGGGGGCGCTGGAGCCGGTCGGGGACAGGAGGGGGCGCCGCAGGGGGCCGCCGGAGCTGGTCGGGGAGGGCTGCGCGCGGGGGGGGGGGGGGGGGGGGGGGGCGCCGGAGCCGGAGGGGAGAGGGGGAGAGGGGCGGGGCTGCGTGAGGGGGGGGGCTGCCGGAGCCGGGGGGAGGGGGATCTGCCGGGGGGGGGCGCCGGAGCCGGAGGGGAGAGGGGGAGGGGCGGGGCTGCGCGCGGGGGGGGGGGGGGTGCCGGAGCCGGAGGGGGGGGATCCGCCGGGGAGGGGGGGAACAGTCGGGCGGGGGAGGGGGATCCGCCGGGGAGGGGGGGAACAGTCGGGCGGGGGAGGGGGACGAGCCACAGGGAGGGGACGCACGGGAGAGAAGAGACCAGTTTCAAAAAAAAAAATAGTCAGGAGTTGTTTTTTTTTTGAGAAAGATTTGTACGGGAGTTGGTTCTCTCCCTAAAAATTAGGAGAGTAGTACCAAACACCCATAATTAAATTTTCTCTCTCTTTTTTAAATTTAAGAGAGAAAGAGGTAAAAAAACTGCAACCAAACACCCTATAAGGGGTAAATGATAATTAAGGGTTAATTAGTTTATAAAATTTGGGGCTTTTGTCTAAGTTGGTTTGCTTAGGCTAAATTGAAGCTTAATTAAGCTTCATTGAATAATTTGGGGTGGGATCATGCTCGTAATTAATATTTTTGAAGGGTGATTAAGGGTTACTTGCTAATTAAGGGTTAAGTTTTTAATTGTACTTACACCTTTTTGTGTGTCACTGTCTTAATGCAGCATCATGCCTAGACGTCAGCAAACACAGGAGCAGCAAGGGCAGGAGGATCCGGGGTGGGCCCACATGTCCTTAGTTGATGCTAAGAGAAGGAAGGTTAAATGTAATTATTGTGGTAGGGAGATGTATGGCAGAATTACCAGAGGCAAGCAACATTTGGCAGGGGTACGAGGAGAGGTGAGACAATGTGACCACTGTCCACGAGAGGTGCGAGAGGAGATGTGCCAGTGCCTTTTGGGGAAAAAGGAGAGGGTGCAACAAAGGGCTGAGGATGAGGAGGAAATTGCTGAGGAGATTTCTGGCAGAAGGGTTAGGAGGGATGATGATGAGGAAGGCACTGAAGATTCTGATCCGGAGCTGACTGAAGCAAGGGAGCGTGAAGAAGCCGCTCGAAGGAAAGGAAAGGCACCCATGGGTTCAGGAGCAAGGATGGCAGTATCGGTTTCGGTACCGGTTTCGGCCGGTACCGAAACCGATACGTACCGGTTTCGGTATCGGTTTCGGTTTCGGCCGAAACCGGTTGAAACCATTCAAAAAATTAAAAAAAATAATAATTCTCTAAGATTTCGGCCGAAACTGACTAAAAAAAATAGTAATTCTCTATGGTTTCGGCCGAAACTGGACGGTTTCGGACCGAAACAGGTCAGTTTCGGCCGAAACCTTTAATGGTTTCGTCCGAAACCATTAAAAAACTATTATTTAATAGGTTTCGGACTTGCTACAGTGTTAGGGTCCGGTTTCGGATCGGTACCGGCCGAAACCGATACGTTTCGGCCGAAACGTATCGGTTTCGGCCGATACCGCCAACCATGTTCAGGAGGGACCTACTCCAGTACAGCTGCACGACGTCCTGATGTTGCTGCCCCGCCCCCGCAGACGCAGAGAGCAGGCCCCATGGATAGTTATCTCCACAGAAGGTCCAAGGCTACACAACCTAAGATCAAAAGTGCATTAAGAGGGGTCAAAAAATCTGCAGAAGTTGCAGGGCATGCATTTAAAAGCATCTGTAAATAATTTTTTCATACAGGTGTCCTTGCACATGCTGCTGAAAGTGAATATTTTCAACATATGTTGGATGCCATAGCAGATGCTGGCCCTGGCTTGAAGGCGCCGTCACGTCGGGACATATACGGGCGTGGGCTTGAGGCAGAGGTTCAGGAGCTCCATGACTGGGTTCAAAGCTTTCTGAACATAATCATAATATTATGAACTATATAATATTATATATGAACTCAAGCAAATATGGATGGAGAGAGGATGCACTATTATGTGTGATGGTTGGACTGGTACCACGAAAAAGTCCATGATTAACTTTTTGGTGTATTGCATCGAAGGTACAATATTTGTAAAATCTGTAGATGCATCAAATTTTGAAAAAATTACCAATTATTTGTTTCATTTGATGGACAACATGGTAGACGAAATTGGTGAAGAAAATGTTGTACAAGTTGTGACTGATAATGAAGCCAATTATAAGGCTGCAGGGAGGAAATTGATGCATAAGCGCAGGCATTTATATTGGCTCCCATGCGCAGCACATTGTCTTGATCTCATACTTGAAGACATAGGGAAGGACAAACATGTGAAGAAGACGGTTGAAAGGGCACAAAAGATTACCCAGTATATTTATGGCCATCCTAGGATATTGAACATGTTCAGAGAGCATGCAAGTGGGGGGCGGGATATCATCCGTGCAGGGCCAACTAGATTTGCTTCAAATTTCATTTCTTTGGAGTCTCTGCATCGGTATACTGTTGAACTCAATTATTACTTCTTTCTCTTTATAGTTATGATCCGTATTTGATTCAAATTTTATTTCTTTGCACATGTATAAGAATGAGTTGAAAGCTTTCATGTACCACAATGCCCTGCGGGAATACATCGACAAGGGCAATGTTGATGCTCAGATGGATTATTTGGATGTCTGTCAAATCGTGGACGACAACAAATTCTGGGGCAGAGTAACACGATACATGAAAGTAGTCGCCCCCCTCGTGAAGGTCCTAAGATTGGTGGATGGCGATGACAAGAATGATATGAGATATCTGTATGAGGCCATGGACCGTGCGAAATTGGAGTTGGAGTCTCTTCCCAAAGAACATGCAAAGTGGTGGAAGATTATTGAGCATAGATGGGACACCACATTACACCACGACTTGCATGTAGCTGGTGAGTGATTATTTGTATTCATATATTATTGACCATACATTAACTATATACAAATGCAGGTTATTTTCTGAATCCTCGATTAATGTACAATGCCAATACACATGTTGATGCCGAGGTGCTTCAAGGCACTTTAAAAGTCATTGGTCGTTTATCGAGGACACAAGATAAGAGGCTTCAGGCGGAAGTAGAGGTTGGCCTGTTTGATTTCATGAATAAGAGGTATAGAATTTACTTACGTAGTTATGCTAATCTATCATGTATTTTTTGTAGATGAACTCCTATAGAATGAGAAGTGTGACGTATTCTGACTCCCAATTGTAATACGCAGTGGGAAGAGTGAGTCCAGGTATACTTCATCTTTGTGCTTTCTTTGCAATTACATCTTCCTTAATTAATTTTTATTTGCATCTTATATTTATTTGTTTATGGTTGGTTGGTGTAACAGCTGACTGGTGGATCATGGTGAACAATAGAGAATTGGGCAGTTCTGCATTAGCTTTCATTGCAATCAGGGTGTTGAGTCAAACCACATCAGCAAGCCAATGTGAAAGAAATTGGAGCACGTTCAGCCTTATACACTCAAAGGTTCGCAATCGGCTAAAGGCTGATCGGTTAGAGAAATTAGTGTACTGCCACTACAATATGAGGTTGAGAATAAAGAATATGAGGTTGAGACAACAGCTGCGAGACAAACGCGTCGCCGAGGATGCCGCCACAGAGATTGATGTGGATGCCTTATTTGATGATGATAATCCCTTGCAGTCTTGGGTAGAGACACGAGAGCAGGTTGATGAGTCCGTTTTTGATGTTGATGATAGAAGATGGGTAGAGGGCATACTTGATGAAGATGAGGTAAGAGATCCCGAATTAAGAAGCAAATCAAAGAGGGCCAGAGATACTCATCCGCACCAGTCTAGGGTGGTTGATGACACTGAGGAGCAGTTTGAGTCAGCTAGACACTCAGATACAGATAGCAGGCCAGTCACTCCTAGAATCTCCTTAAGAAGAAGTACATCAGTGCATGGGCAAACTGAGAGGACAAATGCTGCTGCTCGAGAGGACCCGACAATTGAACAGTTGAAGCAGATTTATGTGAGGCACACGTCAAGGGATAAAGGACTCATGTCAAAGATCACTGAAAAATTGGCACCACAAGAGAAAAAAGCATCCCCGAAGGCTAAAAGACGATTGGTTTCTTATGGTTCTGATGATGATGATGATGATCATCCCGGAGATGCTGCAGGTGGTACTAGTGCTGCAGGTGGTACAAGTGATGCAGGTGCTGCAGGTGGTACTACTGGATACAGTCAAGGTCAGCAAGGATATGGTTCACCAGGTTACGAAGGTGGCCAACAGGAAGCAGCTATTATGGGTCGTGGAATCATGAACAATCATTTCAGTTCCATCCATATCCGACCAGTTCCTCTTCTCTTCCTCAAGATTCCTATGTTGATACTGGATTCGAATCAAGCCAACCAAACACTCCAAGAGGGATCCAAAGAGGGATGCAGGACTTGGCTACCTCATTGTTTGGTTATAGTGAATATAGACCATACATGCAACCTGGTTATGCGTATCGACATCAAGGGCCAGACGATGAGGGAGAAGGTTCTTCTAGTAATTATTATCCATATTAGGTAAGAATCAATGAATTTTTGTAACATTCATTTTGTCTAATTTGGTTTATTGTACTGCTTCTATTAATGTATAGACTTTGAACAATGTATAGACTTGATGGATGTATAGACTTGCTGGATGTATAGACTTGCTATGAAGATGCATGGAGAATGTATAGACTTTGAAGAATGTATAGACTTTGATGAATGTATAGACTTGCTGGATGTATGTATAGACTTGCTGGTGGATGTATAGACTTACTCAGTTATCAGCTAATGGATGTATAGACTTGCTAGCATGCACCGACTTACAGAAGACATTATTTCATCATCAATGCACAAGAATGCACAAGGGGCACACACAACAACAACAATTCACACTATCATTATCATTCTTATGTGGTGACTCATTGAGTTGCTATTATCAAAACATCAACACACTATCATCAAAAAATGTGCAATGGAATATTAGTGTAACTTTCACATGTTCAATGTTTGAAGTTCAATGCGTAATTATCTACTTCAAGGTTATTGCACTAACTTATACACTCAAATACATGTGTATTGTTTTTCATGATTTTAAGTGATTATTTAAAATTTTTATGATTTTTTTCAGATTTTTTAGAATTAATATATATATTTTAAAATCTTTTAATTGGGTTTCGGCTAGTTTCGGCCGAAACCGATACCGAGTCGTAAACCGAAACCGATACCGAGTCGTATCGGTTTTGGACCCGGCCGAAACCGAGTCCGAAACCGAGTTTACCATCCCTGGAATGAACACCCAATCATGATGCCGTGGGCATCAACCACACACACAAGATCAACTTAGATAGATTAGTTTCTTCTTCTCTTAATATAGTGAAGCACAGGGAAATAAAATAGAGAAGAGATGAGTGTATGAAGGGGAAACTCCCCCTTAGTAGATGCCACGTCTTAGCACTTGGAGAGCATGCCCTTGAGGAAGGAGAAACGCCCTCAAGTCCTCCTCTCACTGTAGATCGCCCTTAGAGTCTTGGGAGGAAGAGGAACAATGCACCTAGCAAAGAACCACGGAAAACACAAGAGCAGCCACAATAGATCCATCCTCTTAGGGTTGGAACTCTGAAGAACACTATATATTTATACCCTAGGCTATGTAGTCAACATCGCGCCTAGGCGCTCGCCTAGGCGCTGAGGGGGGCGAGGCGGCGGCAGCTCGCCTTGCGCCATCGTGGTTCGCTGAGGGGAACGCCTCACGTGCGCCTCGCCCACGTCGCCCGAACCGGATCCGCGTATCGGGTAAAATTATCCGTTAACCTCGACGAAGCGAACCCTTTAAACCCGTGAGGGTTTCGATCGCTTCCCACCTCGCGGCCACTCCTCCCTCATCTCCAACGGCGGCAGCAGCTTGTGGCGATTGGTGAGTGGCGTCCGGCGAGCGGCAAGCAAGTGGTGGCGTCCGATAATCTCCCTCTCTCCGTCTCCATCTCCCTCTCTCTCTCTCTTCCACTCCCTCTTTCTCACACACGAAGGGGGGCTCAGCCCCTCTCCCACAGTCCCACCCTGTCACTCTCTCTCCCCCTGCCACTCTCGCTCTCTCCCCTCTCTATCTCCCTCACAGTGAGAGGGAGGGGCCAAGCCCCTCTCGCTGTCTCCATCTCCCTCTCTCTCTAAGTCTCTATCTTCTACTCTCTCTTTCTCTCTCACGTAGGCACACATGGAGGGGGGCTCAGTCCCTCTCCTCCCTGCCACTCTCTCTCTCCCCTCTCTATCTCCCTCACAGTGAGAGGGAGGGGCCGAGTCCCTCTCGCCGTCTCCATCTCCCTCTCTCCCCGAGTCTCTGTCTTCCACTCCCTCTCTCTCTCTCACACAGGCACACACGGAGGGAAGCTCACCCCCTCTCCCACCCTGCCACTCTCTCTCTCCCCTCTCTATCTCCCTCACAGTGAGAGGGGGGGCTAGGCCCCTCTCCCCGTCTCCATCTCCTCTCTCTCCGTCTTCCACTCCATCTTTCTCTCTTATGCAGGCAGACACAGAGAGGGGCTCGCTCCCTCTCCCACCCTGTCACTCTCTCCCCCCTGCCACTCTCTCTCTCCCCCTCTCTATCTCCCTCACAGTGAGAGGGAGGGGCCGAGCCCCTCTCTGCCTCCCTCTCCCTCACTCAGTCTCCCTCTCTTACTCTCTCTCTCCCTCGCCTTCACTCTGCCTCTCTCTATTTTGTTATAATATTGCACTTGTTAGTTGTTATTCTTGTTTAGTGTATATGCAGTTTTATGATATTTACTGTTTAAAAATATATATATTTGTTATATTTTGACATATAATTTAATTTTTAAATTACATATAATTATTTAATAATATCTCGCCTCAAACGTCTCGGCCATCGCCTAGGCGTTTGAGGAGTGAGGCGACCCCCTGGTCGCCTCGCTCGCCTCACCCCTCGGACTACATAGACCCTAGGCCATACTATGTAGTTGAAAACGCGCCTAGGCGGTGAGGCGGGGCGAGGCGCCCGTCGCCCGCCTCGCGCCGTCCCGGCTCGCCGAGGCGAGCGCCTCGCGCGCGTCGGCCGCCTCCGCGCGCCTCGCCTGCTCGCCTGCGCGCCTCGCCCGCTCGCCGGATCCGCGTATCGGGTCTCAACGACCCGATATACGAGTCCGTCCGGTTAACTTCCCCCCCCCCCCCCCCCCCCCCCCGAGGGTTTCGACTGTGGGTTTTTTTTTTGCCTTCGCTGCTTCCACCTCCGCGGCAGCGGCGACTGCGAGTGTCCTCCCTCCGGCGTCCGACGATCGGCAGCGGCGAGCGGCAGCGGCGACAGCTTCCTCCGGCGTGCGGGAGCGGCAGCAGCTTCCTCCGGCTTCTGTCCGGCGTGCGGCTGTCCGGCGTGCGGCAGCGGCTCCGGCTTCCTCCGACTTCCTCCGGCCACTCTCACTCTCGATATGTCCACTCTCTCACTCTCTCCGATCTCCCACTGTCTCTCCACTCTCTCTGATCTCTCTCTCTCACTCTCTCCGATCTCTCACTGTCTCTCCACTCTCTCCGATCTCTCACTCTCACTCTCTCCACTCTCTCACTCTCACTCTCTCCTATCTCTCTCTCTCCGATCTCTCATTCTCACTCTCTCCACTCTCTAACTCTCTCCGATCTCACTCTCCACTCTCTCACTGTCTCTCACTCTCACTCTCTCCACTCTCTCACTGTCTCTCACTCTGACCGATCTCTCACTGTCTCTGATCTCTCACTCTGTTTAGTGTATATGCAGTTTTATGATATTTCTTATTTAGTGTATATGCAGTTTTATGATATTTACTGTTCAAAAATATATATTTTTGGGATATTGTGACATATAATTTTAATTTTATTTTTTTATTAGTTTCTCGCCTCAAACGCCTCGGCCATCGCCTAGGCCTTTGAGGCGTGAGGCGCCCCCCTGGTCGCCTCGCTCGCCTCACGCCTCAGACTACATAGAGGCCATAAGAAAGCAATGTTCAAAGCATTGGGCAAACAATGGAAACCAAATCTCGAAACCGCGAAAGTTTTAGACACTTTCCTGGACTGTAAGCGGTCCACCATTTTGCTGAGGCAGTCAACCGCCCTGATACACTCCGAGTTCTTTTTTTCGCGCTCTGGAAATTTCGGTCGACTGCGGCCTGAGGAGGCGGTCCACTGCTTTGCTGTCTGAGAACAACCCTATGCTTTGGAGATTGCAGTCCACTGCCCCAAACAGACGGGGCTTCTCGCCTAATGTGGATACGATTCCGGCTCTTCTGTGCTTGGGTTCAAACCTACCTTTCCATTAAATATTCCTTTCAAGCATCACAAAAACAACCCATTAGCCATTCATAAGAATTGTTTTGTTATCATCAAAATCAAGAAGGGAATTTTCACAACAGATGCCATACAGGTATCCATGTACAGATATGGGGTGGGGTATGAGATGAATCAAATATGACCATCACTCAACATTCTGAGAAGCTTAAAACTAAATTGAAGGATCATCTAAGTCTCTAGTATGGGATCCTTTTAGTATCTGCTATGCTATCCAGATACTTAAAACTGGGCAAGAAGAACCTGGGCTAGTTTTGCTTCCAATCCTATACTGGTGAGGATATAGTCATGTTCACTATGAATTTCCCAAAGGGTTGATGGTTGAGGTACCTGGTCCCATTTTGGATGAAATACTATATCCATTGCAAGGAAGGCAGAATCAGATCCGATCAGATTGGATCGGCCGATCTGATCGGTTTTCTGTCGGTCCGATCCGATCCCGATCTGACCTATCCTGATTCAAGGCCGGGATCGGCCGGATTGGCCTGGATTGGGCTGGATCGGCTAGGATCAGCCCGGATCTGCCGATCCAGCACGATGCCACCCAGAAAATTTAAAAAGAAAGAAGAAAATTCTTGCAGAGCCCCCAACCCCTCCCTGCAGGGCTCGTGGACCCCCTCTCCCCCACCCCGGTGCCCCCCCCACCCCGGCAGCCCCCCCCACCCCTCCCGACGTTGATCAGCGGACCCCCCCACTTTGGTAGCCCCCCTCCCCCACCCCACTCCGGCAGAAGAAGGAGAAACATACTTACCTGCGCAAATCCCTGTCACCATCTTGGTTGTTGCCACCTTCTGCTGTCGTTGTAGCCATTAGTGCTGCCGTCCTCCTCCTCCTCATCCCGTCCTCGCCTCCTCCTCGCGATCGGCTAGGGCCTACACCTACAGTGGAGTGGGGGATTGGGGCCTCGAGAGTGTGGGGAAGAACGGTGCTCAAGTCCGCGTCGTTGCCGCCATATGCAGTCGTTGTAGCCACCAGCGCCGTTGCTGTCCTCCTCGTCCTGTCCTTGTCTTCTCTTTGCAGCCCGGATCTGCACCTGCAACGGAGTCGGGATCGGGGCCTCGACGGTGTGGGGAAGAAAGGAAACACCCCGAATCTATTAAAGGAAATAGGTCATTTGCATAATAACCCTTATAAACATAAACAAACATAAAAACTTCAACCAAAAAAAAACTCTGGATCCGGATCGGGATCGCCTGATCCGGCCGATCCGGATCAGATTCTAGGCCTCCAATCCGAGTCCGACTCCTGATTCGGCCTTCCTTGATCCATTGACAAGAAAGCCTATGAATATTTTTACAAGGCTGGACGATACATGTGCATGGGCCCATAAGATGGAACAGTGTGTTAAATGCATCTTAAGGAACTTCACAAATGCATATTGCCTCTGAATTTAGAAGCATCTCAGTTTCTTATTAATAAAATTTTCAAGGGATTGGAAAAATAGTTAAAATTGGGCATAATTTCAACAGGCTATTTTTTGAGTTGAGCTCGAAAGTGGTTATGAAAGGCATACCTGTTCATGTGAAAGGACTAGAATAAGATAAATGCCAAAGAGAAGTTGCCGCATGTTGGTGATGTCCTATATTGATTAACAAGTTTTTACTTGATGATTAAAGATAGCCTACTTTTACCTTTACCATATTCTGGTCATTTGCATACTTTCTAACTATATACTCATTTCAATGTTATTTTTATTTAGGACTAATAGGATACCTTGTGTTGGTAATCTCATCATAGTATATTTTTTACTTAATTTTTAATGCTTTTGGCATCTATCATATTCTTGTCTCAGCAGAGTTACTATCAGTTAACGATCCTTAGCTAGGAATCAATCATCCTTGAAAATGGCAGCACTCCCTTCTTGCCATCTGGCAATCAACAGATCTGTTTTGCACAATAAAGTCAGGTTGACAGCTGAGTGGAAAAGCTTTGTTCAGATCTTGAGAAATTTGTGATTAATCATTTACATGGTTATCCCATGAATGATTTTTTTTACTTTTGATTATGAGGCATTAGTGAATTTTGGTATTATCCATGTTCAAAAGAAAAATGTATTCATGAGATAATTCCGCAGACATGCCAGGGTCATCCAATTAGATACAATGTACAAATCTATTTTAATCAGATAGTTTTACCTTTTTCTTGAGGCCTCTTCAGTTGAAGATATCAGTGGTCCATTTGAGACCGCACATGATTTAGTGAATCCATTGCCAGGGCCCTGACCTCCCTTCTCTTGTATGGGCCATATCACATTTGTGAATGTGTACATACTTGCAGATATAAATATTTGTGCTCTGTGTTACAAGCAATGATAACCCAGCTTGGATACTTGCAAAGAAACCATACTGAATCTGTTTTCTTTTTACAGATAGGATTCGTCATCAGATCCCTCAAAACAGGGCATATTCCGCCGACTACTTTTATGCTGATAACTATGGGAACAACAGGATTCTTGCTGATTGGATGGCGAGCTCTATTGTACACTATTCTGCCTTACAAACAAAGCAAGAAGGATGATGCATACAGGCGTGGCAGTCCATTTGAGCTTTTTGAGGTATGTGAACTGGTCAGAGCCGGGAGTTGGAAATGTTTTGTGCAACAAGGCTATAATCTCATGCCATTTTATTCCTCATTTTGTTAAACAGTTGGTAAATAAATATTGTTAAGATTGAGAAAAGAAACAAAAGGGCCATGTCATGGTGGCATTTGTAGAACAAATGAAGAAATATGAAGCAATCCCCAACTATCCATGAAGCATCAGCTGCACCAAACTGCCCACTAACCAAATTCTCCATCCAACAGTCAAAAAGCTCTCTGTAGGATCCCTCTCATTCGGTTGAAACTTAAGTGCCATTCTATCTAGGGCTATCAATGGGCTAGGCCGGCCCGATGGACCCGCGGGCTTGGCCCGACATTGGGCTGACGCGCCAGCCCCTTTTATGCCCTTGGACTTTTAGTCGGGCCTAAAAGCACGGGCCCATTAAATAAGCGGCCCGGCCCGTTTCCTCTTTTTCTTTTTCTCTCTTGAAACTTCTTATTTGGCTTAAGAGGGCTGACCTAAGCTCAACCCGGGTCCGGCCCATTGACAGCCCTAGGTGAGATTGTAAGTTCAAGTTTTATATTCTTACATGTATTATTTTTCATTGTTTTTTATTTAATTTGTCTGGCCGGGCCGGGCCGAGTTTGGGCCTTACACTTTACTGAAACAGTCGGGCCTGGCTCGACATAGCCCGGGCCCGGGCTTGGGTTTTAAAACTAATGAGCTGGGCCCGGGCCGGGCTGACCTATTCCCAGCCTGGGCTTGGCCCATTGACAGCCCTAATTCAATCAAGAATGGAGGCTGCTCATGAGTTTAGCAATCTCCAACTACCCATGAAGCATCAGCTGCACCAAACAGCCCACTAACCAAAATTTCCATCCAACAGGCAAAAAGCTCTCTATAGCTTTCATTGATCCCCCTCATTCATTGGAAACTTAAGTGCCATTCTATCAACAATGGAGGCTGCTCATGAGTTTATAGACTGTCATAGCTGCTGGCAGAAATGTATCCCAATCTGTATCTACCTTTTAAAAAGATAAAAACTTCCAGTTGCACTGAACTGATAATGCCAATATGTTAAGCAGTGCTCTGGGCCTGTGGGTCAATTGCTAATGCATGTCATACTTGTCCATGAGATTCTAGGTTCAATTCCACCTATCGACACCTGCTGCATGCTTAGACATAGGTTTGTAGCCCTGGGGCTTTACCAGACCTGTCCCCCTCGCAGCCAGTGTGTCTTGAGCTTAGGACATTGCAGCTGGGCTTGGGCGCCACCTTGCCCATGTGCTAAACTGGGGGCAGGGATGGGCTTCCTCCTTGACATCAAATTAAGAAAAAAGAAGCAATGTTCTGTAACAGTTTCTGACCTCCAGGAATAGGCCATTTTGGTTATTGTTTCTGGGAGTAAGCCTATCAGCTGCAAAATCTTATTGATTGAGACATGAATTCCAAGTGGATCAGCAATAATCAATGCTGGTAGAGAGATAATAGACCATAAAGGGAGAATTATCCACATCTGACCGATAAACCTTGTCCTTTCGATTCCTCACTCCTGTTGACACAAAGCCCACTCCTGTCACTAACATTCCAATAGTCTTATAATGCAAAATAATCTTTTACAAATGAAGCAGAGGACATGTTGGTATCTTTTTCCTGTTGAACATTATTCTAACAGCTAATGTTGTATAAGGATCACCGAAACACAGGAAAGCTTTTACAAATGAATCTCACATGGATTAGTTTCTTTCATGTTGTATGTAGTTTTGTAGGTCTGCTGCTTGTTGATCAGATTTTAGGACTCATCGGTTCACTAGCTTGAAAGACAATTCTTTTTGTTCTGTTTCTCTTTTTACATCAACTGTATAGCCATTTGCCTGGCCTTTGTATGACTGGTTGACATATCAGCTGATCAGTAATATCATAGTTGAACTAAAATTGATTGAAGAATAATGAATGCACTTACTTTACTCTTTTTGTGAATCCTATGTGATTGTCATGATATCTAAATCTATTTTTTGTGTCAACGGGTGTTTGACCATATAACAGTTTTCTAAAGAGAATTTTGTTGGAGATTAAAGCTAGGCTGAATGTTTAAAGTGATCTACTTAGTTGCACGAATCATTTTCTTCCAAAGTATAGAAACATCCAGCTACCATTTCTGTCAAATTCTTAGATGATTTTCAAGTCAAAAAAGACCCATGGCTCTACATACTGGTTGTGATGCAGCCAAAAGGAATTGAACATTGTGGTTTTTCACACACATGCCAAATGTTTTGGTTCATTGAAACAAATATTTCTCTAAACGCTCAGGCCTGTCTTAATTTCTGGTATATGTTTATGACCTTTGTGGCATCTCCAGTCCATCATTTTCATGTCCAATGAACCCATCTTATCTGCCAGCTGAGTTATGGATATGTGTCCGCATTATTTTGACTCTATTTATTTCTTTTGCCTTGTACATTTTTTTATTCACAACGTAGGCCATGCTATTTGATCATGTATCCCCACTTCATTGATGTGGTAAAATTTTCTTGAAATAAATCCAGTTTTCTTGGTGAGTTGATATGGCGCGGTCATTTCCAAAAATCCTGTTGTCCAATTCAAGTGTGTTCCTTAGTGAAGGTCGTAGACCTTTTATGGAGTAGTGTTATATGAATGTCTCCCCAGATCTCTCTTTCCAGCATCATCTTCGAGAGCCTGTGCTGTTGTGTAATCTGTTGCTCTTCTTTTTTGCAATCTAGTTTTCCCTACACACTTTTGAGCTCCTTTCTATTGCAGAACTCCTTTTGAGGAAGCTTTTTTATAGACAAATCAGGTTGTTTCTTTCAATATGCATGGATAACTTTTTATAGACAAATCGGCTCAACAATCATGTCCTCGAACAAAACAGCAAAAAACTAGGCAGAAGAGAGAAACTTGCATGTCAGATGTCACTGTGCCCCAGAAAACTAACATGCACGGTTCTATCAATGGGAGAATTCGTGGTCGATATGTATCCACTGCTTCATTAACTTTGTGCCAATCTCAGAATAAAGTACAAAGTTTTGACATATATAGACTCGGCAGTCTTAGGTTTTTCATTGTCTAACGTATATTTCCCCGTTGCAGCTGTTAACATCACTAGTACGAAGATGGTGAGGTGACAGCTGCAAAGACTTACATTTCTCCTATCTCTGTGCCAGCTTCCGTTGAACAACTGTTGAGTATGACTTTCTTTTCTCTCACTGGTTAGTCTTTCATACTCTAGTATATTCCTTTTTGTCTTCTTAGTAACCTATGTATTCTTGGGTTGACCTTGTAAAGCAGGAGCACTCAAACTACATTTGAAAAGGGGGAGGGAGAAAGAAATGAAGCCGCTGTTTTGGTCTTTCTATATAATCTCACGTATAGATGATTAGTTTGATCAATTAAAGTCCTTAAGAATTATTTACTTTGTTGATTTGCTTGTGTTGGTAGAAGAACAGAACACTGAGTTTCTACAAATGAAACATTTCTATTTGGATGCTTTGGGTGGAAATACTCTTGGGAGTATCCACCCAGATGTTTAAAATTTGAACTACTCTCTGGTGCAAGATGTGCATGCTTGCTATGGCTCTCTTTTGGGGGGTCCTTGAGAAGGCAATATGTCTGGGTGCCAAGAGATAGAACGGGTGTGGTAGTTCTCAAAAAAAAATTTGAGTGGGAAACTAGAAGATTCCCCTCCGCCGGTGGTCATCATGACATATTCCCCAACGTTTTAGCTTAAGAGTTGTTTGGATTGCTGCAAAACGGTGAAAATTTTGGATTTTGAAATCACTTGTTCCACAGCCGGAGGGGGGCGGGGGAATCCCCATTGTGTTGGTCGGTTTCTGATGAAAAACAAATTAGGTGATTGCAACGTTAAATGGCTGGTTCGGATTTTAGATTTCATTGTTCTACATGAATTCAAACGAGGGGAACCTAAACATTTCAGTAATTCAAACAAAACAAGTCTATGGATTGCAGTGTTCTTGGATGAGTCGCATTCCAAAACTAGTTGTACCTATTCTCACGTATTGTTTTTTAAATTAAAAATAGTAACATGACATTTAGCAAGTTTCTTAACGCACAGTGCGCTTCTGTTCGCAAAACCAAGATCCGAAGGATAGTCCAAGTAGGAGGCGACAGTTTGGGAGGGATCATTTGAAGAAGTGGCAGAAGAAAAATCTAAGGAGCTGACTCTCCCCCACACATGCCGTGATTGTTGACCCTTTAATTTCAAGGGATTCTGCATGTATGTCCCTCTAATCTGTCGCATGTTATATGTAACCCAGATTAATATAAATTGTCAAATATTCTGGAATATTTATAAATGGTTGCAATTATGCACTTCCGATCCTAAGATCACTAAAATATGTTACAAAAATATCAATAAACGTGAAAAAAACACACTAAAAAAACACTCTTGTAATCTCATCATGCCCCCCATAATATCTAATCTTGTGGGTAAGTTCATCATTTCAACATTAAACTATACCTAAAGTCACAACAAAGATATGGGCTCAACTATTTGGTTATGTTGATCAGGGATACTTTTAACAATTCATGAAAATCAAAAATATATTTTAAATACGATAGATTAGATGGGTACAGTATACCCCAACTTTAACAATTGCTGAAAGGGTCAAGCAAGGATCGTAGACCCCGGTATAAGACAGATTTTTTAATTTGGTCGGGGACGAGTTGGATCCATGTGACATCAGATCAAGATGAGCTCCACCTCTCCGGGACAATCAAATTGTCCGGGTGATTGAATCGTCTACAGACTCATCTTTAACCTGATTTGACTTCTTAGATTTGTTCTCAAGATCAAGTCCAAAGGTTTGCTGGGGACTAGATAATAACATCCCATCGTGGAGAACAATTCTTAAGGACGTACATTTGAACTTTTATTATGTGAGGGCATCCAGACAGCGTTACAGGATTGCTAGGTGCAATCCATGTGGGTTCTATTGTACTGCAGCAGATGGCACAGCAAGTAAACTCTGTTCTAACATTACCCCCCTCATGTAACTTCGCATTGACATGATCCAACGGAGGGCCAATTGACAAACTCGGTTGCACACCATGCTTAACATCGAGTAGTGTTACGCTTCTGATAACTATCCAATAGTTGATCACTAAGTAACAAGTAATGGTCACTGTACACTAAAGATATTCAATAAGCATGACTCGTATGCTATGTAATACGACATACGGGCCTAGTGGGCCTTTATCTACTGGAAAAATGAGAAAGAAACCCCGAATGGGCCCACGCCTGTCGGTTGTTCGGGGGAACTGCGATGGACTTGGCGGAATCCGAGGTCATATGGATGGGGACGGGAGACCCTAAAACCGGGTCGCTCTCCATGTTTTCTTGGGGATCCCATTGGGTCAAATCGTTTGGGTCAAATCGTTGGCACATACCTTCCCCTTTCTTGGGCCTCTCTCTCTCTTGTTTGTTGTTATTCTCGTTGCTGGCTATTCTTTATTCTTCCTCGATGCCCTTGTCAATGTGTTGGTTGTTGTTGTCCGGTGGCTTCTCAGATGCTTAATTCCCCCACACTTACTTCTCTCAATGATGTGAAGGTACGTCTATTGGATGGAAGGGGAGCATAGAAGGGAGAAGCTTCTTTTGAATGTTAAAATATTGATGAATAAACAATTATGTAAATGGTGGTTACACCCAAAAACAATATGTAAGGGCGTGACGTGCGATGATGCCATGCCAGTCATTTTTTACTTTTTTTTCCCATTAGAATTGCCGTAATTTTTTTTATCTTTTGTTTTAATAAAGAAATCGACAGGATATATGAACGCTCTTTCCATGTTATCAGGTGATGGGAATGGTTGATCTCCGTAATTGATAGGATATATAACAAGTCGTAGAAGAAGGGGGAGAATGGAGAGGCGAGCTTTTTACTTAAAATTACCTCCTAATGTGACATCCAATGTAATGGATAACTGTGGATAAGGAAGTGATAACGCCGCACACAATACAAACCCCCGAGGGTGCTTCATATCATGCTAGCTATGAAAAGGTATTTGCACAAACTCGAGATGTCTTTCAATGGTTTATCATCTATTTTCGTGATGGAGAGGTTGTGCGTTAGATTTTGCTCTTCAATGTGTGGAGTAAGATCATCCACTCTTAGATTATTTGTGAATGTCAAGCTGTTAATTAGCGAGATTATTCACCCGCAAATAGTCGGATCATCTGTCCCTGATTTATGAAAAATTATAGAGCGTCAATTTTGAACTCCTATCTTCACATTCACCTCCCGTGTCCCCCGGTCTCAGACCACTGGTCTGGTCATATAGCAAAAAAAAAGTATCTACGCACAAGATTCTCATCAAAATTTTTAGGACTTAAATGTTAACTTATGTGTGTGTGTGTGTGAGAGAGAGAGAGAGAGAGAGAGAGAGAGAGAGAGAGAGAGAGAGAGAGAGAGAGAGAGGACTGGTTGTGTCACGTCTGAAGAGTTCTGTGTCGTCGCATGCATGCACCAGAAGGTCCCCACAGGTACGAATGTTTGCAAGACATGGCAAGACCCCCAACCGTGGTCTCGGACGAAGTACGGAACGTGTTTCATATTCTTCACAAATGGAGGTCACGACAAGGTGTTTCAATCCACTGTCGGCATCCTGGCCGTCTTCTTGTTTGCCAAATAAAAGAAAAATTAGATTAGACGATTAAATTGGAACGATTACTAAATCACGTGATATACTGTGGAAAATTCCACCCCAGTTGATCGACATTTGCTGCATCAATTGATACATTTTCCATCTCGACTAAACCAATCATGCACAGAAGTCGAAGACTGAATTTGGATATCTCAGTTGAGCACCTAATTAATTTAATTCTATCATATAATAATTAATGATGCCGGTTTATGTCCAATTAAGCTCATGTTGATCAGCTGGTGCTCTGGTTGTTCATTAGGGTTTGTCCGACGTTTGGCCACTATATATATATATATGTTGTATCGAAGAATTGTTTCAAATTAACTGATTTTGCCGTCTAAATTCCAATGATGTATTTGTCAAAAAAATTTCATTAAAAGTTATGTTTGATTTTTGATTGCAACATAAAAATGGTGAGTATATGTGGTTGTAATTAATTTTTAGATACTTAAAAAAGTCAAATATTTCCGAACAAATTTATTTTAGTTAGACATATATATAATTGACGGTTCCTGTAGTTACATGCATGGAACCCCTCTACTTAAAAGCAATTAAGCTGGAAGCCGATGGCTGCTGTGCCAACAGCCAACCACCGGATGATGTCTAAAGTGAACACCCTTCCCAAGGTCAAGAATTGCAGTGGCTATGAGCTATGAGGTAGATGGGTAAAGAAAAGCTAAAGTGGAAAGCAAAACAAAAATTCTTTTCAGCCTTGCAGGAGCCCTCCAAAGGCGACTTTTGCATTCAACTCTCTGTCCTTCTCCCCAGCCTTCTTTAATCACACAGTGTTGTGGGGATGGAGAAAGAGATAGGGGATACAGAGATATGGCCACAGATATTTCTGAGGACAAACCCTATCACTGCAGAGCTAAGTTGCCACAGATTTCTTCACAGCATTTGTTGGATGGGACTTAAGCAAGTGATATTTGGCTGGCATGCAGTCTGTGTTTAATGCACTTCATGTGTTGGCATTATATATCATCCTTCCCCTTTCCTCTCCAATCTAATTACCACTCTTCCTGATCAGCTGCAGCAGCAACTCTAGTTGGTGCCCCCCCCCTCTCTCTCTCTCTCTCTTCCTATTGCATAGCCAGCAAAAGAACAAGACCAAGCGGTAGAGACGATAGAAACCTGATAATATAATGAGAGGGGTGATCAGGAAGTATCTTTGGGGCTTTAAGACATGGAAGGTGAAGTGTACCAAAGGCCATTAGGACATACTACATGATGCCCACAATGGATGTTGACCCGTCATGGATGGCTTTATTGAGAGAAAGAAAGCAGGGGCAGATGGGAGCTGAGGGAGGCCAGGAGGGGAAGGTAAAGGAAGTAAAGGCGCATGTATGAAGCATAGGGATTGGCAGGATGCAGCAGTGAGAGAAGCAGCACGGCCAGGGAGCTAGGAGGGGGCCATTAATGGGGGTGGGGGTGTTCACTTTAATGTGGGAGGGAGGGAGAAGAAGGGGATCGGAGGAAAGTGGGGAATGTCATGTAAGCTTTTGCCGCCGGTTAATTCTTACATTGAATTCTGTATGTTCTTCCCTTTCAACCTTTTGCTCTTTGCTTTCTGGTTAGGGATCTTGACCTGGATTTTGGTTGGATCCTGTGTTTCCCAGGAGAAAGACAAAAGCCTAAGCATTTAATCGGATATTCCATCCACACACCCGGTTCATGCATGTAACCCTGAAACAAATGGATGACGGTGGTGGACCTGAACCATATCAGCCTTACTGCACTTGCAGTACCAGGAGCCAAAGCATCTCCCATATACATGGATGAAACCCTAACTAATTAGTTGTGTCTCCACTTGCGGCATAAGATAGGAACATAATTCTGCCTAAACCATTGTGAATCCTTTCAACTGGTATTTTTACTCTCTTCCTCTCTCTTTAGCTTTGTGTGCCCACTTCTGAACAATTTATTGGGTAGAAATTCAGAAGACTGTGGACTCCATGCAGCAGTAATTAAGTTGTAGGATACAGATCACTTAAAGGTTCTGGGTCCGATGAATGCTCACTAATGGAGAAAGTTTGTGTGAATTAATGTTTGCAGGAACACTCTACGCCAAACTTGATGTGAAGAAGCTTTTGTGCCGAAAAGATGTCATCCTGCGCCTAGCTTCAAGCTAGGTTCCATACACATACATATACATATATGTATATACATATATACTTGTCTTCGCACATCATTTCGTCTCATGTTATTTCAACTTTACATGCATGCATCAGGTTACCCAAGGACTTGTCATATCAGCTACTGGTACAGGGGCTTTACGCATGGCCAAATGCCGCAACATCAAGGGACAGATGAACCAAGAGTGCAAACGTATTTTACTGGCGATGGAACAACGTGAAAGTTAAATGCTAGGTGCCGTTGCATCCTACGGAGGAAGTGCTCATTGCCCAAGCTCAGTTTTTACCAAAACGATGAACCTGATTCCAGTATTCTAACTAGAAGTTAACATGCACTTATAAACAAGTAAATTTGGGGTGGTAAAACGTGATGGACCTCCTCGACGAAGTCCCCATGTTATTTAGCTAGTGAATGATAGGAGATGCATGATCTTGAACTCTACTAAAGGAACCACACTACCCTTGGCTTCAACTGAACGGAGTTCTGTAGGTAGCTAGAGAGAGGTGGGTTAGTACGTGGGATCTGATTTTGAGAGTCTGACGAGGTGAGTTGTTCTACGTATATTTTTGATGGATTTATCCATCTTTTCATAAGAGCGCTTCCCCTCACCTCCTCTCTGTCTCATCTCTCCTGTGCGTCCTCCTTCTCACGTGTCGTTATTCTCGACGAGTTTCGACACCGAACTTTAATTTTGAGTGCGTTAGACACCACTTCTTGATCTTTTTATGTGTGTTTAGTGGTCATCCACTAACACCAACAGCATGCATCTGACACCTATAATATCAACTCGATTAATTGGATCCTATATATGGAATTGAAGCAAATTAATAAATTCTCTTGATGAATGCCCATTTAGTGAGGTAATCCGATCTCGAAAAAACCCTAGCAAGGCTTGGCTGTTACCTTCTTCCATCTTCACGAGCTGTAGTTATGATTAATTAACTTCTTCCCGGAAGTTGTCTCTTGCTAGCTAGCTAGTTCAATTCCTGCCATGGGTAGTTGGACCACAAGCTGATTACGGAATGAAAGCTACACTACCTGTGGGCAAGTTATGAACTCATTTGCATGCACCTCCCCTGGTCGATCTGGTCCCTAGATTTTTGGACGTACGTGCGTACAGCTCGAACGCCATGCATGCAGAGAAGAGAATCTATTTACACCGAAGAATGCGAATATAGAGGGCATTGATCCGGT
This sequence comes from Amorphophallus konjac, assembly GCA_022559845.1. Classification (NCBI taxonomy): domain Eukaryota; kingdom Viridiplantae; phylum Streptophyta; class Magnoliopsida; order Alismatales; family Araceae; genus Amorphophallus; species Amorphophallus konjac. The sequence continues at coordinate 18,615,430 of CM040126.1, read as the reverse complement.
GGTGCCTGGTGCCCACCGGATCACCTCCCATATATATATATATATGGGAAATGTTCACATGGTGTTGGTCCTATAGTTATTTGTCATAGTGTCGGCATCTGGGCCCTTAAATATATGGGGCCAACATATAAGGAGATCATCTCTCATGGATTTAAGAGTCCAGATGTCGACACCATGACAAATAGTCATGGAACCGATCCCATGTGAACATTTTCCTATATATATATAGGCCAACAAACGCCAGCCAGACCAATATATCATCACTCGGGGTTGAGTACGTTAGATGCCGTTTGATGTAATGTGATTAATTAAAGGGTTGTAAAACATTGCAAAATACCGTAAAATAATAATTTCTGCATGATCGGAATCATGTTCGTAAAGTATTTTACGGTTGTTTTTCTTATATTTAATTAGTATGATATATATATATATATATATGTTACTGGGGTTTCAAAATTAGCCGACTCACGTGTCATTCCTTTTAATTGATCAAAATCGGAGATTTTAAAACGGATGACTTTAAAACTCATAAAATTTAAAACTGACAATTTCGAACTCGTTGTCAAACTACCCATGAGCCGATGCTTGATCATGAATTCTCCTTGGCAGAAACTGACCTTCCATTGCATTGGCTGAAACATTGGGGAGCTGATGTCAGCTTTCCTCCCCACCTGCCAATGAGCGATTGGAGAGTCAGCCGTGCACTAACTCCTTGCATCAGCTTAAAGGGGACCCCTCATCGATATGATCCTTAATTAAAGCGGGACCCGGATGTTATTTGTACGGACACATAGGCTGTAACTGAACCCACGGTTTGGAACTTACCGTTCTGAAAAATGGATTACCTTAGGCTGGAACTGAACCCACTATTTGATTTCTAATGTTGATTAATAGATGACAATTAAGAGAAAAAACAATTAAGATAATAAAACTTACATATCTTAGAAGGACGTTTCATCAATTACAGCGCCACAAGCTAGTATATAGCATTCGGTAATCCATTCCCTGCACACCCAGTGTGCAAAATAAAGTCCCCATATATATCACTTCGGAGTAATACACATCTTCGTTTGCATCAAGTCTTGTAAAGGAACCTTGCATACCACCTTCCTCCGATGGGAAGGACGAACTGTCTAAGATTTTTGATTATGTGAGATCCTCTATGGAAAATTAGTTTAGTTTTATATCGAATAGATCTACTACAGAAGTTATTTTTCTACTATGACAGTTAACGAAGAAGTATAGAGAGATGAGAAAAGATTTGTATATGGTTTTTCTTGATTTAGAGAATACGTATGATCGAGTACCGAGAGAATTGATTTGGTGGACATTAAGAAAGAAAGGAATCTCTCAATGATATGTTGAGTTGATTAAGGATATGTACGACATTGTTATTACTAGTGTTCGAATTATTGCTGGGGAGACTGGTGAATTTTCAGTTTCTATAGGTTTGCATCAAGGTTCTGCACTAAATCCGTATCTCTTTGCTTTAGTTATGTATGAAGTAACAAAACGATTGCACGAAGATATCCCTTGGTGTATGCTATTTGCAGATGATATTATTTTAATTGATGAGAGTATTGATGCTTTAAATGCTAAGTTAGAGCGTTGGAGACTTGTCTTAGAGTCTAAGGGCCACTTTGGTAACGGGTTAAGGTGGGTTAACCGGGGTTGGGTGATTTATTCTCTGTTTGATACTTTTTCCTTAACCCGGGTCGGATAGGGTTAAAGTAGATTAACCCATTCCACTTAAATATGTGGAATGAGTTACTCCACCTGGGTTAGGGCCACTTTGGTAACTGGTTGGGTTAAGGGTGGGTGGGCCACCCCGGGTAGGCCACCCGCCCTTAACCCAACCCGTTACCAAAATGGTCCTAAAGGTTTAAAATTTGTAGGAGCAATTCAGAGTTTATGCATTGTAATTTTAGTAATGGGAGAGTGGTACAGGAAGACATAGTTCTAATTGATGGACATAACATTCCGAAAAGTAGTAGTTTTCGATACTTAGGGTCTATCATACAAGAGAATAGAGAGATTTATGACGACGTTACACATAGGATTAAGGCAGGCTTGTTAAGATAGAGAAGCGCATCAGGAGTCCTTTGTGATCATCGTATGCCTGTGAAACTCAAAGGGAGATTTTATAGAATGACTGTGAGACCTACTTTGTTATATGGTACCGACTATTGGGCAGTACGAAAGGAACACATTCACAAAATGTGTATAGCAGAGATGAAGATGTTGAGATGGATGTGTGGTAAAACTAAGAAAGATAAGATTAGAAATGAGCCCCAATTGATAGTAAAATGAGAGAAAATAGACTCAGGTGATTTGGACATGTGTTTCGTCGCCCTAACTTAGTGTCGGTTAAAAGATGTGACCGAATCTTAGTGGATGCTAGTAAAAGAGCTCAGGGAAGGCCTAAAATGAGATGGTGCGATGTTATTAGGAAGGACATTAGTTTCTTGGGTTTAAATATGAATATAGCACTTGAATGAAACCTTTGGCGGAACAGGATTCATGTAGCCGATCCCAAATAATTGGGATAAGGCTATGATGATGATGATGATGATGATGATGATGATGATGATGATGATGATGATGATGATGATGATGATGATGATGATGATGATGAGATCCTCTATGTTCAAGAAGGCTAAACAAAGTAAACACTAATCTTGGCACAACCTGTCTTGCATAGCCGTGTATTACCCTCTTCTATAGACATTGTCTATTATTTATGAACACAAGGAGAAGCCTCGAAGAGAAGCAAGACAACTCTCTCTCAAATTCCACCAAACCTCTATCTTCTTCATCTATTCTTTCACTTCATGTTCCTCTTTATGATATCAGAGCCATAAAGGCTTAGCAGCCAATCTCCTCAACATCAATATGAGCAACTCCAACGTCTCCTCTGCCCCACACCTCCCACTTCTGCATCACCTTCCCCTCACTCCTCCTTCCAAATAGCCATGTCATGTCGCTGCTTCATACGAAGCTCACGCGTGATAACTACTTGGGTTGGAAGCTTCAAATGGAAGTTGTCCTCTGATCTCAAGGATACATGGGCCTCATCCATGGTAGCGAGCAGCTTCCTCCTGTGACCATACCCGACGAGGAGAACCCGCAGCTCTCTATAGTCAATCCCGCCTTTGAAGCTTGGACGAGAAATTAAGGACTAGTTGGTCCTCAGCATCCTGCTCGCCTCCATGAGTGAAGCTCTTCTTCCCCACATGGTCGGCTGCAAGACATCCAAGGCAGCTTGGGACGCCCTCAGGAAGGGGTTTGCGTCTCACTCGTGTGCTCGCGTGCTGCAGCTAAAGATGGAGCTTCACAATGTTCGTCGTGGCATGCGGTCGGTGACCGACTACATCCAGGACATCAAGACACTTGCCGACAGCCTAGCCGTCATCGGCCATCCTATCCCCGACTGTGATCTGGTTATGCAGGTCCTTGCCGATCTCGGCTCCCCCTATGAGTCGTTCATCCCTGCCATCACCATGAGCATACACGCAATGTCTCTTGACGACCTTCACGGCATGCTCCTCGCCCACGAGAGCCTTCTTCAACACCAGGAAACTCTATCTACAGAGTCCTTGTTCCCCTCGATTCACATGGCTTGTCGGGAATGATCATTCTCCATCAAGTAGGGTGGTCACCGTAGCGGTCAAGGCCGTAGTCACGGCAGGCACCGAGGGGGCTATCACTATCAAATATGTTGGGGCACCGGCCATAAGGGCCATGAGTGCCCAAAACGCTTCAATCACACCTTCACCGGTGACCCATCGTCTGCTCCAGTGCCGCCACATGATAGCGCACCCCAGATCCCCTCGGGGCCCTCAAGTGCTCCACAACCTGCTACCTACTATGTCGCTATTGCTGCACCACCGACCTCTCGAACACCTGCATCTACTTTCTCTCCCGAGTGGTATCCCGACTCTGGTGCAACATATCATGTGACACCCGACTCCACGCATCTCATTGACATCACTCCCTACTCTAGCACAGACACAATGTAGATCGGTAACGATACAGGTTTGCATATTCTTAACCTCGGAAATACTGCGCTCCACACTCCTTCTCGCACTCTTCAGTTGAAACATGTCCTCCATGTTCCCACAATTACTAAGAACCTTCTTTCTGTTCATCAATTTACAAAAGATAACAACGTTTTCTTTGAGTTTCACCCTTTTGATTGTGTTGTGAAGGATCGGCAATCGAGGACAGTGCTGCTTTGCGACAAGCTTGAGAACAGCCTCTATCAATTCCCACCTCCCAGTGGTGTCAACCATCATGTCGCTTTAGTTGGTGAACGTGCCTCCCCCTCTTCGTGGCATGCATGCCTTGGCCATCCTGCCTTGAAGACAGTCCATCACATTTTGTCTACTTATGGTCTTCCCACCTTTCAAAGTTCTAGTTCATCCATCTGCTCAACCTACATGCATGCAAAAAGTCACAAACTCCCCTCTGGGTTGTCATCTTTCAAGGCCCTCTCACCTTTAGATTTATTTTTCTCTGATGTTGTGGACGTATAAAATTGTACGTTCATATGTCCCACTGAGCCCCGCATTAACGCCAAAGTCAAAGGGAGAAGACTCCAGGAGACTGGCCACCCAGGGCCCCGGAGGAATACCACCGTCTGGCAAATCCCCATATTTGTACGAGCGCATCAAGAGACCAAGAAAACACAGGATGCCCTCCTGAATTGATACACTGCTATGGACCCCCCCTCGGGTCCCTAACGGTGAAGAAACATCCCCAAGAATGCACAACTTAAGTTCCTAAATCAAGAGCTGGTGCCCCTTTCAATGGCACGCTCCAAACGGCCTCAGCGGCACACCCTGAAGTGCCCCAGCAGCACGCCCTGAGGTGCCCCAGTGGCACGCTGCCAGCTTCCCCAGCGGCACGCTCTATGGGAGTGCTCCCAGCAGCACGCCTTCTTGGTGCCTTCCAGCGGCACACCCCTTGGAAGCCTCCAGCGGCACAGCCCCAACGCCCTCTCAGCGACACACCCCTTGGAAGCCTCCAGCGGCACAGCCCAACGCCTTCTCAGCGGCACGCTCCAAACAGCCCCAACGCCCTCTCAACGGCACATCCCAACGCCCTCTCAGCGGCACGCTCCAAACAGCCCCAACGCCCTCTCAGCGACACAGCCTCCAAGCCCTCAGCGGCACGGCCCCTCAGCCCTCAGCGGCACAGCGTTGAATTCCCCTAAACGGCACGCACCGGCAGAAGATACAACGGTCAATAGGCAGACCCATTGGCGCGCAGTTCGGCCACTTCAAAGCCAGCTAGCGCCCGCTTCGGTGTCACCTTCTGGCTGGAGGAGGGAGATCTTCACCTGACGAGAAAGATACTGAAGTCAACCTCAGATGGCAGTGCCATCATGAGGTTGGCCTCGTCAACAGCCCACGTATAAAAGGCTTCCACAGAGAAAGAAAAAGGAGGGGGCATGTGAAGACACCCGTTCGAAGAGAGCACCAGAGAAGAAGAAGAAGAGAAGAAGAAGAGAAGGAGAAGAAGGTAGAGAAGTGTGGAGAGATTGAGAGGGAGTGAGCCACCTGTATGGGGGGAGAGAAGGAATGGGGTGAAGGGAGGCACCCTCCCTCGTTCCAACTCTCCCCCGGCACTATTTTCTCTCGCTCCTCTTTTTTTCTTTTCTTTATTTCTCAGTTTTCCTCTTCCCCTATCACAGTTTTTTTTGTTCTGCAGTATATTGTAGTTGGCCTTCAGGCCATGCTCTTTGTCATCTTAAGTCTGTCATGAATGAAATATCCTTTGGCTTTTGCCTTCGTTTGTTGCACTTGTTGATTTCTTCTTACTGTTGGTCTGTGAGTTTGGCGTCTGCCTCCAACCCTCCAACTTCTTGCTTGATTTCACCTCCCGTGGCATGGGTCTACTTGATTGAAAGGTTCAGCTCTTGGCTTGGTGGGGCAAGACTGGCCTCTTCCCCCCCTCTAGTAGCTTTCCTTAGTGTGACGACCCCTGATTTTCACCATGCATGTCTGTGGGATTCTCCTCTCCTCTTGACACTTTGGATCCCCTCAATGCCTGGAGCATCCCTTTTGCCCTCCAGCGGCACACCTTCCTGGGTCTGCTCAGCGGCACGGTCCTCCCTGGGTCCGCTCAGCGGCACGGCCCTCCTCGAGTTTGCCCAGCGGCACACTCTCCCTAGGTTTGCTCAGCGGTGCACCCTTCCCATTCTCTTGCTTAGCGGTACACCTCCTCTGGCTGCCTCAGTGGCCTGCCCAGCGACACACCCTCGGACTGTCAGCCCAACACCCCTTGGCCCTCTTTTCTCCAGTGTACTCGTAGCTTGCCCCAGTCTACTGGTTCCTTGTTCGGTGTTTTCCCCGAGTTTTTCGAAGTTTCCCCAAAGGTGGCTGCCTAGGCACACACCTCAGTTGTCGGTTCATGTCACTCCCTGTGGACATGTCCCTTGTATTCCCTTACTGTCCGGGTTAAGGGGAGATGCTGCCGAATTTTTGTCAAAAATAATGATAAACTAAAAGATAAAAGTAAGCAACAAACAAATGGAACCAACAACAATAAAATGTTCTAATCAATTAAAGGAACTATTCAAGGCTCAAGAAATCGGCTGAATAAGACCCCAAGAACTGCACTGCCGAACATGACTCGGGACTCAACCACCTGATAAAAGACTGACAGTCGAATCCCCTGAGACTCCCCATCAGAATTGCATAAACAAGGGACTCTCTCCCTCTTAAATTCTATGCCACCTCGTTAAGCCACAGCCTGACTACTTTGATTCTTCACACCCCAGCCCACTCCTTAGCGGTACACCCTAGCCTCCAGCCTCCAGCCTCCAGCGGTACACCTCAGTTCCCCCCCTTTGCCCTCAGCGGCACACTTCTAGATCCCCCAGCGGTACGCTCTCCTTTGCTTCTTGAGCAATACACCTCCTTCACCCTTCAGCGGTACGCTCCACTCTTCCCAGCGATACGCTCCCACCTGCCTCCAGCGGCACGCCTCAGTTCTCCCCTTTGCCTTCAGCGGTACGCCCCCAGATCCTTCAGCGGTGTGCTCTCAGCTCTCTAGCGGCACGCTTCCTAATCCTTCAGCGGCACACTCCTAATTCAGCCTTCAGTGGTACACTCCATCATTTCTCTAATGAATATGTATATATGTACAAAAAAAAGTATAATAAAAGGAACAATAAACAATAATAATAGTGATAAAACAAAAAAGGATGGGGGGGGGGGGGTAATTCCAACCAAATAATAAGCAAAGAGAAGCTAACAAAAGGAAGTGATGCTAATAAATGAGCGGTAATGATACATGTCACTCAAGGCAACTCACAAACATAACGACATGGTCTTCCTCTCCCCTTTTTGGATTCCGAATCCGGGAATATTGATGATGCTCTCGTAAGCTGACCTTCACCCTCGGGAGTCCTCTCTCTCGTCATGGTGACCACTCGGCCTTACCTCGGGCCAATATCTCATCAGGGTCCCCTCCCTCACCGGGATCTGACTTTCCTCCCTGTATTAAAATTGCCATCCCTCGGCAGACATTCGCACGGATTCGTCCCCCGTTATCATCTTGTTTTCCGTATGAACTTTTGTCCAAACATGGAATGGTCCATCGATGACCGACATAATCCGAGGATTCATGCCCTCACCTCGGGCTCACTGCGTAGCCCGACTACCTTTTCCTTCCTGCTTTGATTAGTATTTCGTTCGGTCGTAGAGCCCTTATTTCTGGCAATTAATCAAGGGTATTCCCCTCTCCGAGGGGATGCAAAATACGTTGTGACCTTTATGGCACAACGAGTCTTAGTCCCGACCTGAACCACACAATTGTTTGATTAGTCAGATCTAGCGCACAATAAATCGTCACTTTGTGACTGGCACGCCCACGCACCTAAATAAATGAACAACCCAATAAGTGAAAATACGTGCGTCCACAAGTCTGGCACGCCCGGTGGGACTGGATCACCCTTCATCTCTTTTCCAGAATTAAGGGCTCCACGGCCCCCTTCTTGTAATACTAATTCCTCAATTTGCAAATGCAGGTTGCATTCCGAACGTCAAGATGGCCCTCACTTTCGGTCAGCAACCCGTCGAGAGTCACGTGTGGAACGGCTACTTGGCCGTCCCCCTCACTTTCGGGAGCTTCCCTCCCTCGGTTGGCTTCCCCAGCTTTTTGGGAGTGGCCTTCACGCACCTGTTGGACGTGGAAGCGTCTGACGGGATCAAGAACAACGCCTCCATCCAGGGGGCCACCAAAGCTGCTGCCGGCCGACCAATGGTTGAATCCCCCAAGATTATCTCCGTGAAGACGCTGGGCTGCAATGTGCACCATGTGACCAGAATGCCAGCCCGCCACGCACAGGATCAGCTTCCCACCAGAGAAGGCTCCGGAGGAGCCATGCCACTGCATCACCCCGAGGCCAAGTCTCCAGCACCGGCAAGTCTACTGTCGTCGGAACGTTCCGGGTGCATCTTTCTAGGCAACGCTCCGAAGTGATCCCGGATCGCATCATACCTGCTGTACCGGTGCGCAACTCCTTCCAGTCACTGGGGAAGATGAAGGGTAGTATGACACCCGCATCTCCAGCCACAGTTCCACAGCGCCAACCGGCCCCTAGGCCGACCAAGGGCAGACGGGCATGGGTTCCCAAAGCAGCCCAGGGCACTTCACCAACCCGAGCAGGGCCCAGCACCTTTCGCCCGGCAAGGGCTCAACAGGCAGACCGGGTCAAGACCTCAGCCGCCGTCTACCAACTGACAGTAGTCACACTGGCCCCGCCGGAGAACGCCCACCGTCGACACCATCGACGTCACCATCAGGCTGTCCGTGCGGAGCCTGCAGCCTACGTGCCCGTTGCTGTCAGTAGAGCAGTATCACCCGCCTCTCCTCCTGACCAAGACTGAGAAGGAATGGAGCAGGCCATGAGAAACTACTTATGGGGCCCGGGGAGCACCCCCTTGGGTCGCCAGAGACTGCTGGGGGCAGTAGCCTCTGCATTTGAAGAAGAAGAAATCCGACCCGTACCTAGTGCCGAGTCGAGGAACTGCTCTAAGGAGCGCTATCAGTCCCCGCCAAGGGAAGAAGTGAGGCCCCGGAGGTCGGTCTTCGATAGACTGGTCTTCCCGGGGAGGACGTCGAGAAGAGCAGCAAGAAGAGGTAGAGACCTAAGGGTCCATACTTGCAACATGGCAGGGGTATTCGGCCGGAACGGGGCCTTGCCGACAGAGCCTGAGGAAGTGGACAGACTTGCAGCGAGGCCAGGACCTCTAACTAGAAGAAGGAAAGCAGCAACTGAAAAGACACAAGCTCACATTGAAAGAACTAACTATGGGAAATCATCAATGGCCCTGGCTGCCAATGTCATTACTGAAGGCACCATGGGAGGACCATCCACTTCGGCCGAAGAGACGCCAGCTGAAGAAAGAGGGGGCACCCCTAGCCTCTCCATGAGTGACCCCGCTGTATTACTTATGATGCAGCAATATCAAAGGGAGATCGAGTTGCTAAGGAAGCAGTTGACCGACAGAGCTGCTCAGCCCTCGACATCCGGGCAGACCGAAGCATTACCAGAGACCCCTGGGGGCAATGGTCAAGCCTCGAAAGCTTATCCACAGGCGGCGGTGTCCCCACCGATCCCTGGCTACACCGGGGGCATACCCCTGCATCAGCCACAGCACACAACTCCGGCCCCGCCGCCGAACCTACAGTTCCGGGGATCCACCATTGCACCTCAGGCGACAGTGTTAACAACGCCACTGGCGCAACCGGCTCATTTTTACCCGAACCCGGTGGACCCGGCGACGGTGAGCAGGCTGATGTTGAAATAGATGATAGACATGAAGCTGGCAGAAAGGAGCGATAGTGATTACACGCCCTTTGATGTGTATCGGGTACCTTATCCGGCACACTATGCTACAAGGAGGCTCCCGGCCGGTATCACCAAGCCACCGAAATTTGAGAAGTTTAATGGGCAGGGGTCTCCTAGTGAGCACATTGCCTACTATGTGAATGTTATGGGGGATCTAGCTGCAGATGAAGCATACCTTCTCAAATTCTTTGGCTCAACACTTATCGGGCTCACTTTTGAATGGTACTCGAGCCTACCCGCCGGGTCCATTCACTACAAGAAAAATCGCGGATAGCGACCGACCTAGCGGTCGCTATTCAGTCTTAGATCGGTCGCAAATCTGCATTGCGACCGAACAGAGACTATCTAGCGACCGAATATGTCGGTCGCTATATACTAGTCGCTATATAGCGACCGACATAATTCGGTCGCAGTATCAGTCGTTACCAGAGACCGATTATAATCGGTCGCCTGATCGGTCGCTAATTAAGTCGGTCTCAATTCGGTCGCTATTCGGTCTCTAATTATGTTGTATTTTTAAAAATAAAATTAACCTATCGGATTTATTCGGTCTCAATTCGGTCGCCAGTCGGTCGCCAAGTATAATTATTTAATAAAAGAAATATAACGTATAGTCGCTATTCGGTCGCAATTCAGTCTCCATGCGGTCGCTAATTTTGCATTATTTTTTTTTTAAAAATTTATTTAAACTGATAAATAAATTACCTGATAAATAACAAATTCATAACATAAATATAAAATCAACTACACAGACAACAATATCGACAAATCTCAAATTCATCACATACAAACACCTGATAAATAACAATTTCATAAAACAATAATAAATCAACTACACGGATCACAATCTCCACGAACCTCAAATTACACACAATTAAAATAAAATCACAAATTAATCATACATCCATAATAATAAAATGACAACATACACAACTAAAATAAAATCACAAATCCTCCACATATGTCTCATCCTGGTCGTCGTCTCGTCCAACATCATCCTGGTCGTCGTCTCGTCCAACATCTCGCGACGGATGATCCTGTATATCATTTAAAAAAATTATAATCAAATCCTTAATAAAGAAATCAAGCATTAACAAGACTTAATAAAGAAATCAAGCATTAACAAGAGTATGCCAATAGTTTAAGCCAGCTCATTTTCATATATATAAATACACACACACAATATAAGTTCAAATTTCATCTTGTATTTTAAAAATGAAGTTTGAGCGCCGAGCTCAAACCGGGCATCCGATTTGGATTCCGTCAGTTCTGACAAGTCACTTTCATCTCCCCGGTCGTATTGGAATGATCGGCACGGCCATCCGACCGGTATTTCAAATTTTAGACCCCCGGACCCGTCCTAACAGTTCATTTGAACTAAGTGTATTTTAAAAATGAAGTTTGAGCGCCGAGCTCAAACCGGGCATCCGATTTGGATTCCGTCAGTTCTGACAAGTCACTTTCATCTCCCCGGTCGTATTGGAATGATCGGCACGGCCATCCGACCGGTATTTCAGATTTTAGAACCAAATGCCCCGTCCTAACAGTTCATTTGAACTAAGTGTATTTTAAAAATGAAGTTTGAGCGCCGAGCTCAAACCGGGCATCCGATTTGGATTCCGTCAGTTCTGACAAGTCACTTTCATCTCCCCGGTCGTATTGGAATGATCGGCACGGCCATCCGACCGGTATTTCGAATTTTAGACCCCCGGACCCGTCCTAACAGTTCATTTGAACTAAGTGTATTTTAAAAATGAAGTTTGAGCGCCGAGCTCAAACCGGGCATCCGATTTGGATTCCGTCAGTTCTGACAAGTCACTTTCATCTCCCCGGTCGTATTGGAATGATCGGCACGACCATCCGACCGGTATTTCAGATTTTAGAACCAAATGCCCCGTCCTAACAGTTCATTTGAACTAAGTGTATTTTAAAAATGAAGTTTGAGCGCCGAGCTCAAACCGGGCATCCGATTTGGATTCCGTCAGTTCTGACAAGTCACTTTCATCTCCCCGGTCGTATTGGAATGATCGGCACGGCCATCCGACCGGTATTTCGAATTTTAGACCCCCGGACCCGTCCTAACAGTTCATTTGAACTAAGTGTATTTTAAAAATGAAGTTTGAGCGCCGAGCTCAAACCGGGCATCCGATTTGGATTCCGTCAGTTCTGACAAGTCACTTTCATATCCCCGGTCGTATTGGAATGATCGGCACGGCCATCCGACCGGTATTTCAGATTTTAGAACCAAATGCCCCGTCCTAACAGTTCATTTGAACTAAGTGTATTTTAAAAATGAAGTTTGAGCGCCGAGCTCAAACCGGGCATCCGATTTGGATTCCGTCAGTTCTGACAAGTCACTTTCATATCCCCGGTCGTATTGGAATGATCGGCACGGCCATCCGACCGGTATTTCAGATTTTAGAACCAAATGCCCCGTCCTAACAGTTCATTTGAACTAAGTGTATTTTAAAAATGAAGTTTGAGCGCCGAGCTCAAACCGGGCATCCGATTTGGATTCCGTCAGTTCTGACAAGTCACTTTCATCTCCCCGGTCGTATTGGAATGACCAATAGTTAATCCGTGTAGTCAGAAAGAAGGGATAATGATGATCGATCCAAAGTGATAGGGAAGTTTAACTGGTTCAGAATGGATAGCATACTCCCATGCGTTGATGCATATAAAACCAGTCTGTTTGAATCTACAAAGCAATCATCACACATTGACAGTTTAATTGGATCTACACAAAGCAATCATCATGGAATTGTGTCATTTAAGTCTACAAATAATGCCGACACACTTGATGATAACTCCTCAATAAATCAGACACCAATGAGTAAAGCTTGACATGATCGCTCTCCATGCACATAATGCCATTTGTGGAGCTATTAGGGGTGCTTTCGCCTTTCAGTAGGACTATATCAAACGGCAGAATAGAATTAACAACGAGCTTCTGTATAAACAGAGCAGTGGCATCCCTGCAAACCTTTTGAGAGTTGAGTCGAATGCTTATGGTAGGTTGAGTGCTTGTGGTACAAATTTATACTAAACCGAGGAGCAAAATTTAGCAATCTTAAGTTAATGGCTAAGCATGTGAAGTTCATAACAATCCAATGTCTAATCATCTATATTACTATAATTTAACGGAGGGGTACATTTCATAATTTGCAGCAATATTCCAGCAGGTATCCAATATCTAAACATCTCTATATCTATCATCATGTCTCCAAGAGATGAGAAAAGTAGACTTCAAGAGCAGGCATTAGAATTACAGAACCCTTCCGGGAGGAAAAGAACAAGAAAGAAAGGTGAAGAACGTTAACCATTCTTATAGCAATAAAAATCCGGTCGTGCAAGCAATTCCCATTTTTCTATTCACACCTTCATTGATCAGAATATATGTTACTAGCTTCCAATTCCAGTATGACGCACGTACGATTTAGTCAGAGACTGACAGCAACCTGCCAAAGAAACGTGCTAAGCACTTCTTCCGCACCTCAAACCTCTGACAATCTTATCTTATTAATCAAGCGGGACCATGCACTCCCCTTATGCACGCAACAAAACTAATCAAAGAAACGAAACTCCAAAAAAACCAAATAAAAAAAATCCAGGGATAGCAGACCTCTTGGCGGAAGAACCACCCGACGCATCCGCCGCCGCCGGCTTCTCGTCCCTGTTCTTCGCCGCCGATCACAAGTCGTATTGGAATGACCGGCACGGCCATCCGACCGGTATTTCAAATTTTAACTACTCTACGGTACATCCATGAACGATCTTCAGACATTTTCCCTATGCAAATGAAATGTAAACACACAAAACTTTAACATGTTTAACAAAATAAAAACTCCAACCCTTTCCTCACATCGTCCATCTCTGCCATTTTAAATAGGAAGGAAATATCATTTAGATTTTCACTTTTTAACCCATCTGTGAAGGTTTGATCGCACGATTAATTACTATATGTGTTGTGTTATTTGCTAAAAATTTCGGCAGCATCTCCTCACACCTCTCCGATATACCACAAAATATTTATTGATTAAGAAATTTTCTTAAACACTTACTAATAAGTGGTTAAGAAAATAATCAAAATCAATAAAGGTATATCAGAGAGGAATGAGAAGACGCATCCAGCCAAAATTTTTAACAAACAACACAAACACATATAGTAATTAACCACCTAAGTGCGATCAAACATTCACAGACTGTCCAAACGGGACAATTCAAGACTTTGAGTTAGATATACACATTCTCATCATTCAAAATGAGAACGTGCACATCAATCCCAAAGTCTTGAACGGGTAGATTGATTGACACGGGCTTAACACGCTCTCCTAAGATACGTGCAATGTTAGGTTGCACCCACGCATCTCAGCTAACATACAACACCCAACTAATTAAATATTGACAAGATACTAACACATTCTAAAAACATAGCAATAACATGTGAAATTGACAATACATGTACACAATGAAAACATGAATTTTATTGTAACATCCAACACATTCAGTTAATTTTCTTGGTCGGCTGTACCATCCCAACCTTATGAGTTTGATAGGGTACTGTTTGGAGGATGACCACCGGCTGCTGGTGTATGAGTTCATGCCACGGGGAAGCCTGGAGAACCATCTTTTTAGGAGTATGTCTGTTTCGATTATTCTCTGCACCGTTTGGTTTGCTGACTCATTTAGGCACCTGTTTTCTTAAAGAAAAAAAATTGCAATGCGCAGTGGCCTCACCTTTTACCCAATGGTTACCTACGTAGTTCTTTTGAATCAGTTTTTGAACCCCACAATGTCGATTCTGCAGGGGGTTCATACTTCCAGCCTCTCTCCTGGAACCTTAGGATGAAGGTTGCTCTTGGAGCCGCAAAGGGGCTGGCCTTTCTGCATGGTGCTGAAACAAAGGTTATATATCGGGATTTTAAGACATCAAATGTGCTTCTTGATTCAGTAAGTGGAGACCCTTGTCTTATAGTTGATGGATGATATGTTTTCTTGATTAACGTTCCCCGTCATGATGTTCTGCCTCTCAAATCCCTTCTTTGCAAACCTACAAAATTATAATGCCAAGCTTTCCGACTTTGGCTTGGCAAAAGATGGACCAACTGGTAACAAGAGCCATGTGTCAACTAGGGTCATGGGAACATACGGATATGCTGCTCCTGAGTACCTTGCAACAGGTAAACCTTTGGTTCCAAACTGCTTGTATGTCCCTCCATCTTTTTGTCTTTAGGTGTTCCATTTTCAAGTGCTGATCAGTGTGTCTCAGATTTTTGGATGGCATTTGTCTTGCTTTTTTTTTTCTCTGTGGGTAACAAGATGCCATTTTCTCTTCGTAAATGAGAAAATTGTGCCGAAATGACACGAGGAGTCGGCAAATAATTCGGATTAAAACAGAAACTGAGTTGGTAAGGGACCTTGAATAAAACATAGATTACCCATGAATTTCTCCTTGAATAAAGTGTTGACAGCTCAGGAATATTTGATCTGGAGAGTGATAGTATTGTCCATTGGCATGATTAAGATTCTCTAGTGTAATATTTGATTGTCATCTCCGAGATATTTTTGGAGTGAATTAGGGGCGGGTATATCACCCCGACTGACCCACTCCTAACCCACCTCGGGTGATTTATTTCACCCCTTTTTAAGAATTCACATACCCTAACTTTATCTCTAACCGACTCCGATTAAGAAAAAAAAACGAACTAAATAAGAATAACTCGTCTCACCCTAATTAATCTATCGTAATCGGATTTACTTCTTTATCAAAGTGGCCCTACGAAATTAGTCCATCGCTTGCGGGTCGTGACAAAGTGCCTTCAAACGTTAAGATTGCGTTTGAGAACGCAGATAGAAAAAGAGGCCATGGAATGATTATTTAAGCCTCAGTCTTTAAATAAAACTCTAGTGACACGTATTACATCTGTTGAATTTTTACACTATTTTTGGTTCTCATAAGAATGATGGGGTCATATGTAGAGTTCATCTTGTACCTTTGCTTTAAAATTCTCATAATCCAATGTTTGGATTTGTTGGTTCTCAAGTTCTTGGATTTTGGGTTTGCTACAGTTTTAAATCGAAAAATAAGAATTGGGGAAAATACATGACACAATAAATGGACTGCATATTGAAGCCAGAACATTAATAACGGACCGGACAAACTAAAAAGATAATCTTATAATATTTCACACTATTTTACAGGAGAACAAATGATATGTGGACACCATCTCAAGAGTCTTAAATAAATCAGGTTCATTGCACGAGCATAGCCCCTCCCCCGGAGCCCCTCCACCGGAGCCCCTCCCCCTCCACCGGAGCCCCTCCCCCTGCGCAGCCCCCCCTCCACCGGAGCCCCTCCCCCTGCGCAACCCCCTCCCCTCCACCGGAGCCCCCTCCCCCTCACCCCTGCGGAGCCCCCTCCCCTCCACCGGAGCCCATCCCCCTGCGCAGCCCCCCCTCCACCGGAGCCCCTCCCCCTGCGCAGCCCCCTCCCCTCCACCGGAGCCCCCTCCCCCTCACCCCACCGGAGCCCCTCCCCCTGCGCAGCCCCCTCCCGTCCACCGGAGCCCCCTCCCCCTCACCCCTGCGGAGCCCCCTCCCCTCCACCGGAGCCCCTCCACCGGAGCCCCTCCCCCTCCACCGGAGCCCCTCCCCCTGCGCAGCCCCCCCTCCACCGGAGCCCCTCCCCCTGCGCAACCCCCTCCCCTCCACCGGAGCCCCCTCCCCCTCACCCCTGCGGAGCCCCCTCCCCTCCACCGGAGCCCATCCCCCTGCGCAGCCCCCCCTCCACCGGAGCCCCTCCCCCTGCGCAGCCCCCTCCCCTCCACCGGAGCCCCCTCCCCCTCACCCCACCGGAGCCCCTCCCCCTGCGCAGCCCCCTCCCGTCCACCGGAGCCCCCTCCCCCTCACCCCTGCGGAGCCCCCTCCCCTCCACCGGAGCCCCTCCCCCTCCCCTGCGCAGCCCCCTCCCCCTCCCCTGCGGAGCCCCCTCCCCCTCACCCGAGCTCCACCCCCCCTCCCAGACCAACCTCCCCCGCCACCCCCTCCCACCGAAACCCCCCTCACTGGAACCCCTCCAAGAAGAAAAAAAATGAGAAATAGGGCATGGTCGATGGCCGGCGGGGAGGGAGAGGGGGGGGGAGAGAGGCGCGGGGCTGGAGGGAGAGGAGAGGGGGGGGAGATCGAGAGGGAGAGGACTTACCAGACCGAGGAGGGTGACGACGAGGACGACGGGGACCGACGAGGTCGACGGCGAGGATGGTGCGGGGCTGGCCGAGACAGCGAGCTCCGGCGTCCGTCCACCACCACGCCGCTCGCCACGCCCGTGGCCGCAAGGCAGAGGGGGGGGGGGGGAGGGCGAGGGGGCCGGAGGGGGAGGGGAGAGCTCCGGTGGAGGAAGGGTTATCAATGCAGGGGGGAGATGGTCGCGGGGTAAATGCAGTCATATCAGCGACCGATTAGAGACCGAAATATATTCGGTCGCAACATCGGTCTCCAATTCGGTCGATTTTGAAAAAAAAGAGACCGGAATAAATTCGAGCTAAATATAGCGACCGATTGGAGACCGAAATAAATTCGGTCGCCAAAACGGTCTCAGATATGCGACCGATTATTTCGGTCGCCGAATTGGTCTCTATTTGGGACCGACTAGCGACCGATTTAATCGGTCTCTAATTCGGTCGCTATAGCCACTTTTTCTTGTAGTGATTGCAGACTGGCCCGACATGCAGAAGAAATTTAAAGAGAGGTTCTACATAGCTGAACGGGAGGTCACTGTGGCAGAACTCTACGCCACGAGGCAAAGAAATGATGAGTCGGCACTCGACTACATAAAGAGGTGGAGGAACCTCAGCATGAGATGCAGACGTCCCCCGCATCAGGAGGACGCGGTGCAAATCTATAAACAGAACCTGAAGAAAGAAATCCTTGAGAGAATGATTGGTGCCAAAGTAAGGTCATTCGACCGTTTAAACAATATAGTGGCAGAGATCGAGGCATTTCTTGCTCGGTACTCTTCCGCTCCAACTGTATCAAGTCAAAGGGCCAGGCAGGCCGAGAAGAAGCCGATACCACCAGAAGTCCACACATTGGACTTTCAAGCTTTTGAGAGGCAGACAGAGAAAGCCAAGGAGATGCCCAATCCTCCTCCAACCAGGTCTACTGAACGGCGGGAAGGTCCTTCCCTACGAGAGAAGATGAGGAATAAGTTGTATTCCTTCCCTCGAGATAAGTCTCGGATCTTGTTAGAATGGGCCACCAGATACAATAAAATCACATTGCCAGAACCGAAGAGAAAGGACGATCCTCACTTCTGCCCATATCACCAGATGTTGGGGCACACTATCGAGGAGTGCTGTATCTTCAAGGATGTCAGTGAGTCCCTGATTAAGAAGGGAGAGCTGGACATGGGGGAGCACAAGGTGGATCCTCCGCAGCCGCACGAGATGCCAAACCTCGGCACTTCTGTCAACATGACCTCTCTTTACCAGCAGCTGCCTGAGGAATGGGCAGAGGCCAGTACAACTGCAACGTATGAAGCCTTTGTCATGGCACCAGCTCAAGACCAAGGAGGTTGGCAGGCGGCGCTGACAAGGAATAGGAGAAGAATGCAAGCCCCTCGGCCCATGCCGGAGGTTCATATAAGGGGTGTCACACCTCGACCAGTCACGTCACCAGCGACGCCTGTTTGGCACGATACGGCCCCCTGCTGGTCGTGCGGCGCTTCACTAACAACAAGAAGAAGCATACCCCGGTGTGGGTGCACAAACAAACCAGTCCCGCGGTGGAGAGACTCCAGGCTATTATTGATGGGCTTGAAGATTATGAGCAGCCCAAAATCCGGCCTGTGGAGCTGAAGGAATATGTCCCCTGGAAGGAGTTAGAGTCACTCGAACTGGCTCCAGAAGCAGAAGCCAAGGCAAAGGAAGAGCCACTCTTGTGGGGTGAACCTCCCCAAGGGCAGTTGCCAGCCACTGAAGAAGAGAAGAAAAAGAAGAAGAGAAGGCCCAGAAGCAAGAAGAAGAGCGGGGTCGTACTTTCTTGCGACACCCTCTCAGCATTGTTTGACACTGCCCTCTCCCTGGGGGAGGAAGAGCAAGAGACGCCCATTGAGTCGTCAGAAGTGAACCAGGCTGAAGCATCCACCTCCCAGCATGCCACCAGGTCGGGAAGGAAATGGGGATGCCCTCCTCAGGCCAACCATAACATCCTACTCAGGGGAGAATAATCATATCATATCCATGAACCTAGGGTCCAGAGCATGGAGATTCCCCCTCCCTCGGGTCTCTACCCCGGGGAGCCGGTCAGCCAGAATGTCCCTTCATTTATTGAATTCCTCACGACTCAAGGGGGGAGGCAGTCATGCCCCCGCGAGTCTGGACAGATCAAAGAAGCAAGTAGCCTCTCGGCCCCGCTGGTAGTAATTCCTTCTCGGTCAAGGGAAGAACCTGACAACACCCCGAACCTTGCCAAGTTCATGCGAGAGAAGGAAGTGACCCAACATGCCCCACAAGCTCAAGTGATACCTGACCCGGTGGAGGAAGCACCCACTAAGCCGGCTCCCCAGGCCCAGACTGGGGGCAGGCATAGCAGGGCCGAAGAGATGAAGTTGCTCGAGGTCCTAGCTAGCAATAGAATAGTCAAGCACCTGAAGAAGATCCCGGCCAGATTCACCGTCTGGAAGATCCTGTCCCTAGATGAAGAGACATGGCGGGCCGTCATCGTAGCACTCCAGACACTAGCATATGTGGAAGCCTGCCTTGCGGAAATGTCACCCGAGGTAGCTGTGGCTTTCACAAAAAAAGATATGCTCCTACCTACCTGCAGTCACAATAGGCCACTCTATATGAGGAGGCAGCTGAATGGGCATCCCATCAACAGAGTATTGATTGACCCTGGGGTGGCAGTGAACATACTCCCCTATCGGATATACCAGAAATATTACTTTGATGTACACTTGGTCAAGGTCAAGAATGTTAAGATTGCTGGCTTCAACCAGAAGTGCGAGGTCCCCATGGGGATTGCCGAGTTTAACCTCTCTCTCGGCGATTTCACGACTAAGGTCCAGTTTCATGTGATTAACTCCAGTACCTCCTACAAAGCATTGCTCAGTCGGCCTTGGCTACACCAAAACAGGGTAGTGCCATCTACACTGCATCAATGCATCAAGTACCCCGGCAACGGGAAGGAGGAGAGAATCTTTGCTGACCTCCACCCTTTTGAGGTGTTCGAGTGCCATCTCTCAGACGCCAATCTATATCTAGAGAAGCTGAAGCAAGCTCCCCAAGTCACCCTGGACAAGGGAAAGAAGAAGGCGGAGCCCGACAGCTGGTTCCCTCCGCCGCCGCCAGGCTATGTGCCCCCCCGTCAAGTGTCATTTGTTTCTGGGGCTGAAGGAATATTCAAAGCAACTCCCCTTTCCATCTACTCTGCACCGGGGTTGCCACACCTCGAAGACTTGCTGGAGGACATCCGAGTCCCGTTTCGGATCACCAAACCTCTCGCGGAAGCTGACTGCCAAGTGGTTGAACCCCTAAAGACCTTTGAGGTGCCTAACCCCGAAGGACGGTCTACTATTTTCTATGTGGCTAATGAGCACCCGGTCAGAGGGGACGATGATTGTAAACTCCCCGACGAACTGCATGACCCACTCGTCCCGATCACGGGGCTGCCTGACATAACCGGCCGTGTAGCCAGACTGACTAGAAAACAAGGGATCCCCTTTTGCTAGCTCTCCAGTCGGAAGGACATGTTCAAAAAGATGTGGAACCCACTAAACCTGGACCGGAGATTGCTGCAAATCACCCAGCACCCAGGATTAGGTTTCTCATTAGAAGATTCCTACGAAGCCGACGTTATATCGGTCTCGGCTCCGAACGGCAACAGCCTCACAGGTGCCGCAGGCCCGCAAGAGGTTGAAGGTCGGCAACACCTTAAGCCTTCAGCTAATGAAGAGCAGGATGAAGAGGTATTCCTATGGAATCCACCTCCCCGCAGGAGCAAGGAAAAGACCCCGTCCTCCTCTGAGGGACCGGCCTCGGATGATTACAGTAGAGGACCGCCGTTGCCTTTGTCTGATACTGATGCAAAAGACGAAGAAGCAAGCTGGACCCCGGGCCTCCCTTGGTGCGACTCTGCCTTGTTTGCCCTGTGCTATCAGCAGCAGCGAGAAATCAAGATGCTGAAGGCTCGGTTGGCCGAAGTGACCGCACTCGTGTCCGAATTGATCTGGGGCATCTTCCGCCAGCAGAATATCGGCACGCACCTTCCCCCGAGCACCACCCCGAACATCCCTATGTACTGGAGAAAGGAGGCCAGAGGCGCAACTGTTTCCCCAGTCAGACGGTCGGCCGACCGGAATCCTACATTACAAGAGAGAATGCGGAGGCCCTACTCCTTCCCCAGGAATAAAACCCAAGGGATCTTCGAATGGGCTTGATATTATGGCAAAGTCACCCTCCCAAGGTCCAAGAGGCCGCAAGATGCTCGCAGAAGTGGTGACCCTTTGTTCTGCCCTTATCACCAAATACTGGGCCACCCCATCGAGGACAGCTACGTCTTCAAGGATATTGCTCAGGATCTGATTGAGACGGATGATCTCAGAATGGGGGACTATGTAGTGGCCCCGCCATGCCCCCACGTGACAGACAGTCACGACAGAGGCATCCACATGGTGTCGGTTCAGCACCAGATTTTTGAAGATGCAGTTGAGAACCAACCCCCGGTGGGGCAATCAATTACTCCAGCCCCTGCCGAAGCCGTATATGACAAGTACCAAGAAGACTTCGGAGAGCTTCTTTGCTTCTCCGCGCAGGAGGATCCCTCGAAGTCGCAGCCCACAAGCCCGGAACGGGGGAATAACAGCGAAGCCTCATTGCTCGACAGGGTGGAGCCAGGCGACACTTACGGAGTCCTTGAGGCGAAAGATGGCGAAGGTCAGGATTTCGTCAACTTATTACCGGCACCGCCAGACATTGAAGATGGCGGTCAGGCCACAGTAGATGAACTTATCAAAATTAACCAGGGCACGGAAGGCGACCCCAGGCCGACCTTTCTAAGTGCCCTTCTTCCTCTATAGGAGAGGGAACAGTATATCAAGTTGCTGCAAGAGTTCCGGGACTATTTTGCCTAGAACTATAAGGAGATGCCCGGCCTGAGTCCCGGCGTGACTCAACATATTCTGGCCATTGACCCCAAGGTGGAACTAGTGAAGCAGTCTCCCCGGCGCATGAGGCCGGAGCTGATAAACTAAATTTACAAAGAAGTCGACAAGCTCATAGAGGTTGATTTTGTAGCTGAAAACCAATATACCACCTGGTTGGCCAACATTGTGCCGGTGAAGAATAAGAATAGACAGATCATGATTTATGTGGACTTCCACAACCTGAATAGAGCCTGCCCAAAAGATGACTTCCCGGTGCCCATCACTGAAGTTATGATTGATGCAACCACTGGTCACGAGGCCTTGTCCTTCATGGACGGATCATCCGGCTATAACCAAATCTCGATAGCCGAGCACGACCGAATTCACACGGCCTTCCGGTCGCCCAAAGGAATATTCCATTACAAAAGAATGCCCTTCGGCCTCAAGAACGCCGGCGCTACTATGGACGCACTTTTCGTTCGCTCATTATGTTGTGCGGTTCATTCGGGTGGTTGATTCGTATATTAAGTGCGTGGGCGTGTCAGTCACAAAGTGACGATTTGTTCGGGCTTCATGGAAGCCCATGGTGCGCTCGATATGACTAATCAGACGATTGTGTGGTTCGTGTCAGGACTGAAACCCGCCGCGCCATAAAGGTCACGACGTCATTTACATCCCCTCTGAGAGGGGAACACCCTTGATTAATCGCCGAGAATCAGGGCCTCATGGCCAAGAAATTATATCGAGAGAAACAAGACGATAGCGATCTTGAATCGGTTGAAAAGCGCTATGTCTAGGGAAGCAAGCATTCGAAATATGTCGGTCACTCAAGGGACCATTTTGATATTCGGATGAGCGTCCGGCTTCAGGGAAGCGTGATCGACACAGGGAAAACTGAAACGTATGTATGCCAGGGCACGGTGAATTTATTGTTCAGGGGAACAGGAAATGTTTGGCTGAATCCTAATTAGAATGGTCGGAAACCCGCGAGCTTGTCGGCCCGGTGCAAGATCAAATTGCGACCATGCTGCGGTGGGCCCCCCGCGGTCGAAGTCAGGCTTGCGTGGACATCGTTAATATTTTCGGTGCCAAGGGGCAACGGGAGAGTGTGCCTTGAATCAGCTGGAAAGCCATATGTCTAGGGAAGCAAACATTCAAAATGTGTCGGGCGTTCGGGGGACCGTTCAATATTCGGACGGGTGTCCGGCTTGAGAATATCGTAATCTTCGTGGGCAGACCCGGAACATATGCATGCCGGGGTATGGTAAATTTATTATTCCGAGGAGCTGAAAACATTCGATTAAACCCCGGTTAGCGTAGTAGGAAACTAGTGAATTTATTGGCCCGGTGCGAGATTGAGTCAGGACCATTCCGGGGACGCCTCCCGTGGTCCAAACGAGGCTTGCGTGGGCATCGTTAATATTTCCGGTGCCGAAGAGCAACAGGAAAGAGTCCCGAGACTAGATTCCAAAATGGAGACGTGTACAGAGACAACTGGCTATAAGCCGAGGATGTGGGTCAGGCAATGACCATGATTAGGGCGAACCCGTGGTCTAATAGTGACCCACAAAGGTCTTATCAATATTCCCGTGCGTAGGGCTCGGAGATGATGAGAGCCTTCTCGTTCCATTCAGATTTATGTTCAGACAAAGGTCCGTATCTGTGGTACGACGAAAACGGAAACAAACCCTTACAAATGTATGCCGAGTTTACGGTAATTTCAATGAGGGAGCGGAAACGAATCTCAATGGGAATGAGTCTGGTTTGACGAGTTATCGGCCCAGAGCAATGTCAGATTATGGCCATATTGGGATAGCTCCCAAGGTCCGAACCCGACTTGGAGGGGCGGCGTCAATGTTCCCTTTACATCGGGTCTGGAGGAGAAGCGAGGCTGCGGAGCAGATCTCATCATTTCGTTATTATTTAAATTTTTTATCATTATTATTTGTTATTATTATTATTATTTTATATATTCCTTGGGTGAGTTTATTGTTATTATTATTCGTTTATTTTATCATCATTTTTTGGATTAATTATTAATGTATTTTCTGAGCTTATTATCACTATTATTACTTATCTTTGTATTATATTTATTTATTTATATATTATTAAGCTTATTATTATTTTTTTAATTGTTATTATTATTTTTCACTCTTGTGCGTTTGTTGTTATTACTAGTCTTGTAATGTTTGGGGCATATGTGGAAGGGTTTGAAGAGAATAGGCAACGTACCGCTGGAAGGTCAAGGAGTGTGTCGCTCGGGAGCTTGGAGTGTGTCGCTGAAGGACTGAAGAGTGTATTGTGTGAGGATGGGAGGTGTACCGCTGGAGGGTACAGGGGTGTGTCGCGGGGGAGCTAGGGAGTGTATCACTGTGGACACCAAAAAATTGCAAACCCAGATATCCTACACAGCCCAGCACCAACAATGGCACCAAGTGAAGAAGCCCCGGAGGGACTGGTCATCCGGACTCCCCAAAGATGCACACTGCCGCGAAGCCGCCCCCGGAGTCACGAAAGCAAAGAGAAACCAACCCCCGGGAAGCTCACAATCCATGACCCCGAAGAAAATCAAACGAACCATAACTCGTGCTCAAAATGGGCTCAAGTCAGCCCCACCGGCACGCCCTGAAGAGCCCCAGCGGCACACCCCCAGGGAGCCCCAGCGGCACACCCCCCCAGGCGCCCAGCGGCACGCCCCCCAGGCTGCCCAGCGACACACCCCCCAGGCGCCCAGCGGCACCCCCCCCAGCCGCCCAGCGGCACACCCCCCAAGCGCCCAGCGGCACGCCCCCCAGGCCGCCCAGTGCCACACCCCCCAGGCGCCCAGCGGCAGGCCTCCCAGGCCGCCCAGCGGCACACCCCCCCAGGCACCCGGCGGCACGCCCCCCAGACCGCCCAGCGGCACACCCCCCAGGCGCCCAGCGGCACGCCTCCCAGGCCGCACAGCGGCACACCCCCCCAGGCACCCAGCGGCACTCCCCCAGGGAGCCCCAGTGGCACACCCCCTGGGAGCCCCCAGCGGCACACCATGGCGAGCCTTCAACGGCACGCTTGTCAGCCCCTTCAACGGCACGCTTGCCAGCCCTTTCAGCGGCACGCTCCTGCAGCCCTCCGGAGGTGCAACTCATTGGCTCCTCAGCGACACGCTCCGGCAGATCAAATCAAAACGCCATCCCCTATAGATTCTTGGCGCACAATGGGCCAGCTGATGTGTCGCCTCCTCGTGAAGGCACGCAGGCTATTCCCTGCCACCAAGGACGGCCCAAATCAAATCCCATTCAATGCTGCAAGTTCCGGACATGGACGCTCCCGCCTTCGGACGCTCCCGCGACTGGGGTATAAATGCCCTTCTTCTCCGACGAACCAAAAAGAGAGGGGAGAGGTAGACAGACACAGACAGACACACGCAGAAGAGAAGAAGAGAGAAGAAGAGAAGAAGAGAAGAAGGGAAAGAAGAAGAGAAGAAGAAGAGGGAGAGGCATGCCCTCCTGCTGCCCGGTCCACCGTCGTCCACGCAAAGAAGAAGAGAGGGAAAAGAGAGAAGAGAAGAAGAGAGGAGTGAGGTCTGGGAGGGGAGGAGCTTATGCTCCGTTCCCCTTCCCACCTTGTATTTTCATTTCCTTTTTCCCCTTCCTTTTTTTTTGCTGTTGTCCTCCTTCTCTTTCTCCCTACGATGTATTGGCCCTCTGTGGCCTCCCGTTCTTTGTGAATGAAAAGCCTTGCTCTTTGGGTTTCCCCACCGTCTCTGTCTGTTTTTCTCCCCCTCTTCTTCCCTATCGGTTCGGCCTCCGGCAGTAATCTCACCCCCCCCTCTGCGTTTCAACCTTGCCCGTTTGCCCGTGGGGAGTTACCCCCCTGGCCTCTCAGCGGCCTGTTTTCACCCCTGGCGGCCTTCAGCGGCGCACCTTTCCTAGCCACCAGCGGCACACCTTTCCTGGCCGCCAGCGGCACACCTTCTTCAGCCTCCAGCGGTACACCCCATCTGTGCCTCCAGCGGCACACCCCATCTGTGCCCCAGCGGCACACCCTTGACCTGCCTCTACCTGGCATGCCTGGCCCTCTCCCTTCCAGTCAGGGTATCCTTAGGCTGCATCAACCAAGTGTTTCCCGTTTGCCGTTTCCTCCGAGTTTTCTGAGGTTTTATTAAGGTGTTGCCGCTCTTGGGCGCCCACCTCCAATTGTCGGGTTCCGCCACTCCATGTGGGCGCGTTCCATGCATCTCCCTTACTCCCCGGGTCAAGGGGAGATGCTACCGAATTCTTGTCAGAATTAACTTAACAACAACAATCATAAAAGAGAAGTAATAATGCAAAAAGGGGAACGATAAAATATTAATGCAACGACCTTGTCGAAGTAACCAAAGAACATCGGAGATCCCGAATAACCGAGCATTCACATCTTCATGACGGTCCACCGAACATAACCTCAAACATGGTCTATATGAACGAATAAACCCAACTCAAACCCCTTTCACTTGCATGTCAAGAATAAAAGAAAACCAAAAGGAAACCCCTCACGTGCCCACACCTCAGCGGCACACTCCTGTTGCCTTCCAGCGGCACTCTCCGTAAGTGCCCCAGCGGCACACTCACCCCCACCTGGCCCTCAGCGGCACACGCCCTTGGCCCTCAGCGGCACGCTCCCCTGGCCCTCAGCGGCACGCTCCTTTGGCCCTCAGCGATACGCTCCCCTGGCCCTCAGCGGCACACTCCCTTGGCCCTCAGCGGCACGCTCCCCTGGCCCTCAGCGGCACACTCCCTTGACCCAGCGGTACACCAGAAATAATGATAATAATAAAGATAATAAGCTAAAAGAAAACATAATAAATAAATAAATAATGCTACAAAAAATAAAATAATGATAATAACAGCAAACTCAAAAGAAGAGGCAGAAATAATAACAAACAATAATGATAATAATAATATTAAATAATACAAATTCAAAAAAAATGAATAAGTAAATAAGAATAATAAAGAAATAAGTAATAATAATAATAAGCTTAAAAATAATAATAATAATAAATAGACAAATAAACGATAACAAAAAAATGAATGAATAATAATAACAAACTCGACAAGAATGATAAATAAACAAATGATAACAAAAATAAAGAAATAATAATAACAAACTCAGCAAAAAGTGATAAGCAAATAAATGATAATAAAAAATGAATAAAACGATAATAATAAACCCAACAATAACAATAATAAATAAAAAAACAATAATAACAAACTCAATCAATATATATATGAACTAATAAATAATAATGGCAAAAATTTGAATAATAATAAAACGATGAGATCCACTTTGCAGCCCCGTCCTCCTCAAGACTCGGTATAAAGGGAACATTAACGCCGCCCCTCCAAGTCGGGCTCGGACCTTGGGAACCATCCCGATATGGCCGTAATCCGACATTGCTCTGGGCCGATAGTTCGTTAAACCGGACTCGTTTCTCAGGCCGGATCCTTTCCGAGCCACTACTAAAATTGCCGCACGCTCGGCAGACATTTGAACGGGTTCACCTCGGTTTTTGCCGTGTTTCTATTACGGACCTGTGTCTGAACATGAAAAGACCCGTGAGCAACCAATACGGCCGACGGCTCCCTCCCCGACATGGTCGTGAGCCGGCATTGCTCCGGGCCGATAGCCCGTTAAATCGGATTCATTCTAATGGGATTCGTTCCCATTCTTTCATTGAAACTACCGTAAACTCGGCATACATTTGTACGGGATCGTTTCCATCCACGTCGTACTTTCAATATGGGCCCTTGCCCGAACATGAAAAGGTCCGTGAGTGACCGACAAAATCGGAATAGAATGAGACGGTCCTCGCCACCCCTGGACCCCGTCCATGGGAATATCAATAAGACCTCCGTGGGCCACGCTTAGACCTCGGTTCCATCCCAATCGTGGTCGCCGTTCGGCTCATATCCTCGGTCTACAGCCCGCTCCCTTCGAACACGTTTTCGGTTTTAGAGTCTAGTCCTGGGACTCTCCCCTGTTGCCCTCCGGCACTGGAAATATTAACGATGCCCACGCAAGCCCCGTTTGGACCGCGGGAGGCGCCCCCGGTATGGTCCCGACTCGATCTCGCACCGGGCCAATAAATTCGCTAGTTTCTTGCTACACGAACTGAGATTTAACCGAATATTTTCAGTGTCTCAGAATAATATATATTTGCCGTATCCCAGCATACATATGTTCCAGGTCCTCCCGCGACGATTACGATATTCCCAATACCGGACACCCATCCGAACATTAAACGGTCTCCTGAATGACCGACACGTTTCGAACGTTCCCTTCCCTAGACACAGGGCTTTCCAGCCGACTCAAGGGATACCCCCCCCGTTGCCCCTTGGCACCGGAAATATTAATGACGCTCATGCAAGTCTTGTTTCGACCGCGGGGGGCCCACCGCAGTATGGTCGCAACTTGCTCTTGCACCGGGCCAACAGATTTACTGATTTTCAACCGCTCCAACTGAGGCTCAGCCGAACGTTTTCCGTTCTTCCGAACAATAAATTAGCCGTACCTCGGCATACATGCATTCCGGTTTTCCCGCGACAATCGTGATTTTCTCCAGCCGGACATTCGTCCGAACATTAAATGGTCAGTACACGACCGACATGACCGCGAATGGTTTTCTTCTCGCCCTCGCGCGAGAATCTCAATACCTCGTAATAGACCTTTCATGCAATTAATTTCCTGGCCATGAGGCCCTGAATCCTGGCTATTAATCAAGGGTGTTCCCTCGTATGGGGGATGTAAATGACGCCGTGACCTTTATGGCGCGGCGGATTTTGGTCCCGACACGAACTACACAATCGTCTGACGAAGTCAGATCGAGCACACCATGGGCTCTTCGGAGCCCGAACAAATTGTCACTTAGTGACTGGCACGCCCACGCACTTAATAGACGAATCAACCATTCCCGAATAGACGAGCGTAATAGACGAACGAAAAGTGCGTCCACAAGTCTGGCACGCCCGGTGGGACCTAAACCACCCTTCATCTCTTCGCCGGGATTTAGGGCCTCATGGCTTCCTAATTAACGATGTTTGCCTGCTTTGATGAATGGTAGGTGCTGTCTTCACCAGTCCTATGGGGAGAAAAGCCAAACTCGGTGCAGCTGCCTTCGTGGCCTCGAGGACGCTGCTTCGAAGCATATGCAGCTTCCAAGAATCATGTGGGCTGTTATAAAAAAAAAGGGAGAAGAGAAAGAGAAGAGAAGGGAGGGGAAATCAAACCCCCTCTTTTTCCTCAAAAAGAAAGAGAAGAAAAGAAGAAAAGAAGTAAAAGAGAAAAGAAAGAAGCAAAAAAAAAGAGAAAGAATTGGCAAGAGAGGGTTGTACGGCCACGTCCGTCGAGACCCGTGCTGAACAAAGATTATCATTGTGGGGTTGATGCGGTGGAGCAAACCACTCATCCGCTCCCTGAGGGGGTGAGCGCTCTCCTGCACCTTCACCCTGGTCAATCATACAAGAAGAAGAGAAGAGAAAAAAAAAAAAGGAGAGAAAGAGAGAAGAAAGGAATAAAAGTTGGCCAGCATCGCCGACTAAAAGAGCAAGAAGAAATCCGGTATCCCGCCCGACTCTAGGAGGCTCCGAGTCTGCGGTGCAATGACCCCGCTCGTTCCTCCTTCCTACTGCCTCCATCCGGCATAAGACGGCCCCTTGAGTGGCTGTTAAAAGACCCGGCGAGCCACAATTGTAGCTTGGTGAATGGCTGCCCGCTGTGGGGAGTGCTTTATAGCAATGAGGCCAAGCACGGCCACCACTCCCGAAGAGAGCATGCATATACCCCGCCATGGGGGATAAGAAGAAGATATATACCCTGCTACGGGGGCATAAGGGGCAAAAAAAAGAGATACACCCCATTCCCAGGGGCACATGAAGAGAATCCGCCCCGACTGAGGGGCACAAAGCAAAAGCTACACCCCGGCTTCGGGGCATTTGAAGAAGAATCCGCCCTGACCTGGGGACATAAGAAGAAACAGAGTTACACCCCGGCTTAGGGGCATTTGAAGAAGAGAAATACACCCCGATATGGGGACACATGAAGCAAAATACATACCCCGCCATGGGGGCGTAAGAAGAAAAGAATTCACCCCGGCCTGAGGACACACAAAAAGAGAAACTCACCCTGGCTTAGGGGTATATGAAGAAGGAACGTACCCCGGCCTGGGGGCATAAGAAACAAAAGCACACCCCATGCTAGGGGCATATGGAGAGGAATGCACCTCGCCCTGAGGGGCGCAAAAAGTATAAGAACACACCCTGGCTTAGGGGCATTTGAAGAAGAAACATACTCCGCCAGGGGGCATAGAAGTCATGAAGAATACGCCCCGACTTAAGGGCATTTGAAGAAGTCACATCCCGCCTCGGGAGCATGAGAAGCAGCAAGAATACACCCCGGCCTAGGGGTATTTGAAGAAGAAATATACCCTGCCTGGGGGCATAGAAGCCGTAAAGAACACGCCTCGGCTCAGGGGCATTTAAAGAAGCTACATCCTGCCTTGGGAGTATAAGAAGGAAAGAGTCCACCCCATCTTAGGGGTATTTGAAGAAGAAACACACCTTGCTATGGGGGGCATAGAAGCCATAAAGAATACGCCCCGGCTTAGGGGTATTTGAAGAAGAAGGATACCCCGCTTTCGGGGGACATTGAAGCAAACCACACCCCACCCACCCCTAGGGACACATGAAGAGAGTACACCCGTCATGGGGGGCACATGAAGAGAATTCACCCCGACTCGGGGGTACATGAAGCGACAAAGAATACACCCCGCCTTAGGGGAATCTGAAGAAGAAACATACACCCCGCCAACGGGGGCACAGGAGCCGTCGAGAATCCACCCCACTTTGGGGGCACAAGAAGCAGACATTCCCCAGCGTGTCGGGGTAGAAGAAGAAGAATCCCCCCTCGGGGGCATATATAAAAAGAAGAAGCAAAGATACACCCGGTGCCCGGCGCACATGAAGAGAAAGGCACCTCCCTCTGGGGGCACGACAAGCAACAAAGATACACCCCATTCCCAGGAGCACATGAAGAGAAATACACCCCTACTCCAGGGGCATATGAGACAAAACTATACCCCGATTTAGGGGCATTTGAAGCAAAGACTTCACCCTGCCTCAAGGGGAGGCATAAGAAGCGAAAGATATACCCCACCCCGGGGGCACAAGAAGAAAACACACCCCACCTTGGGGGCGTAAGAAGCCAAGAGATATACCCCGCCACGGGGTAACAAAGGCAAAATGCATTCCCCCCGGGGGCATGTAAAGCAACATACCCCTCGCCTCGGCAGCATATGAGGCCAAGAAGCTACATCCCGGCTCGGGAGCATAAGAAACACAAGATATACCCCACGTCTGGGGCATATGAAGCTAAGAAACACACCCCTGTCTCGGGGGTAGTTGAAGAAGAAGCATACCTCGCCTCGAGGGCCTATAAGCTATAAAGAACACGCCTCGACTCAGGGGCATATGAAGAGAAGTCCACCCTGGCCTAGGGGTATTTGAAGAAGAAGCATACCCCGCCAGGGGACATAGAAGCCATAAAGAATATGCTCCGGTTTAGGGGTACTTGAAGAAGCTACATCCCGCCTTGGGAGCATGCGGAGAAAAGAGAATCCACCCCGGCTTAGGGACCTTTGAAGGAGCATACCCCAGGCTCGGAGTCCCTGAAGCAACATGTACCCCCCCCCCCCCCCCCCCCGAGGGGGGGGGGACATCTGAAGCAGAACAAACAACATTCCCCGGCTTAGGGAAGCATATGAAGAGAGGAATACACCCCGATATGGGGGCATGTAAACAAAGAAGAAGAATTCACCCCGCCTCGGGTGCATAAAAAGCAAGAACTACACCCCGCATCAAAAGCGACAATACACTCCACTCTGGGGGCACTAGAAGTGGAATACACCCCGTGCCGGGGGCATATATAAAAAAAGGGATACCTCACCTTGGGGGCATCAAAAGCAGCAATACACCCCACCTTGGGAGCACAAGAAGCAAACATCCCCCCCGGTGTGTCTGGGAAGAAGAAAAGAATTCACCCCGGCCTGGGGACACTTGAAGAAAGAAGCACGTCCCGCCACGGGGGCACATGAAGAGAACCCCTCCCGCCTCGAGAGTATAAGAAAGAGAAGAATACACCCTGGTCTGGGGGCTTTTGAAGAAACAACACACCCCCTCCGTGGAAGACAAAGCTACACCCCGACCCGAGGATACATGCAGAGCATCCACCCCGCTCAGGGGGCACAGAGAGGTACACTCCACCCTTGGCGCATAAGAAGCAGAAGCATTTATCCCGATCCGGGGGCGTAAAGAAGCAAAGA
Organism: Amorphophallus konjac; assembly: GCA_022559845.1. Lineage (NCBI taxonomy): Eukaryota > Viridiplantae > Streptophyta > Magnoliopsida > Alismatales > Araceae > Amorphophallus > Amorphophallus konjac. The sequence goes on along the minus strand of CM040126.1, from coordinate 18,583,090 downwards.
GACATACATCCCGACCTGGGAGCACATGAAGAAAGAATATACCCTGACCTAGGGGCGTCAGAAGAAGAAACATACACCCCGATCCAGGGACATAAGAAGCAAGAGAATACGCCCTGCGAAAAGGGTATAAGAAACATGAAGAATGTACCCCGGCCCGGGGGCACAAAAAATACACTCCGCCCTTGGCGCATAAGAAGCATAAACATCTACCCCGGCCCGGGGCACAGAAACAAAGAGACATTCATCCCGATCTGGGAGCATAAGAAGAAAGATATACTCCGCCCAAGCGGCATTTGAAGAAACAACATACCCCGCCTGGGGGCATAGAAGCCGTGAAGAGTATACCCCGGCTTGGGGGCATTTGAAGAGAGCTACACCCCGGCTCAGGGGCATATGAAGAAGAAACATATCTCGCCTTGAGGGCCTAGAAGCTATAAAGAACACGCCCCGACTCAGGGGCATATGAAGAGAAGTCCACCCTGGATCAGGGGTAATTGAAGAAGAGACATACCCCACCTGGGGGCATAGAAGCCGTGAAGAGTATACCCCACCATGGGGGCATTTGAAGAGAGCTACACCCCGCCTCGGGGGCATTAAAAAAAATACACCCTGGTCTGGGGACATAGAAGCCAAAAAAATACACCCAGTCTGGGGGTACAGAAGCGAAGAGGCAAAACACACCCCCCTCAGGGGGGATGCACACCAAATGAAGCTACACCCCAACCTGGGGCACATTAAGAGAAAAAAAAGAGCAGAGTAAAGAAAAAGACAGGCACGAGGCAGATGTGGTCTTCAAGCCCGCCTCATCACACAAAAGAAGAGAAGAAAAGGAAAAGAAGACACATGAGGCAGACGTGATCTTCGAGCCCGCCTCATCACGCAAAAGAAGAGAAGAAAAGGAAGAAGAGACACATGAGGCAGACGTGGTCCCTGGACCCGCCTCTTCACATAAAAGAAGAAGAGCAGAACCAAAAGAAGACACATGAGGCAGACGTGATCTTCGAGCCCGCCTCGTCACACAAAAGAAGAGAAGAAAAGGAAAAGAAGACACATGAGGCAGACGTGGTCTTCGAGCCCGCCTCATCACGCAAAAGAAGATAAGAAAAGGAAGAAGAGACACATGAGGCAGACGTGGTCCCTTAACCCGCCTCTTCACATAAAAGAAGAAGAGCAGAACCAAAAGAAGACACATGAGGTAGACGTGATCTTCGAGCCCGCCTCACCACACAAAAGAAAAGAAGAAAAGGAAGAAAAGACACATAAGGCAGACGTGGTCTTAAAGCCCGCCTCACCACATAAAAGAAAAGAAGAAAAGGAAGAAAAGACACATAAGGCAGACGTGGTCTTCGAGCCCGCCTCATCACGCAAAAGAAGAGAAGAAAAGGAAGAAGAGACACATGAGGCAGACGTGGTCCCTGGACCCGCCTTTTCACATAAAAGAAGAAGAGCAGAACCAAAAGAAGACACATGAGGCAGACGTGGTCTTCGAGCCCACCTCATCACATAAAAGAAGAGAAGGAAAGAAAGAATGCACATGAGGCGAACATGGTCCTTGCACCTGCCTCTCTATAAGAGAAGAATAGAAGAGAAAAAAGAGACATGAGGTGAACATGATCCCTGCACCCGCCTCTCTACACAAAAGAAGAAGAGAAGAATAGAAGATAAAAAAAGAGATATGAGGCAAACATGGTCTCTGCACCCGCCTCTCTACAAAGGAAGAATAGAAGAAAAAAAAGAGACATGAGGCGAACATGGTCCCTGCACCTGCCTCTCCATAAAAGAAGAATAGAAGAAGAGTCACGAGGCAGACGCGGTCTTCGCACCTGCCTCTACACAAAAGAAGAAGAGAAGAAAAGAAAGAAATGATCACGAGGCAAACATGGTCCTTGCACCTGCCTCTCCATAAAAAAGGAAGAGAAGAAGAGAAAGAGCAATCATGAGGTAAACATGGTCTCTGCACCTGCCTCTCTACAAAAGAAGAATAGAATAGAAAAAAGAGACATGAGGTGAACATGGTCCCTGCACCTGCCTCTCCATAAAAGAAGAATAGAAGAAGAGTCACGAGGCAGATGCGATCTTCGCACCCGCCTCTCTACACAAAAGAAGAAGAGAAGAAAAGAAAGAAATGATCACGAGGCGAACATGGTCCTTGCACTTGTCTCTCCATAAAAGAAGAAAAGAAGAAGAGAAAGAGCAATCATGAGGCAAACATGGTCTCTGCACCTGCCTCTCTACAAAAGAAGAATAGAAGAAAAAAAAGAGACATGGGGCAAATATGGTCCCTGCACCTGCCTCTCCATAAAAGAAGAAGAGAAGAAGAGAAAGAAGAGTCACGAGACAGACGCGGTCTTTGCACCCGCCTCTCCATAAAAGAAGAAGAGAAGAAGAGAAAGAAGAGTCATGAGACAGACGCGGTCTTTGCACCCGCCTCTCCACATAAAAGAAGAAGAGAAGAAGAGAAAGGGCAGTCAGGAGGCGAACATGGTCCTTACACCTGCCTCTCCATAAAAGAAGAAGAGAAGAAGAGAAAGAACAATCACGAGGCGAACATGGTATCTGCACCTGCCTCCCCATAAAAGAAGAAGAGAAAGAACAGTCATGGGGCGAACACGGTCCTTGAACCCGCCTCTTCACACAAAAGAAGAAGAGAAGAAAAGAAGGAAATGATCACGAGGCAAGCATGATCTTTGCACCGCCTCTCCATAACAGAAGAAGAGAAGAAGAGAAAGAAGAGTCACGAGGCAGACATGGTCTTTGCACCTGTCTCCCCACACAAAAGAAGAAAAAAAAGAGACATGAGACAGACGCGGTCTTCGAACCCGCCGCTTCACAAACCCTTCTCCTCGGCTCACGTATCCTACTACCCGAAGCCCTTCGGCTCAGTCATTCCGGCCAAGGCCCACTATCATGATTAATCCACCCGTCCCACCGTGCTCTCTGATATCTTTTCGGATTTACAGCCTACTCCTAACATCTCTCGGCTTGTCAGCCTGCTCCCAATATCCCTTGGCTTTTTAGCCTACTTCCCAATATCTTCGGCTCTCGCAGCTTGCTTACCTTTGGCCCTCGTGGCCTGCCTCCCCAACCTTGGCTCTTGTAGCATGCTTCCCTTTGGCTTTTATAGCCTGCTTCCCAATTCTGGCTCTCATAGCCTGCTTCCCCTTGGCTTTTACGGCCTGCTCGCCAACTCTGGCTCTCGTAGCTTGCTTCCCTTTGGCCTTCGTGGCCTGCTTCCCAAGTCCGGCTCTCGTAGCCTGCTTCCCAGGGTTCGGCCTTCGCGGCCCGCTTCCCATAACTTCGGCTCTTGCAGCCCGCTTCCCAATTTCGGCCCTTATGGCCCGCTCCCCTAATGTCCCTTGGGTTCTATAGCCTGCTTCCCTAATACCCTTTCAGCCGTTCGTGGTCTGCTTCTCTAATACCTTTACTACCACTACACTTATACGTAACAACAATATTTTCTTATGTAAAAACAAACACAAAAAAAACAACAAAAAAAAACAATAAAATAGATACGTAAAAAGAGGAAAAAAATAAAAAAAAGAGAATGCATGATTGCCCTGCTTGCATGTTTGTTTAATATAGAATAATACACCTCCTTGGAATTTTCTAGGACCGCATTTCCTTGCTAAATAATGCTGCCCCGATTCCGGATGCACGGGCGTCACGGCACGCACTCGAAGGGAACCCAATTATGGCAGGTGCACACGTCAAGGGGAAGAGTCATGGCTGAATCGCTAAGCCCAACTTACAAAATAAACCTGAGGCAACGCTCCCACACTTGACACTTAATGTGTTCAATAGCTTTCAACCATAGGGATTGCCCGAATTCCTTCTTAGCACTCTACGGAGTCTTGAATTTCTGCACTCGCGTGAAAGGTAATCGTGAGGAAAAAGCTGCCTACCCCCACTGTAAAATAAAAAAAAAACAAAAAAGAGAGAGAGAAAAATGATGAAAAAAAAAGAGAGAAACGTGAATCCGAGTAGCCGGGAATCCCCATTGAGATACATGAGGAGACTCGCGCGAAATGGTGAAGCGAATTACAATAAGGATGAAACCTATTAGCCGGGAATCCCCATTGAGACATATGAGGAAACTCGCGTCAAATGATGGAATCCGCAATAGAATCACAATAAGGACGAATCTTAGTAGCCGGTAATCCCCATTGAGACACATGAGGAGACTCGTGCCGAACCGTGAAATCCGCTACCAAAATAAACAAGTGGGGGCTGTATGAAGCTACCGAAAGTCAAAAGCCTGGAAGTAATGTGTAGGCGCTAGAGTGATCCTCGAGTGTCACCAGGAAAACCTGCATATCCCTATGGTTAGGGCTCTTTGTTCACACATTTGTACCGCCACGTCACAGAGAATTGCCTCGGGTGAAATGCGTGAATTAAGGCTATGCATGCAAGATGTGCGATATCCTCTTGACGGGTGCACCACCCCACAATTGTGCCTCATGACCCGCACCGTGTCTACGAATTATGGGCGATGTCCCTATCCCATCCCCTATAGAGGGAGCTATCACATACGTATATTTATGTTATGTCTGCTAATGAATGCATGCATGCTTGAATAAAAAAATAATAACAAAAAAATAAATAAAAAATAATAATGTGTGTATACAATAAAATCAATTTCAGCTATCGCAGCCTATTTTCCCAGCTCTGGCTCGTAGAGCCCAATCTTGGCCCCCCATGGCCTACCTCTTGCCCTCGTGACTCGTTAATCTCCCAACTCTGACTTCTGTAGTCCGCTTCCCCGATTTGGGCGTTCACATCTTGCGCCCCAATTTTTGGCTCTTGTAGCTTGCTTCCCTAATTTGACTTCCGTAGCCTGCTCCCCATAATTCCTGCTCTTGCAGCCTGCTTCCCAACTTTGGCTCTTGCAGCCTGCTTCCCTTTAGCTTTTATAGCCTGCTTCACCAATCCGGCCTCCAGGGCCCGCCTCCCGTAACTTTGGCTCGTGTAGCTTGCTTACCTTTGGCCTTCGCGGCCTACTTCCCAACTTTGGCTCTTGCAGCCTGCTTACCTTTGGCCTTCGTGGCATGCTCCCCAATTCTGGCTCTCGCAGCCTGCTTCCCAATTTTGGCCCTCGTGGTCTGCTTCCCAACTTTGGCTCCTGCAGCCTGCTTCCCTTTGGCTTTTATGGCCTGCCTCCCAATATCTTTGGCTCTTGCAGCCTGCTTACCTTTGGCCTTCGCGGCCTGCTTCCCAATTTCGGCTCTCGTGGCCTACTCCCCGATTTGGCTCCCGCAGCCTGCTTCCCATAATTTCGGCTCTCGCAGCCCGTTTCCCGATATCTTTGGCCCTTACAGCCTGCTTCCGAGAACCCGGCTCTCGTAGCCTGCTCCCCAGAATTCGGCCTTCACGGCCCGCTTCCCATAATTACGGCTCTTGTAGCCCGCATCCCAATACCCTTGGCTTTTATGGCCTGCCTCCCCAATTCGGCTTCCATAGCCTGCTTCCCAACTTTGGCTCTTGTAGCCTGCTTACCTCGGCCCCCATAGCCCGCTTTCCCAATTTTGGCTCTAACAGCCTACCCCCCAAATTCTGGCTTTCACAGCCCACTTTCCTGATTTGTGGACACTAAACAAATCCTCACCTCATGTTTACATACAAGGGAATATAGAAGAAGAGAAGAAGAGAAAATAGAGAAGAAAAGAAAGAGAAAGAGACCAAGAGACCAACATACCATGTCAGCGCCCGGCACCCTGTCGGCACTGACTAAGAGACAAAGAGATCATCAAACCCAGTTAGCCCCCGGCATCCTGTCGGCACTGACGAAGAGAAAAAGAGACAAAGAGATCAACAAACCAGGTCAGCCCCCGGCATCCTGTCGGCACTGACGAAGAGAAAAAGAGACAAAGAGACCAACAAAGCATGTCAGCTCCCAACACCCTGTCGGCACTGACGAAGAGACAAAGAGACCAACAAAGCAAGTCAGCTCCCGACACCCCGTCGGCACTGATGAAGAGACAAAGAGACCAATATGCTGCTTCAGTTCCCGACACCGTCGGCACTGACGAAGATACTAAGAGATCAATAGACCATGTCAGCTCCCGGCACCCTGTCGGCACTGGCAAAGAGAAGAAAAGACCAACACATACCATGTCAACGCCCGACACCTTGCCAGGCATTGGCAAAGAGCAGAAGAGACAAACAAACCGCGTCGGTCCCCCGGCACCCTGTCGGCACTGATGAAGAGAAGAAGAGAACAAGTAAACCATGTCAACGCCCGACACCCCGTCGGCACTGACAAAGAGAAGAAGAGACCAACATGCCATGTCAGTCCCCGACACCCCGTCGGCACTGACAAGGAGAAGAAGACGCCAACATGCTACGCCAGATCCCAACACCCCGGCGACACCGACGAAGAGGAAAAGAGGCCAGTACACCCGCGGGCACCGCCCGGCTCATCTTTCGCCCGCGCTACCCGTGGGTGGGGGGCATTTTTGGATACCAAAAAATTGTAAACCCAGATATCCTACACAGCCCAGCACCAACAACGGCACCAAGTGAAGAAGCCCTGGAGGGACTGGTCATCCGGACTCCCCAAATATGCACACTGCCGCGAAGCCATCCCCGGAGTCACGACAGCAAAGAGAAACCAACCCCCGGGAAGCTCACAATCCATGGCCCCCGAAGAAAATCAAACGAACCATAACTCGTGCTCAAAACGGGCTCAAGTCAACCCCACCGGCACACCCCCCAAGCGCCCAGTGGCACGCCTCCCAGGCTGCCCAGCAGCACACCCCCCCAGGCGCCCAGCGGCACGCCTCCCAGGGCGCCCAGCTGCACACCCCCAGGGCGCCCAGCGGCACGCCTCCCAGGCCGCCTAGCGGCACACCCCCCAGGCACCCAGCGGCACTCCACCAGGGAGCCCCAACGGTACACCCCCTGGGAGCCCCCAGCGGCACACCATGGCGAGCCTTCAACGGCACGCTTGTCAGCCCCTTCAACGGCACGCTTGCCAGCCCTTTCAGCGGCACGCTCCTGCAGCCCTCCGACGGTGTAACTTGTTGGATCCTCAGCGACACGCTCCGGTAGATCAAATCAAAACGCCATCCCCTATAGATTCTTGGCTTGCAATGGGCCAGCTGATGTGTCACCTCTTCGTGAAGGCACGCAGGCTATTCCCTGCCACCAAGGACGGCCCAAATCAAATCCCATTCAATGCTGCACGTTCCGGCCATGGACGCTCCCGCCTTCGGACGCTCCCGCGACTAGGGTATAAATGCCCTTCTTCTCCGGCGAACCAAAAAGAGAGGGGAGAGGCAGACAGACACAGACAGACACACGCAGAAGAGAAGAAAAGAGAAGAAGAGAAGAAGAGAAGAAGGGAAAGAAGAAGAGAAGAAGAAGAGGGAGTGCCTTCCCTCCTGCAGCCCGGTCCACCGTCGTCCATGCAAAGAAGAAGAGAGGGAAAAGAGAGAAGAGAAGAAGAGAGGAGTGAGGTCTGGGAGGGGAGGAGCTTATGCTCCATTCCCCTTCCCACCTTGTATTTTCATTTCCTTTTTCCCCTTCCTTTTTTTTTTTGCTGTTGTCCTCCTTCTCTTTCTCCCTACGATGTATTGGCCCTCTGTGGCCTCCCGTTCTTTGTGAATGAAAAACCTTTCTCTTTAGGTTTCCCCACCGTCTCTGTCTGTTTTCCTCCCCTTCTTCTTCCCTATCGGTTCGGCCTCCGACAGTAATCTCCCCCCCTCTGCGTTCAACCTTGCCCGTTAGCCCATGGGGAGTTACCCCCCTGGCCTCTCAGCGGCCTGCTTTCACCCCTGGCGGCCTTCAGCGGCGCACCTTTCCTGGCCGCCAGCGGCACACCTTCCTTGGCCGCCCAGTGGCACACCTACTTCAGCCTCCAGCGGTACACCCCATCTGTGCCTCCAGCGGCACACCCCATCTGTGCCCCAGCGGCACACCCTTGGCCTGTCTCTACCTGGCATGCCTGGCCCTCTCCCTTCCAGTCAGGGTATCCTTAGGCTGCATCAACCAAGTGTTTCCCATTTGCCGTTTCCTCCGAGTTTTCCGAGGTTTTATTAAGGTGTTGCCGCTCTCGGGCGCCCACCTCCAATTGTCGGGTTCCGCCACTCCATGTGGGTGCGTTCCCTGCATCTCCCTTACACCCCGGGTCAAGGGGAGATGCTGCCGAATTCTTGTCAGAATTAACTTAACAACAACAATCATAAAAGAGAAGTAATAATGCAAAAAGGGGAACGATAAAATATTAATGCAACGACTTTGCCGAAGTAACCAAAGAACCCCGGAGATCCCGAATAACCGAGCATTCACATCTTCATGACGGTCCACCGAGCATTCACATCTTCATGACGGTCCACCGAACATAACCTCAAACATGGTCTATATGAACGAATAAACCCAACTCAAACCCCTTTCATTTGCATGTCAAAAATAAAAGAAAACCAAAAGGAAACCCCTCACGTGCCCACGCCTCAGCGGCACACTCCTGTCGCCTTCCAGCGGCACTCTCCTTACGTGCCCCAGCGGCACACTCACCCCCACCTGGCCCTCAACGGCACACGCCCTTGGCCCTCAGCGGCACGCTCCCCTGGCCCTCAGCGGCACTGTGACGACCCGAGGATCCGAGTACCGAAAAGGAATCGGCGCGTCTCGAATCTCGGTCCGCCAACCCACGAGCCCGTAGACTCGGAAGGGTAGAAAGGAGTGGTGTGGGGGTACAAGAGAAGTTGCAACGACCACAGAGATAGCACAATAATCTAAAATAAAATGCACATAATAATATAAATAAATAAATTGCTACAAGGTCCATAGTGTCTCATGTCCAAAGGAAAGTACAGTCAACGGGAAAGAAAGTACAACAACACGGGGCATCCCCCGGAGTACAACTACACGGGACATCCCCCGGCTCTGGCAGACTGGCGACTAACCCTGGCTAGAGGAACCACGCTGAAACTCGGCCGCGCCTCCCGTCGACCCCGCCTCACCTGAAGAGCAGGGGTGAGCCTCATCTCATTGGCCCAGTAGGGATCCCGTAAATCCCCACCTCGCACGGAAAATGAGAAAGAAGAAGATAACCCTTCCAAACAAGAGTACGGTAGAACCGACAAGCTAAAATAAATAAACGGAAAAGCCTACTACTCTAACAGTACCGCACTACGGAACCTCGGTCCCACAAAACGCGAGTCCACGCCTGCCAGTGAACAGGAGCACTACCCACTAGAAGAACGACCGGATGCGTCCCCTGACGTCTTATACCGCGTCACAAGTGTCTAGCTACTACGCCCCTGGCGTGAGACTCAGACACACTCAGTAACCAGAAGTAACCGTAAAACAAGGACTAGCTGAGGTCACGCTCGTCAGCGCGGGTCCGAACCCTCAGCCTCGTGTGCACACTCAGACCGTACGCCCTAGGCCTGTCCTCTAGCTGGTATTTCCCCCTAAACCCGGACTCGGAAGTACGCAGGGGCCCTGCGGTAACCAGCCTACTCACCGCCTCTCGGGTACGCCGCTCAGCCACTCCCAGGCGAGCCAGCACACACGTGCCGTGGGAAAGCTACGACTAGTGGTAGGGTCACTGGAAGTAAGGACTAATCCACGGAAACCACCGACCAAACACTAGCACAGACTCACGATGACTATACGATAGGCACAGATGCCGGGGACACGCATGAGGTCCAACCGTCCCTCAAGTCACGCGGCACCCCTACCGAGGTAACTGACTCTCCGGGGAACCCCGGGCGCCCCTGTGGCTCTCACTGGGTGCCCACGGCATCCCTAGGGCCACACGCCACAACCGGGTCCGCAACTCACCCAACCGGAGGTCACGCTACCCGCAAGAACACGGTTCGGGGGAGGGGGATGGTCGCGCTAGGTATCCCTAGCGTGACACCGAAGAACGCGCTAGCTATGGCTAGCGCGATCTTCCATGTCGCGCTGCCCAAAGCTAGCGCGTTCACACCTGAACGCGCTAGTCTTGGGTAGCGCGATCTGGAGATCACGCTACCAGAACCAGGCGCGTTCTCCACCGCCTTACTGTTTGTCTTCTCAGACGGACACGCTCGGACGACACGGCGCGTTCATCAAGAACGCGCCACTGGACTATAGCGCGACAACGGGCCGAGCCCGGTTCGCGAAACACGCCCAGAAAACGTAGAACCACGCCCATTCACCACCCCTGGTGAAGGGAAAACAATGGGGTATCACCCCACAACGTCCTAGCATGCATCTAGAGCCCCCAAATCGATCAAAAACTCCACGAATCGACGGATCCGGCGCTCAAACCCCAAGCATGAAAATGACCCTCCCGGCATGGATTTAACCCCACTCGGCCTCTCCACGGCCTAGAAATCACGGGGAATGCTATGAAGAGGACAAGGATCCGTCCCCCTACCTCGAGGAAGCTCGAAATCCACAGAATCACCGCCGAAACCAAGGATGAAGCTTTTACTCCCACGAACGCCCCACCTCTCGCCGCGAAAAGCACGCCACCGGGACCGCCTTGCCGCCGTCGCCGCTGCCACGCCGTTCCCGGAGTGAGTGGGGCCACGTCTCGGTCGCCCGGGGAGAAGAAGATCGGCCACGGGGGAGGGGGAGCTCTCACGGTTGAAGGAAGGAGGAAGAAGAAGAAAAGAAAAAGGTAAAAAGAAAAGAAAAAGAATTGATATATAAAGAAAATCTGGAAAATCGGAAAAATTCCGAAAAATAGAAAAATACACCTCCTCGACCGTCTCGACGCGCTGATCGCAACGGTACCACTCGCGGGCTGGTGAACGACCTGGTTCACCCGCTACAGGGTTCCGAAGGATTCGCCGAAATCCGTACGCGGAAATCGAAAAACACGCACGGAAAAAAGCCGTGGACACACTCCGGGCCTCCGAAACAACTCCGGATCGCGCCGATCCGAACACGAAAGATGTCCGAAACAAAATTTCAGACACAACAAGGTCGGACACCCCGATAAACTAGATCCGGGACCCACAAGGAAGGATCCGAAAGATCCGGGACACTATAGCCCTCCCCCCTTAAACGAATTTCATCCTCGAAATTCAAGGACAAGGCACAAGAAAGGGGGAAGACTCACACAAACAAATAAGGATACAGCTCCCGCATCTCATCTTCGTGCTCCCAAGACGCCTCACCGCCAGAATGACGCTGCCAGACCACCTTAACCAAAGGAATAACCTTGTTTCGCAGGCGCTGCTCCCGCCGATCCTCAATGCGAACAGGAAACTCCGGAAGGGACAGATCTGGGGTCACCTCAGGCCAAACGGCATCCTCAAGAACATGAGAATCATCGGGCATGTACTTCCGAAGCATCGACACGTGGAATACATCATGCACGGCGGAAAGCTCCGGAGGTAGCTGCAACCGATAAGCAACTTCCCCAACACGCTCAACGATGGGGAAGGGACCAACGTAGCGGGGACTCAACTTCCCACGCCTACCGAAGCGCATCTCGCCCTTCATGGGAGACACTCTCAAGAAAACTCGATCTCCGACAGCAAAGCTGAGAGGTCGCCTCCTACGATCGGCATAACTCTTCTGTCGGCTCTGAGCTGCCAACATCTTCTGCCGAACGAGATGCACCACCTCAACACACTGCTGCACCAAATCTGGTCCGGTCAAGGCACGCTCGCCCACCTCGAACCAATCAAGCGGAGTCCGACAAGGTCGCCCATACAACGCCTCATAGGGAGCCATACCGATGCTCGAATGATAGCTGTTGTTGTAGGCAAACTCCACTAATGGCAGATGGTGGGTCCAACTCCCCTGCCACTCCAAGCAACACGCTCGCAACATGTCCTCCAAAGTCTGAATGGTCCGCTCAGACTGACCGTCCGACTGAGGATGATAGGCCGAGCTGAATGCCAACTCAGTGCCTAGAGCCCTTTGGAAACTCCTCCAGAATCCAGAAGTGAAACGGGGATCACGATCCGATACAATGGAGATAGGGACTCCATGCAACGGGACTATCCGCTCCACGTACAGACGAGCCAAACGCTGCACGCTCCAACTGACCTTGACCGGCAGCAACCGCGCCGTCTTCGTCAGTCTGTCCACTAGCAACCAGATACTATCCTCCCCACTGGACGTCCTCGGCAATCCAACCACGAAATCCGTGGTCACGTGGTCCCACTTCCACGCGGGGATATCCAAGGGCTGAAGAGTGCCTCCTGGTCGCTGGTGCTCAGCCTTCACCTACTGACAGGTCAAACACCTGGCCACAAATTCCGCAACATCTCTCTTCATGCCAGGCCACCAAAACTGCCTCTTCAGGTTCTGGTACATCTTGGCCGATCCGGGGTGCACGGCATACCGACTCCCATGAGCCTCACGCAATACGTTACGCCGCACCTGCCCCTCGGCTGGCACATACAATCTACCTCTGAACCTCACAGCTCCATCCTCGCCAAACTCCACCTCGGCCATCGACAAAATACGAGGTAGCTCGGGGTCCGCTCGCTGGGCCTCAGTCACCTGTCGACGCACCGCGGGCGTGACAGTCAGACTCGCAAGGACAGCCGAACCCTGGTCCTGAGGGACCTTGAGCCTAAAAGTCATGGCCGGGACCTGCTCCCAAAGCTTCCACTTCCTCAACAACATCTGACTGACCGTTACCCTCCTGCTCAGAGCATCAGCCACGACGTTCATCCTGCCAGGCTGATAAGACAGAGTAACGTCATAATCCTTCATGTACTCCATCCACCTCCTCTGTCTGAGGTTAAGGTCCTTCTGCGTAAACACATACCTCAAACTCTGATGGTCAGTGAAAAGCTCAAACCTCTCGCCGTACAAATAATGCCTCCAGATCTTCAGAGCGAAGATCACCGCTGCCAACTCAAGATCATGAGTAGGGTAGTTCGCCTCATGTGGCTTCAACTGCCGCGACGTATATGCTACAACTCTCCCATGCTGCATCAACACAGCACCGAGGCCTACCCCGGAAGCATCTGTACACACCACGAAACCACCCGAGCCAGATGGCAACACCAAAACCGGAGCAGTGGTAAGCAATCTCTTCAGCTCCATGAAGCTCTGCTCACACTCCTCCGTCCAGACGAACTGCACCTCTTTCCGCGTAAGCCTGGTCATCGGGGCCGCAATACGAGAGAAATCCTGAATAAATTGCCGATAATAACCTGAAAGCCCCAAGAAACTCCGAATCTCCGTGACAGAACTCGGCCTCGGCCACTGCACCACCGCCTCGACCTTGGCCGGGTCCACGGAAACACCATCACCAGAAATAACATGCCCCAGAAAGTGCACCTCTCGGAGCCAGAACTCGCACTTGCTGTACTTGGCATACAACTGGTGATCGCGCAGGGTCTGCAATACCGCTCTCAAATGCTGCACATGCTCCTCAGCAGACCGCAAATACACAAGGATATCGTCCACAAACACGACCACAAACTGGTCCAAGTACGGACGAAACACCCTATGCATCAAATCCATGAATGCTGCGGGGGCATTGGTGAGCCCGAACGGCATCACCAAGAACTCATAATGCCCATACCTCGACCGAAACGCCGTCTTCTCCACGTCCGACTCTCGGATCCGCAGCTGGTAATAACCCGATCTCAAATCGATCCTCGAAAACACCTGGGCCGACTGAAGCTGATCGAACAAGTCATCAATCCGCGGCAACGGATACTTGTTCTTAACAGTCACCTGGTTTAACTGACGGTAGTCGATGCACAGCCTCAAACTACCATCCTTCTTCTTCACGAACAACACCGGCGCACCCCACGGGGAATAACTAGGACGAATATACCCCTTGGCCAACAACTCCTGCAATTGCGCCTTCAGCTCTCGCAACTCGGCAGGCGCCATCCGATAAGGGGCCTTCGACATAGGCGCCGTACCTGGCACCACCTCAATCACGAAATCAATCTCTCGCTGCGGTGGCAACCCTGGCAACTCCTCGGGAAAAACATCGGGGAACTCGCACACGACAGGAACATCCTCTACCTCAGGACCCTGCCGCTCGACCAAAACCACGGATGCGAGAAAGCCCTGACAACCTGCATCAAGCAAACGACGCGCACGAATAGCCGAAATAAGCAAGCGGGAAGAGGAAGACCGAATACCTTGGAAATAGAAGGTGGGTCCACGAAGCTGTCGGAAGTAGACCTTCTTCGAGCCGCAATCCACCAAGGCATGATGAGCCTCTAGCCAATCCATGCCCAAAATCACATCGAAGTCCTGAAGCGGTAACGCATAGAGTCTAGCCGGCAAACTCCGCCCTTCCACCCACACAGGTACCTTCTCAAAGCAGTACGGGGTGACCATGAAGTCACCGGTAGGCAACTCTACCGCCAAGTCACAGGACACCTCGGTCACTGGGTCCTCCACGCCCCGAGCAAAATCTTCCGAGATGAACGAATGAGAAGCACCCGAATCAAACAAAACACGAGCCGCACTACCCAAAATCGAAAGAGTACCTTCCACCAAATGCGACGCCTCAGCCTCCGCCCTGGTCATGTGAGTCACTCTGCCTCGGGATCTCTGCCTCCCCACAGTAGCTGACCGTGACAACTGAGGAAACTGTCCCTGCTGATGGTACTGCTGCGGCTGTGCTGATGACTGCTGGGGCCGAAACTGCTGCTGCTGCTGCTGCTGAAACTCGTGCGGCTGGCGTGGTCTCTGCGGACAGTCACGTGCCATGTGCCCTGGCTGGTCGCACCTGAAGCAAATCACGGGCGCCGAACACGGTCTGCCTGGATGAGAACCACCGCACTTGGGACAACCGCCCCGAGCACCTGACACCGAACCCTGACGCTGCAAAGCTACGGACTGCTGATCACTGGCCGACGACTCCTGCTGTGACTGCCCCTTCTTACCCCGGCGTCTCCCGCCGAGGCCCGCCTCCTTGAGTAACTTCTTGAGCCTAGAGCCAAAGGACGAAGACTCTGGCACAGGAGCCACAGACTGCGTCGCCACTGAACCACCTGCCGAGAGCTGGACGGTACTCTGCTGCTGCACTGCTGACGGCTGGCCAAAACCTGCCTGCACCTGACTAGCACTGCCCTGCCCTCGAACCTTCTGCAAATCTCTCTCCAGTGCCGATGCTGCCTTGCACGCCGCATCCAAAGTGGTCAATCCTGACGCAAGAAGATGATGCCTCAGCTCTAGCCTCAGACCACCAACAAACTGATCGGTCTTCACCTCCTCATCTGCCATGATATGAGGAGCATAACGGCCCAACTCGATAAACCTGGCACGGTACTGCATCACTGACATGTCACCCTGAGTCAGCTCCATGAACTCACGCAACCTCTGCGACCTGACAAAGGATGGACAGAAGGCACGCTCGAAAGCCGTGACGAACTCCTGCCACGCAATCTGCCGAAGAGGGCGAGACTGGAACACTGAACCCCACTCTGACGTCCACCAAGTACGGGCCGATCCCTGAAGACGATGAGTAGCCAACGCCACCTGTTCCTCCTCGGAACACTCCATCGCACTGAAAATCCGCTGAACATCATCCAGCCACTCTCTGGCCACCTCAGGATCTGGCTGCCCACTGAAAGAAGGAGGTTGAAACAGCAAGAACTCCTTCAGCACGCGACCATGACCACCACGAGCCCGGTCCTCACCAGCATCGCCACCCTGCTGCTGATGATCTCCCTGCT
Source organism: Amorphophallus konjac (assembly GCA_022559845.1). Taxonomy (NCBI): domain Eukaryota; kingdom Viridiplantae; phylum Streptophyta; class Magnoliopsida; order Alismatales; family Araceae; genus Amorphophallus; species Amorphophallus konjac. Next base: position 18,567,482 of record CM040126.1, on the reverse strand, counting down.
GCTGACCTCCCTGCTGCCGCTGAAACACATACTCAAACATGCCTCGGAAGAAGTCGTCCATCCCTGGAGCTCTCGCATCTCCAGATACACCCTCAAGAAACTGAAGCCCTGCTCTGCTCCTCTGGACCACCACTAGACTCTCCCTACTGGGCACGAGTCCTCCTCCGTGGCGCCATAACCCACCTGGCATCAAAGAAAAGCAACCGAAAATCAATAAAACACACGACCCTAGGCTAGTCGCCGACTGTACAGGACATTCATGGACCTTCTGGACCACTGCAATTCGTTCCAAGTTTCGATGCACCTCCACAACCTATGCTCTGATACCAGCTGTGGCGACCCGAGGATCCGAGTACCGGAAAGGAACCGGCGCGTCTCGAATCTCGGTCCGCCAACCCACGAGCCCGTAGACTCGGAAGGGTAGAAAGGAGTGGTGTGGGGGTACAAGAGAAGTTGCAACGACCACAGAGATAGCACAATAATCTAAAATAAAATGCACATAATAATTAATTAATAAAAATAAATAAACTGCTACAAGGTCCACAGTGTCTCATGTCCAAAGGAAAGTACAGTCAACGGGAAAGAAAGTACAACACGGGCATCCCCTGGAGTACAACTACACGGGGCATCCCCCGGAGTACAACTACACGGGGCATCCCCCGGCTTTGGCAGACTGGCGACTAACCCTGGCTAGAGGAACCACGTTGAAACTCGGCCGCGCCTCCCGTCGACCCCGCCTCACCTGAAGAGCAGGGGTGAGCCTCATCTCATTGGCCCAGTAGGGATCCCGCGAATCTCCACCTCGCACGGAAAATGAGAAAGAAGAAGATAACCCTACCAAACAAGAGTACGGTAGAACCGACAAGCTAAAATAAATAAACGGAAAAGCCTACTACTCTAACAGTACCGCACTACGGAACCTCGGTCCCACAAAACGCGAGTCCACGCCTGCCAGTGAACAGGAGCACCACCCACTAGAAGAACGACCGGATGCGTCCCCTGACGTCTTATACCGCGTCACAAGTGTCTAGCTACTACGCCCCTGGCGTGAGACTCAGACACACTCAGTAACCAGAAGTAACCGTAAAACAAGGACTAGCTGAGGTCACGCTCGTCAGCGCGGGTCCGAACCCTCAGCCTCGTGTGCACACTCAGACCGTACGCCCTAGGCCTGTCCTCTAGCTGGTATTTCCCCCTAAACCCGGACTCGGAAGTACGCGGGGGCCCTGCGGTAACCAGCCTACTCACCGCCTCTCGGGTACGCCGCTCAGCCACTCCCAGGCGAGCCAGCACACGCGTGCCGTGGGAAAGCTACGACTAGTGGTAGGGTCACTGGAAGTAAGGACTAATCCACGGAAACCACCGACCAAACACTAGCACAGACTCACGATGACTATACGATAGGCACAGATGCCGGGGACACGCATGAGGTCCAACCGTCCCTCAAGTCACGCGGCACCCCTACCGAGGTAACTGACTCTCCGGGGAACCCCGGGCGCCCCTGTGGCTCTCACTGGGTGCCCACGGCATCCCTAGGGCCACACGCCACAACCGGGTCCGCAACTCACCCAACCGGAGGTCACGCTACCCGCAAGAACACGGTTCGGGGGAGGGGGATGGTCGCGCTAGGTATCCCTAGCGTGACACCGAAGAACGCGCTAGCTATGGCTAGCGCGATCTTCCATGTCGCGCTGCCCAAAGCTAGCGCGTTCACACCTGAACGCGCTAGTCTTGGGTAGCGCGATCTGGAGATCACGCTACCAGAACCAGGCGCGTTCTCCACCGTCTAACTGTTTGTCTTCTCAGACGGACACGCTCGGACGACACGGCGCGTTCATCAAGAACGCGCCACTGGACTATAGCGCGACAACGGGCCGAGCCCGGTTCGTGAAACACGCCCAGAAAATGTAGAACCACGCCCATTCACCACCCCTGGTGAAGGGAAAACAACGGGGAATCACCCCACAACGTCCTATCATGCATCTAGAGCCCCCAAATCGATCAAAAACTCCACGAATCGACGGATCCGGCGGTCAAACCCCAAGCATGAAAATGACCCTCCCGGCATGGATTTAACCCCACTCGGCCTCTCCACGGCCTAGAAATCACGGGGAATGCTATGAAGAGGACAAAGATCCGTCCCCCTACCTCAAGGAAGCTCGAAATCCACCGAATCACCGCCGAAACCAAGGATGAAGCTTTTACTCCCACGAACGCCCCACCTCTCGCCGCGAAAAGCACGCCACCGGGACCGCCTTGCCGCCGCCGCCGCTGCCACGCCATTGCCGGAGTGAGGGGGGCCGCGTCTCGGTCGCCCGGGGAGAAGAAGATCGGCCGCGGGGGAGGGGGAGCTCTCACGGTTGAAGGAAGGAGGAAGAAGAAGAAAAGAAAAAGGTAAAAAGAAAAGAAAAAGAATTGATATATAAAGAAAATCTGGAAAATCGTAAAAATCCTGAAAAATAGAAAAATACACCTCCTCGACCGTCTCGACGTGCTGATCGCAACGGTACCACTCGCGGGCTGGTGAACGACCCGGTTCACCCGCTACAGGGTTCCGAAGGATTCGCCGAAACCCGTACGCGGAAATCGGAAAACACGCACGGAAAAAGCCGTGGACACACTCCGGGCCTCCGAAACAACTCCGGATCGCGCCGATCCGAACACGAAAGATGTCCGAAACGAAATTTCAGACACAACAGGGTCGGACACCCCGATAAACTAGATCCGAGACCCACAAGGAAGGATCCGAAAGATCCGGGACACTACAGGCACGCTCCCCTGGCCCTCAGTGGCACACTCCCTTGACCCAGCGGTACACCAGAAATAATGATAATAATAAAGATAGTAAGCTAAAAGAAAACATAATAAATAAACAAATAATGCTACAAAAAATAAAATAATGATAATAACAGCAAACTCAAAAGAAGAGGGAGAAATAATAACAAACAATAATGATAATAATAATAATAAATAATAACAAATTCCAAAAAATGAATAAGTATATAAGAATAATAAAGAAATAAGTAATAATAATAATAAATAGATAAATAAACAATAACAAAAAAATGAATGAATAATAATAACAAACCCGACAAGAATGATAAATAAACAAATGATAACAAAAATAAAGAAATAATAATAACAAACTCAGCAAAAAGTGATAAGCAAATAAATGATAATAAAAAATGAATAAAACGGTAATAATAAACCCAACAATAACAATAATAAATAAACAAACAATAATAACAAACTCAATCAATATATATATGAACTAACAAATAATAATGGTAAAAATTTGAATAATAATAAAATGATGAGATCCACTTTGCAGCCCCGTCCTCCTCAAGACTCGGTATAAAGGGAACATTAACGCCGCCCCTCCAAGTCGGGCTCGGACGTTGGGAACCATCCCGATATGGCCGTAATCCGACATTGCTCTTGGCCGATAGTTCGTTAAACCGGACTCGTTTCTCAGGCCGGATCCTTTCCGAGCCACTACTAAAATTGCCGCACGCTCGGCAGACATTTGAACGGGTTCACCTCGGTTTTCGCCGCGTTTCTATTACGGACCTGTATCTGAACATGAAAAGACCCGTGAGCAACCAATACGGCCAACGGTCCCTCCCCGACATGGTCGTGAGCCGGCATTGCACCGGGCCGTTAGCCCGTTAAATCAGATTCATTCTAATGGGATTCATTCCCATTCTTTCATTGAAACTACCGTAAACTCGGCATACATTTGTACGAGATCGTTTCCATCCACGTCGTACTTTCAATATGGGCCCTTGCCCGAACATGAAAAGGTCCGTGAGTGACCGACAAAATCGGAATAGAACGAGACGGTCCTCGCCACCCCTGGACCCCGTCCATGGGAATATCAATAAGACCTCCATGGGCCACGCTTAGACCTCGGGTCCATCCCAATCTTGGTCGCCGTTCGGCTCATATCCTCGGTCTACAGCCCGCTCCCTTCGAACACGTTTTCGGTTTTAGAGTCTAGTCCTGGGACTCTCCCCCGTTGCCCTCCGGCACCAGAAATATTAATGATGCCCACGCAAGCCCTGTTTGGACCGCAGGAGGCGCCCCCGGTATGGTCCCGACTTGATCTCGCGCCGGGTCAATAAATTCGCTAGTTTCCTGCTACACGAACCGAGATTTAACCGAATATTTTCAGTGTCTCGGAATAATATATATTTGCCGTATCCCGGCATACATATGTTCCAGGTCCTCCCGCGACGATTACGATACTCCCAATACCGGACACCCGTCCGAACATTAAACGGTATCCTGAATGACCGACACGTTTCAAACGTTCGCTTCCCTAGACACAGGGCTTTCCAGCCGACTCAAGGGATACCCCCCGTTGCCCCTTGGCACCGGAAATATTAATGACGCTCATGCAAGTCTTGTTTCGACCGCGGGGGCCCACCGCAGTATGGTCGCAGCTTGCTCTTGCACCGGGCCAACAAATTTACTGATGTTCGGTCGCTCCAACCGAGGCTCAGCGGAACGTTTTCCATTCTTCCGAACAATAAATTAGCCGTACCTCGGCATACATGCATTCCGGTTTTCCAGCGACAATCACGATTTTCTCCAGCCGGACATTCGTCCGAACATTAAATGGTCAGTACACGACCGACATGACCGCGAATGGTTTTCTTCTCGCCCTCGCGCGAGGATCTCAATACCTCGTAATAGTCCTTTCATGCAATTAATTTCCTGGCCATGAGACCCTGAATCCTGACGATTAATCAAGGGTGTTCCCTCGTATAGGGGATGTAAATGACGCCGTGACCTTTATGGCGCGGCGGGTTTTGGTCCCGACATGAACTACACAATCGTCTGACGAAGTCAGATCGAGCGCACCATGGGCTCTTCAGAGCCCGAACAAATTGTCACTTAGTGACTAGCACGCCCATGCACTTAATAGACAAATCAACCATTCCCGAATAGACGAGCGTAATAGACGAACGAAAAGTGCGTCCACAACCGCTGGAGGGTTCATGAGTGTATTGCTGGAGGGTCGAGGGAGGTGAAGAATCGAAGTGGTTAGGACATAGCTTGGCAGTGTGGAGTAGAGTTCAAGAGAGAGAGAGAGAGCCCTTGCTCAATTCCTGATGAAGCATCTTAGATGGTCAAGGGTTCAGTTTCCTGTCATGAGATTGAGTCCCAAGTCGTGCTCAATAGTGCAGTCCTTGGAGTCTTGTTCAGTTCAACTCTTGAAGCCTTGCATAGTTCTTTTAGCTGATTAGAGTGCCTTTACTGTTGCTTAGTCCATCCGTTTGCTACTTCTTTTCATCCTTTTAAGTTTATTGTTATTCCTGACAAAAAATTCGGCAGCACCTCCCCTTGACCCGGTAGGTAAAGGAATAACAAGGAGCATGCCCACAGGGAGTGGCATGAACCAACAACTGAGGGGGGTGCTTGAGCAGCCGCCTTTAGGGAAACTTCAGAAATCTCAGAGAAAACATCGAACGGGGAACCAGTGGACCGATGCAAGCTATGAGTACACCGGGGAGGTGATAATCAATGCGTGCCGCCACGGCAGCCCAAGGGTGTGCTACTGAGGCAGCCAGAGAAAGAGCGTGCCGCTGGCAGACGAATGGGAAAGGCGTACCGCTGGGGCAGCCAAAGGGGGGTGCGTGCCGCTGGGGCAATCAAAGGGCAAGGCGTACCGCTGGGGCCGCCAAAAGGGGGGATGCGTGCCGCCGGGGCAACCAAAAAGCCAGGCGTACCGCCGAGGCAGTCAAAGGGAGACAATGTAGGCACTGAGGGGATCCAAAGTGTTAAAAGGGGAGTGGACTCCCATAGACAAGTATGCCAGGAATCAAGGGGAAGGCTACACTAAGGAAAGCCATTACGAGGGGGGAAAGAGGCCAGTCCTAGCCCACCATGCCAAGAACTGAACCCTTCAATCAAGTAGACCCATGCCACGGGAGGTGAGATCAAGCAAGAAGTTGGAGGGCTGGAGGCAGACGCCAAACTCACAGACCAACAGTAAGAAGAAATCAACAAACGCAACGAATGAAGGCAAAGCCAAAGGGCATTTCATTCATGAAAAACTCAAGATGACAAAGATCATGGCCAGAAGACCAACTACAACATACTGCGGAACAACAAAAAAAGTACAGGAGAAGAGAAAGAAACTGAGAAATGAACAGAGGAGCAAAAGAAAAGAAAAAAAAAACAATGCTGAGGGAGAGTTGGAATAAGAGAGGGTGCCTCCCTTCACCCCATCCCTTCTCTCCCCATACAGGTGGCTCACTCCCTCTCCATCTCTCCACACTTCTCTACCTTCTTCTCCTTCTCTTCTTCTTCTTCTCTTCTTCTTCTTCTCTGGAGCTCTCTTCGAACGGGGGTCTTCTCTTCTTTCTGTGTGTCTTTTTCTTTCTTCTCTGAGGCTTTTTATACGCGGGCCGTTGACAAGGTCGAACTCATGATGGCACTGCCATCCGAGGTTGACTTCGATATCTTCCTCGTCAGGTGAAGATCTCCCCTCCTCCAGCCAGAAGGTGACACGGAGATAGGCGCTAGCTGGCTTTGAAGTGGCTGGACTGCGCGCCAATGGGTCTGCCTATTGACCGTTGTATCTTCTACCGGTGCATGCCGTCTGGGAGGATTTCAGCGCTGTGCCGCTGGGGAAAGGGTGCTGGGCGTTGAGGGCAGGACGCCTTTACCGTTGGGAGCTTGAGACCGTGCCGCTGGAGGGCAGAAGGGTCGTGCCGCTGGAGGGCTTGAGGCCGTGCCGCTGGCGGTCAGACTTGGTAAATGAGTGTATGGTGACTCATGTGATGGCTCCATGCGTTATTCTTAGCAAAACAATATGGTGACTCATTCATGTTGCTCTCATTAAAACACCACATTATCATCAAAGCACAAGGGGCACAACACCCTTCTTTATTCCCCTGTACGTGAACATGGGGTGAGAATTTTTTTTTAGTGCCCACAAATGCCCCCCACCTGCAGGTGGCGCAAGCGAGGGATGAGAGAGCGGGGCCTACGGGTGCATACCGGCTGAGAGATTCATCGACACGACATGGAGAGCGGGGCTGCAAGAGCCGAAGGGTGTTGGAAGCCGACTATAGAAGCCGAAGTAGTTGGAAGGCGGGCAACGCAGGTGGAGAGAAGGGTTTATCCCTCTAATGATCCGGACGGCAGATCCAAATCAGAGGGAGATTCGTCACCCAAAGGGACGGAGAGGAGAGTTTGTTGATTCAAAAGGAGTGTTCGTCACCCGGAGGGACGGAGAGGAGAATTTGTTAATTCAACGGTCTGGACAGAAGGTCCGAATCGGATGGGTTATTCGTCACCCGAAGGGACAGAAGGAGAGATTGTTCCTTTAGAAGAGGTATTCATCGCCCGAGGAGACGGAGAGAAGAATTCATTCCTTTAATGATCTGGATGGCATGTCTAAACCAGAAGAGGTGATGTTCGTCGCAGAAAGGGAATGGAGAGATGGTCAAGTCATTGACACGGGCTAGTGTCAACACAGGGAAAGAGGGTTGATTCCTCACCCGAACAGTAGGCTCGGGCCAAGGTGGAAGGGTGTTTTGTTCTTTAATGCGCCGGGGGTACCAGCTGCGAGATCCGAACCCGAGAAAGTGGACCGCAAGGGCCAGAATCGGTGTTAAAGAAGTAGGCCGTGAAGATCGAAATCGGGGAAGCGGGCTACAAGAGCCGCAATCGGGAAGTTGGCTACAAAATTTGAAATTGGGAAAGCAGGCTACCGAGCCGAAGGGCAGCGGGCCGCAAAGAGCCGAGGTTGAGAAGCAAGCTACAAGAGTTAAAATTGGGGAAGCAGGCTGCAAGAGCCGAAGTAGAGAAAGCGGGCTATAAAAGCCGGAGTTGGGGAGCGGGCCGCAAGGGTCGAATTAGTCAGCGGGCCGCGAGGGCCGAAATTAGGAAGCGGGCTACGAGAGCCGAAGGTTGGGAGATTAGCGAGCCGCAAGGGCAGGAAGTAGGTCATGGGGGCCAAGATTGGGCTCTGCGAGCCAAAACTGGGAAGACGGGCTGCAATAGCCAAAATTGAGTTTATATTATTATTATTTATTTCTTTATTCGAGCATGCAAGCATTCGTCAGCAGGCATAACATAAGTACACATAAGGTAGCTCCCTCTATAGGGGATGGGATAGGGATATCGCCCATAATTCGCAGACACGGTGCGGGCCAGAAGGCATAGCTGAGGGGTGGTGCACCCGTCAAGAGGATATCGCATGTCTTGCATGCACAGCTTAAATTCACGCATTTCACCCGAGGCAATTCTCTGTGGCATGACAGTGTAAATGTGTGAACAAAGAGCCCTAACCATAGGGATATGCATGTTTTCCTGGTAACACTCGAGGATCACTCTAGCGCCTACACATTAGTTTCAGGCTTTTGACTTTCGGTAGCTTCACACAGCCCCCATCTATTTATTTTGGTGGCAGATTTCACCGGTTGGCGCAAGTCTCCTCATGTGTCTCAATGGAGATTCCCGGCTACTAGGATTCGTCCTTATTATAATTCGCTTCACCATTTCGCGCGAGTCTCCTCATGTGTCTCAATGGGGATTCCCGGCTACTCGGATTCACGTGTCTCTCTTTTTTCTTTTCTTTTTCTCTTTTTTTTTAGTGGGGGTAGGCAGCTTTTTCCTCACGATTACCTTTCGCGCGAGTGCAGGAATTCAAGCATCCGTAGAGTGCTAAGAATTCGGGCAATCCCTATAGTTGAAAGCTATTGAACACGTTAAGTGCTAAGGGTGGGAGCGTTGCCTCAGGTTTATTTTGTGAGTTGGACTTAACGATTCAGCCATGATTCTTCCCCTTGACGTGTGCACCTGTCATAATTGGGTTCCCTTCGAGCGTATGCCGTGACGCGCGCGCATTCAGAATCGGGACATTATTGTTTAGCAAGGAAACACGGTCCTAGAAAAATCCAAGGAGATGTATTATTCTATATTAAGCAACCACGCAAGCAGGGCAATCAAGCATTCCTTTCTTTTTTATTATTATTGTGTTTTTTTTTTGTTTTGTTGTTGTTGTTGTTTTGTTATTTTGTTGTTGTTTTTTTTAAGAAAATATTATTGTTACGTATAGGCGTAGTGGTAGTAAAAGTATTAGGGAAGCAGACCATGAAGGGCCAAAAGGAAATTAGGGAAGCGGGCTATAGAAGTCGAGGGGCATTGGGGAAGCAGGCCATGAAGGCCAAAAGGAAGCAGGCTGCAAGAGCCAAAGGGGAAGCAGGCTACGAGAGCCAGAATTGGGCAAGCGGGCCACAAAGGCCAAAGGTAAGCAGGCTGCGAGTGCCAGAATTGGGAAGCAGGCCACGAAGGCCAAAGGGGAAGCAGGTCGCGAGAGCCACGGTTGAGAAGCAGGCTATAAAAGCCAAAGGGAAGCAAGCTATAAAAGCCAAAGGGAAGCAGGCTGCGAAGGCCGAAGTTATGGGAAACGGGCCGTGAAGGCCGAATTCTGGGAAGCAGGCTATAAAAGCTGAAATTGGGGAGCGGGCTGCAAAGAGCCGAAGTGGGGAAAGCGGGCTGCAAGAGCCAAAGTGAAGGGTTTCTTTTTTATTCTCGGGCCGGGGAAGGATCCGAACCAAAGTGAAAGGTCTTTTCTTTTGTGCTCCGGTCGGGAAAGGGTTCGAGCCAAAGTGAAAGGGTCTATTCTTTTGTTCTCTGGCCAGGGAAGGATCCGAACCAAAGTGAAAGGTCTCTTCTTTGATTCTTTGGCTGGAGGAGGGTCCGAGCCAAAGTGGAAGGTTTATTCTTTGATTCTCTGGCCGGGGAAGGATCCGAGCCAAAGTGGAAGGTCTATTCTTTTAATTCTTTGGCCGGAGAAGGATCCGAGCCAAAGTGGATGGTTTATTCTATTGATTCTCCGGTCGAGAAAGGATCTGAACCAGAGTGAGAGGTTGATTCTTTAATTCTCTGGTCGGGAAGGGATTCGAACCAAAGTGAAGGGTTGATTCTTCAATTCTCTGGTCGGGAAAGGATCCGAACCAAAGTAAAAGGGTTGATTCTTTAATTCTCTGATCGGGGGAGGATCCGAACCAGAGTGAAGGGTCAATTCTTTAATTCTCTGGTCGGGGAGGATCCGAACCAAAGCAAAATGTTGATTCTTTGATTCTCTGGCCGGGGAAGGACCCGAACCAGAGTGAAAGGTTGATTCTTTGATTCTCTGGTCGGGGGAGGATCCGAATCAGAGCAAAATGTTGATTCTTTGATTCTCTGGCTAGGGAAGGACCCGGACCAGAGTGAAAGGTTGATTCTTTGATTCTCTGGCAGAGGAAGGATCCGAACCAAAGTGAAGGGTTGATTCTTTAATTCTCTGGTTGGGGGAGGATCCGAACCAAAGCGAAGGGTTGATTCTTTAATTCTCTGGCTGGGAAAGGATCCGAACCAAAGCAGAAGGTTGATTCTTTAATTCTCTAGCCGGGAAAGGGCTCGAACCGGAGTGAAAGGTTGATTCTTTGATTCTCTGGTTGGGACAGGATCCGAACCAAAGTGAATGGTTGATTCTGTTGGGTGGCCAAAGGCCGTAGGTGGAGTTGCTTATTGGCTTGACATCGGTCGGCTTAACGCCCCGTCGACGGAATGCTTTGTTGGTTTAACGCCCCGTCGGCGAAAGGTTTAGTCAGTTTAACGCCCCATCGGTAGAAGGTTTAGTCGGTTTAACGCCCCGATGGCGGAAGGTTTAGTCGGTTTAATGCCCCATCGGCGGAAGGTTTAGTCGGTTCAACGCCCCGATGGCGGAAGGTTTAGTCGGTTTAACGTCCCGTTGGAGGAAGGTTTAGTCGGTTTAACGCCCGATCGGTGGAAGGTTTAGTTGGTTTAACGCCCCGATGGCTAAATATCTTTCGGTGTAACGCCCCGATGGCGGAGTATCTGTCGGTTTGAAGTCCCGATGGCTGAACATCTTTCGGTTGAAGCCCCGATGGCTAAATATCTTTCGGTGTAACGCCCCGATGGCGGAGTATCCGTCAGTTTGAAGCCCCGATGGCTGAACATCTTTCGGTTAAAGCCCTGATGGCTAAATATTTTTAGTTCGGATGAAAGGTCGTGACGCCGATCATGTGAGAGGTTTATTGGTTGGATGGCCAAAGGCCGCAGGTAATAGACTACGTCTGCCTCGAGACATTCTTTCCTTTCTTCTCTTCTTCCTTTGTGTGAGGAGGCGGGTGCGAAGACCACGTCTGCCTCGTAACTCTTCTTTCTTTTCTTCTCTCCTTTTTGTGTGTGGAGAGGCGGGTGCGAAGACCGCATCTGTCTCATGACTCTTCTTTCTTTTCTTCTCTTCTTTTTGTATGGAGAGGCGGGTGCGAAGACCACGTCTGTTTCACGTCTCTCTTTTTCTTTATTATGCTCTTCTTTTCTCATTAATGCCTCTGTGCTGGAGTGTATTTCTCTTAATGTGCCCCTAGGTTGGGGTGTAGCTTTATTCCATATGTGTCCCCTAAGGGGTGTGTTTTGTCTCTTCGCTTCTGTTCCCCCAAGCAGGGTGTATTTTTCATGGCTTCTGTGCCTCCAGGTGGGCCGTGTTTCTTCTTCAAATGCCCCTAAGATGGGGTGGACTCTTTTCTTCTTATGCTCCTAAGGTGGGATATACCTCTCTTTAAATGCCCCCAAGTCGGGGTATACTCTTCACGGCTTCTATGCCCCCAGATGGGGTATGTTTCTTCTTCAAATACCCCTAAGCTAGGGTGAGTTCTTCTGCTTTTTATGCCCCCATGGCTGGGTGAGTTTCTCTATATATGCCCCTGGCACAGGGTGTGCCTTTTGTTTCTTATACCCCCCCATGGCGGGGGTGAATTGTACTTTGTCTACCCCTGAAGGCGGAGGAGTGCTTCTCTTTATATGTCCCTAGAGCGGGGTGTATCTTTGTTGCTTGTTGTGCCCCAGGTCGGGGTAGATTCTTCTACTTCTTCTACCCCCAGAGTGGGGTATATTTCTCTTCGTAGCCCCCGGTCGGGGTGCATTCTTTTCGCTTCATATGCCCCCAGGGTGGAGTGCGTCTTCTGCTTCTTACGCCCCCGGGATGGAGTGTATTCTCTTTATATGCCCCCGAGACGAGGGTGTATCTTTGCTTTTTATGCCCCCCGAGGGGGGGAATTCTTCTTCTTCTACCTCGACACGCTGGGGGATGTTTGCTTCTTTGTGCACCCAAAGTGGGGTGTGTTCTTGATGACTTCTGTGCCCCCGTGGGCGGGGTGTATGTTTCTTCTTCAGATTCCCCTAAGGCGGGGTGTATTCTTTGTTACTTTATGTACCCCCGAGTCGGGGTGGATTCTCTTCATGTGCCCCCCCCATGGCGGTGTGTGTTCTCTTTATATGCCCCCAGGAGCGGGGTGTGGTTTGCTTCTTGTGCCCCCAGGCGGGGTGTATCGCTGCTTGCAATGTCCCCTGAGGCGGGGCATCTTTCATCTTCAAATACCCCTAAGCCGGGGCATATTCTCTATGACCTCTATGCCCCCAGGTGGGGTATGTTTCTTCTTCAAATACCCCTAAGATGGGACATACTCTTTTCTTCTTATGCTCCCAAGATGGGATGTAGCTTCTCCAAATGCCCCTGAACCCAGGGGGAGTTCTTTATGGCTTTTATGCCCCCAGGCGGGGTGTATTTTTCTTCAAATACCCCTAAGTCGGGGTGGACTTCTCTTCATCTGCCCCTGAGCCGGGGTGCAGCTGTTGCTTCTTGTTCCCCCATGGCGGAGTATGTTTCCTTCTGCTTCTTATGCCCCCAGGCCGGGGTGGATTCTGCTTCTTTGCTTCTATGCCCCCAGCACAGGCGGGGTGTATTTGCTGCTTGTGCACCTTTCTTTGTGTACCCCCAGGCTAGGGTGAATTCCTTTCTTCTTACGCCCCCGTGACGGGGTATGTCTTTTACTTCTTATGCCCCCACGGCGGGGTACCTTTCTTCTTCAAAGGCCCCTAAGTCGGGGAATGTTGTTTCTTCTTATGCCCCCAGGCTGGGGTAGATTCTTTTCACGTGCCCCCGAAGTTGGGGTGTAACTTTTGCCTTATGTGCTCACGAGTCGGGGGTGTAATTCTTCTTCTTCTACCCCTCAAGGCGGGGCGTATTTCTCTTCATATGCCCCCAGAGAGGGGGTATATTTTGCTTCTTGTGCACCCAAAGTGGGGTGTATTCTGCTTCCGGTGCCCCTAAGATGGGGTGTATTGTTGCTTCTAATGCCCCCGGGGTGGGGGGTGTAATTCTGTCTCTTCTTCAGATACCCCTAAGTCGAGGTGTATCCTTTGTCTCATATGTCCCCCGAGTCGAGGTGCAGCTCTGTTTCTTCTTATCCCCCAGGCAGGGGTAGATTCTTCTCATGTGCCCCCAGAGCGGGGGTGTAGCTGTGTTGTCTGTTGTGCCCCCGAGTCGGGGTGGATTCTCTTCATGTGCCCCTGAGAGCGGGGTGTGTCTTCTGTTGCTTGTTGTGCTCCCACCCTAAGGCTAGGTAGATTCTTCATCAAATGCCCCTAAGCTGGGGTGTAACTTTTGCTTTATGTGCCCCCGAGTCGGGGTGGATTCTTTTCTTGTGCCCCCGGGCCGGGGTGTAGTTCTTCTTCAAATGCCCCTGGACCGGCGTAAATTTTTTGGAATACCCCTAAGCTGGGGTGAATTCTTCATAGCTTCTATCCCCCTCCGTGGCGGGGTATGTTGCTTCTTATGTCCTAATGGAGAGGGTGGATTCTGCTACTTCTTATGCCCCAGAGTGGGGTATACTTCCCTTCATATGCCCCTGAGTCGGGGTGTATTCTATTCATGTGCCCCCATAAGCGGGGTGTATTCTTTCTTGCCTCTTATCCCCCCATGGCGGGGTACATTTCTTCTTCTTATCCCCCATGGCGGGGTACATGCATGCTCTCTTCGGGAGTCGTGGCCGTGCTTGGCCTTATCGCTACAAAGCATTACCCATAGCGGGCAGAAATTCATCAAGCTGTAGTTGCGGCTTGTTGGATCTTTGAACAATCACTCGAGGGACCATCTTGTGCCGGATAGGGGCAGAAGGGAGGTGGAACGGACTGGGACATTGCACCACGGATTTGGACCCTGCTAGAGTCGGGCGGTGTAATATCCCAGACCTTTCGGATCCTTCTTCATGGGTCCCGGATCTGGTTTTCAGAGTGTCCAGCTCCGTTGTGTCCAAAATTTCGTTTCGGACATCTTTCGTGTTCGGATCGGCGCGATCCGGAGTCGTTTCGGAGGCCCGGAGGCGTTCCACGGCTTTTCCGCGTGTGTTTTCCGATTTCCGGTGTGTGTTTCGGCTTTTTCTTCGGAAGCTCGCTGCGGGCGAACCGGGCGGTTCACCCAGGCACGAGTGGTACCATTGCGATCGGTGCGTTCCGAGGATTCCAGAAATGTATTTTTCTATTTTTCGGTATTTTTCCGAAAAATCAGATTTTCTATTTAACCCTATTCCTTTTCTTTTTTCTTTTCTCCTTTCTCTTTCTTCTTCTTCTTCCTCCGTTTCTTCCCACCGTGACGCCCTCCTCTCCCTCTCTCTCCCATTCGGACGCGGTGAGACCCTCCCCGGCTGTGGACGGCGGCAGGGCGACGGCGCGGACGCGTGGGTGACGGCGAGGGGATCTCGTGGGCGTGCGGCGAGCGTGGGAAGCGTGGGGAGGCGAGGTTTCTAAAAGCGTTCTTCGCGATTCGTGGGTGATTCGGCGGAGCATTCGCTCCATTGAGGTAGGGTGACGTTCTTTAGCCTCTTGCCGTTCATTCCCGTGATTTGTAGGCCGCGGGGAGGCCGAGAGGGGCGTGTTTGAGCTTTTGGGGGTTTTTCCATGATTTGGGGAGAGCTCGCCCGATCTATGGATTTGATGCATGATTTCGTGTTTTAATGGCCTAGGATCATGCTAGGGGTCCCCAGGGGTCTTCCCCTTTGTTTTCCCCCTCTCCTGTGGAGGCATGGGGGCGTGGTTGGTTTTTTTTGGAGTTTCTACCGTTTTTCGCCGCGGACTGAGAACGCGCTATACTCCAGTAGCGCGTTCTTGTTCGTCGCGCTGCCCCGATGGGGCGCGTTCATCGGAGAAGATGAACAGGAGGCGGTTCCTGTCGCGCTATGGGGTCCTAGCGCGACCTGCCTTGTCGCGCTAGGGGTCCCTAGCGCGATCTGTTGTGTCGCGCTAGGAGGCCCTAGCGCGACCTGTCCTGTCACGCTAGGAGGCCCTAGCGCGATCTTCCCTATCGCGCTAGGGAGTCCTAGCGCGTTCTGTCCTGTTGGCGGGTGTTCCTCTTGGGCCGTGTGTGTGTCCTGGACACCCGGTGGAGTTCCGTGACCGTGTCTTTGGTGTCCGGAGGTTCCGTTTGCCTTGGTCATGAGTTTGGCCGTGGGCGGTGCGTCCGTTTTTCTCCGACCGTGGCCCCCGTTTGACGGAGCTAGTGCGTGGGGTGATTCCCACACGTTGTCGGACTCGGACGTCGTTTTCCGTTGATTTGAGAGTCTACTCCTTCAGTGACCCTCCACTAGTTGTAGCCCACCAGTACGAGGTGCTGGTCTCACCTGGGAGTGGTGTACGGGCACGCACCTTTCGAGACGGTTTGTGGACCGGTTACCGTAGGCCCCTCGTCGGTAGCCAGAGTCCGGCTACGGGGGAAAACCGGTCAGAGGACCAGACCTAGTGACGCAAGGTCTGTGTGTGCACACGTGGTTGGGGGCGGTTGGACCCACGTCGACGGGCGTGACCCCAGCTAGTTACTTGTTTATGGTTACTTATTCGGTGTCTGAGCCTCGGGTAGGACCTACCACGTCAGGCGGTTCACCTGCGGCGCGGTGTAAGACGTCAGGGGACGCTACCGGCTGTGCTTCTAGTGGGTGGT
The DNA here is from genome assembly GCA_022559845.1 of Amorphophallus konjac. NCBI lineage: Eukaryota > Viridiplantae > Streptophyta > Magnoliopsida > Alismatales > Araceae > Amorphophallus > Amorphophallus konjac. The sequence goes on along the minus strand of CM040126.1, from coordinate 18,551,680 downwards.
ACTCTTGTCGAGTACGGAGTGACAGACTGTCAGTCGTGTGTTTCCGACCTTCGGGTTTTGGCGGTTCGACCGTTGAGTTTCGGTCTTCTCGTACCGTGGCACGTGTGTCAGTTTGTGTGCCGTAGGGTCTAGTTCTGTAGAGTACAGGGCTTTCCTTTCCGAGGTACTTTCCTACCGCTAGAGTAGTGGTTTCTCGTTTTGCGAGGTAGGGTTCGAGTGATCCCTACTGAGTCTTGTTCTGATACTCATTCCCTGCGTGTTTTCACCATGTTTCAGGTGAGGCGCCACCTTCGGGGAGCGCGTCAGGAGCGCAGCGTGGTGCGGGTGCCCAGAGGTAGTGCCAGAGGTCAGAGCCGGGGGATGCCCCGAGTAGCTGTACTTTCCTTTCTTGTCACTGTACTAGTCGTGGACTATTGTTATTGTTGTTAATTTCTATTGTGGACCATGTAATTTGTTAATTTATTTCCTGCTTAATATTATAACTGTTTAATTTCTGCAATTATCTGTGATGCTTGTGTAGTTTCCACACCATCCTTTTAACCCTTCCGAGTCTTCGGGCTCGTGGGTGGCGGTACGAGTCTCGGGTTATCGGGCCTTCCCGGTAATCGGATTCTCGGGTCGTTACAGGCGAGATGTCGGCCTCCTTCTTGTTCTCTTCATCGGTGATGCTGGCCAACCTTTCTTTTTTTTGTCCTTTCTTTTCTTCCCCCTTTTTTGGTATGATAGACCAAGGTGGGTGTGCAGGAGAGCGCTCACCCCCTGAAGGAGGGGATGAGTGATGCGGTACGAGACCACGGACACAACAACAGTCCTAGGACTCTAGGTGAGCTCGTGATTGTCTCTTAACGACGGAAGCGTTGGACGTGCACGGTTGAGAAACCGGCAAGAGCTAGGGTGGTCAATTCTCTTTTGTGCCCGGGTCGGGTCACGGGACGGTAACGCTCTCTCTCGCAGCAGTGCTGATATAAATATAAAGTGAGCTAATTATCTCTACACATGCTCTCTAGCAGCGGCATATAAAGCATATATGGAAATAAGCGAAATGCCAAGCAAGGAGCGAATACGATACCTCCACGCTCCCGACGTGGGGAAGATGGACCCGGCCGAAAACCGTGCTCCCGGAACAGTTAATACATGAAGATTATAGCAATGAGTTACTGCCCACTCCACGCAGGGAGGTAAAGGGCTACACAAATGGGCGCGGGAGGACCGAATTCGGGTTGACGGGCGGCTTCTCGCGTCTCTTCGGCAGCACCCGAACTTGTGACTGTGGGGCCCACGTGCTGTCCGGAGGGGCCGTGTGGGGCCCAGTGGCACCACTGTGGTGGGGACACTTGGGGAAGCGCTCCCTGGGCTGGCGGCATGCTGGAACGTCGATCGGAGGCCGGGCGGCTCCGTTCGGCACCGGTCGGAATAATCGGCCACGGATCTGCCGATTCTGTTTTCCAGCGCGCGCTCCGGCGAGAACGGACGCTGCGATCAGCCTCGATGTCGGATCGACACGAAACTGGCGCCGTTGGAAAGCTAACTTGAATTCCTTCAACATAGGCTTGGAGATCAGACTTAGATCTGCACGGATCTGGGCTTCATTGAATTTTTGAGTTCCTAGTGTACAGTAGCCGAACTCTCAGATCTGCAGGGAACTTATCTGAGAACTTCCGTTGACCGCAAGGGAGATCTCCGATTCAGCTCCTGATCTCTTCACAAATGTTATAGGATTTTAAACAAGGAAGATGGAAATATTTTTTGTGGACTGATTGGAGGTAGCTACGAATTGATATGATTTTTGCACTGGAAGGTTGTCGGATCTGGAATCTGGCTGAAAGTACTGTAGCTGAAGAAGAACACGATTTTTGAAAAATGGATAGAAGGCTGATCAAAAATTAAGAACATTCATGGAGTGAGGGGATGGTGGACAGAGCTCCCCGTAAAATTGGGAGGGTTTGAAAAAATCAAAAAGATGGTCGGAGATGGGAAACTCAGAACTGCTGTCACTGTAGATAGAGACAAGACAGATCTGGGAGTGAAAGATGAACGAAAATAGAAAATTACTAAATGAAGGAATTTGGACGTGAAAATTTAGGTGGAGGTGGGGATTCAAGGTAAAAACACACCCTCAAAATTTTAGCTTGAGATCTTCACGTGGTGGAGAGCAGGAATTCGTGGAAGACACCTCTGTCCAGCAGGACAGAACCTTGAAGATGGCTCCACAGCGGCTCGAAGGCGGCACGAACGGCGGCGGCGGCGGCACATATGATCACCGGAGATAGAGGGGAGGGGATTGAAGATAGAACCACTCTAGAACTGGAGGTTGGAGGAGAGGAACCAGAGGAGAGAGGAAGGGGGCGCACCAAGCTCCTTGAATTACAACAAAATTTCTGATTTTTCACTAATTTTCAAAGGAAAATGCAAGGTTTTATATGCTTCCAATCAAATCCAACCTCCACCCTTGGATCTAGGGATGGGAGATGGATGGTCTGGATTGCATGCCACCAACACACAAAAAATAAAAATAATATATAAGGGGGGGGGGGGCTATTGACCAAGGGGTGGCAAGGGGGACAAGTTGACATGGTAGGTAGCCTACCATGGAAATTCTTACCCTCTTGTCTACCCATGTGGCATATGACTAGTTCAACCTTCTAGATGTCCACCTAGGAGGGTTGACCAGCCCCACAAGGTGACATGGACCAATGGGAGAGGGCTGAGGGCCCCCTTGCTGGTCCTACTGACAAATTACATGGAAACCCACACAATCCGTGGGAATGACGCATTGGCTTACAAAGCCGTACAATTGCGCATATACTTTCCCAAGGATATGAACACAAACTAAAAGGACATACATGCAAAAGAAAAGGTACATGCTCGGCGTTGATTCCCATCAACTCTCCCCGGGTGGGAGGAACTCGACCCCGTCGAGTAGGGGTATAGATGCTCGAGTACTCCGGCGGATCCGTCACAGTGCCAAGTAGCGCGGGTATGCTCCACTCCAAGTGGTCGTCACCTGCTCATTCCATATATACTTGATATGCGCGAACTACTATGGGCTGAAGGTGGACACTCCGAGTGGGGCACTCTCAAAAGGGAAGGAAGCAGCTCGAAGACTCACTAGGAATCACCGCTGAGTCCCTGTAGGTGACTAGATCCGGGTATAGATATAGAACCGATCCCATACTCATCGAGTGAGTCCAATCATCTCTTACTCATAAGAGAACGACAACGAGCTTGCACAAGAGACATGCAGACTCACCATGCACTAACACACGTATGCAAACCCCACAAACAATCGACTCAAAACACACCACACAAACAACCCACATAAAGAAAACACACTGACTCATGCACGACTCTAGACTAAGGTGGTAGCATCGAGCCTACTAAGTGGATGCATCCTGGGCGGCGGGAGAGTGGTCCAGTTCTTCTCCCAAGGCATAGTACTCATCGGCTAGTGCCTGGTCGGCCTCATAAGTGACAAGTTCAAGCTCAGATGGCAAGGCCTCCTCAACCTCTAGGGCAAGTGTGGCACGAGTGGGACATTGGTTGGCGAAGTGGCCAAACCCATGACAATGGAAACATTGCATCCGAGACCGACTGCTCTCTCCGATAAGAGGGGCCTTACCCTTATCCTCCCGACGGGTAGGGGGCGTAGGTAACAAGGGTGGAGGTGTAGGCGCCGTGGGCAACAGGGGAGGAAGTGTCGGAGCCAGGGGACGGGCTAGGTGTGTCGGGGGACGGGCAACGGGTGCCGGTGGATGGGGTGGAGGTAGATCCCGTGGTGGGGGAGGTCGAGGTCTAGGAGTGAAGTGCTCCTGACGAGCGGACTCCTGAGGACGAGCCATGGGTCCCCTCGGGTATGAACCTAAGGAGCCACGGGAATCACTACGGGGAGGAGCGAGGCTCCACCGTGGAATAGACTCGAACTCACCCTCAAATTGCTCCATCTCGGGAGCAACTTGATAGGCATCCTCCAACTTGTCCACCTTGCGGCGGAGAAGCTCATACCGTAGGTGCGGGCGTAGACCACGCCGAAACCGAGAGACGGTAAGGGAATCTTCCTCCGTGGCATCACATCGCAAGTAGTATTCATCAAATTCGGCGATGTAATCAGAGACGGACCGGTCTCCTAGGGTGAGGCTTTGCCACCTCTCTATATGACGCTGGCGGTAGGAGGTAGGGAGGTAGGGAGGTACTTCTTTCTAAGCTTCTCCCTCATATCGGTCCACGTATCGATCGGGGGTTCTTGACGATGAAACAATAGGTTCTCCATGTTCCTCCAATAGGCTTGTGCTTGGCCTAAAAGTTTCATCATGGCGTACTTGACTTTTCGTTGGTCCGACATCTCGAACCACTCAAAATATCGGTCTATACTAGCCTCCCAATCAAGATAGACCTTTGGGTCTAAGGACCCGTCAAAGGTGGGAGGGTCGGCCCGAATGATCCGAAGGGCCCGTTCATCCATATCTTGGTCGTGGGTACGCCGTGTAGGGCGATGATCACGACCATGTCCCCGATGCTCATTATCGGACTCATAGTCATGCACCTCGGGGACTTCATGCCTCCTAAAAGCTACCCCTTGAACCCTTGGAGTCGCGGGTTGATGAACCGGCTCCGGTTGACCTTGTGTAGGTGGGACGGGTGCCTGGACTGGGGCAATCGGGGGTGCTTCGGCTGGGCCTCTCTCTAGTGCGGCAACTCTCCCGACCAATCCCTGAACGGACTGGTTCGACCCAGCGGCCCTATCCTCTACGGCTTTCATCATCTCTTCTAGGCGGGTGCCTAGACCATTCACTCGGATACTCACTCCTTCCATCCTATCCATCTGGGTACTTAAATCACCCATTTGCGTATCCAACCCATCAAGACGCGTATGCAATCCTTGCACTTGTCCCATAAGATTTTGGAACATTTCGACCACAGCTGACGCATCGAGACTACTGGGTCGGGGATCCGCCATAGGAGGTGGTGGGGGTGAGTACAGAGTACCTGTCACACCCCGACGCGGAATATCGGGACGTACAGTTAGAAACTAGCTAGAAAGCAAATAAATATCCTAAACTAAACAATTACACAATGCTAAGGAAAGATACAACTCTATTGATCAAGATGATTCCAAATCATTACAATAACCAACACTACTAATACACGATCAAACATGACTTCCAATCTGAATTCGAATACAATAACTGACTCCAAGAGTAACAAGTGCTAACACAACTCTAAGTAAATAACTAGAGGTAACCAACCATGCCAACTCGGCATCTACTACAAGTACACTCAAGAGATATCACTCCTGCCCTTCCCCATCGGTATGCGCATCGTCACCTGAATAGCCTGGAAAGGGGGGAAACAACAACTCTGAGCTGACGCTCAGTAGGAAATAACATGCAAGTTTACGTGATTAACAAGTTAATTACATTTTCATATGCAATGCTAAGAAATGAAATAAATGACGATACAAATAAACAGCGAAATACAAAGATCTTGCAAGGTCAAGAAACATAATGATAACAAGAGATAACAAGATAACAAGTACAAAAATTTACAACAAGAGATAGTAATAAAGAATTAAGAATTGGCCAACAAGCAAGTATTTTAAACATCATTTCAAGCACGATCAAGTAACAAGAGTAACAAGAGATTTTTCATGTCATAGACGTAACAAGCTAGTCAAGTACTCGGTGCAATGCCTCACCATGTCATTAACATCCCATGAGCTCACTAACTTTCGGGCGCTCTCCCCAGGACCAGACCGGGCCCTTACGGTGCGTTGGCATCGATTTATTGGATACAAGATCCCATGATTGTCTAGACATTCAGTCAAGTTATATGGCCAATTTAATCAGAGGAATTACTGCCACAAGTATGAGATCTAAGGACTAACTTGTCCTTGGAGTCACTAAAACAAAAACTCGGTTATACAGTCACTTTGGGCCACATTACAAGAATTGGACCAAAACTTGGTCCACAGGGTCAAGAAAGAACGGCTGATAGTGTACCGTTCAAGTGTGTAAGCAATCCATTCTACTGGAGTAATAATGACTAAAATAATAACTTAACAATCAATTTAATCCTAATTACCAAGTTAATATATCAAAGATTATCTATTATCATTTGCATTTAGCCAATTGCCAAAAAGCTGATTCAAGATGATAAGGTAAAGAACAAGCTCGCACAGGAGTGAAATAGCATGCAATAACAGAAATTTAGTTACATAATTAACCACTATTTATGTGGGTTTCTATTTAACCATTGTATGCGTTGAAATGGAGATGATAAACGGCATGTTTTTACACTATGTTTGCATGTAGGGACCAATGTTAATTGAAATCAAAGGGGTACATGAATAGGTCATTAGATCCTCAAAAATATAGTTTTCAATTGGGATAAGTTGAATGTGTCGATCCCCTAATGATCTGGATCGATCCCCGAGTCAAAAGACAACTTAACCGGGTCATACAGCACGTGGGTCGACCCATTGGGTCGACCCCTGGAAATTTCCAGGCATGGGTCGACCCATTGGGTCGACCCCTGGAGAATCCAGGGATCTGCCTGGTGATGGGTCGACCCATTGGGTCGACCCCTGCAGCTGTGGGTCGACCCCATGGGTCGACCCATACCACCCTGCAAGCAGAAAGAATTCTACCTTGCATGGGTCGACCCATGGGGTCGACCCCTGGGTTTCCAGACCCGAACGAGCTTCCGGAAAACATGAAAAACTCCACGATTTGGGGTCTAAATGGGTTGAGATCTTAACCACATGCCCTAGGGTTCTTAGTATACATACTAGGGTCATAAAACATGAGTTTTGAAACACGAATTTCATCAGAAATCAAATGAATCACAACCTATTCTATGATGAACACATGAAACCTAGTTCTTGACATGCTTCTACTAAATCGTACATTTCTCTCAATATATACAACAAAATTTGGGGCTTCTTATATCAAAAGAAAGATAACTTAATGCTGATTCTAACCATGTATGATATGCCATATGTGGATCTAGATATCCAACTCAAAAACAGCCCGAAAATCATGCTTCTACTTGAAGAACATATCATAAATCAAGCCTAAACATGCTCTTACTTCGATCCAAAATTCTCTAAACATGCTTAATGAAATTTGGGGCTTTCTACGCCAAATGAAAGCTAACAAGATGCTGATTACATTCATGTATATTGATTAGAGTTTGGATGTTAGATCCTACCTCAATCGAAGAGGAATCGAAGAGAGAACTTAAAGCCCTAAACTGATGAACGAATTGGACAGCAAGAAAACCCGCGATATTTCCATGGATACCTAATGAAAATTGGGGCTTTTACCACCATTGGAAAGATCTCATCGAGAGGAATAATTTGATATATTCATAAGCTGATTTTGGTTAAGGAAACCTACCTCAATCGAAGGATCAAAGAGGAGAGGAAGGAGGACGACGGCAGTCGATCCACCTCCACTAAACGACGAAGAACTTCTTAGATTTGAATCCAATGCAAACACCACAACCATAAAATGAAAGTAGACTCGTAGATCTTCATTTTGATAGCTCATAGAGCTTCTGGAGACTTCGGGGCTGAGAGGAATCGACCACGCAAGTTAAGTGTTGGAAAACGACGCCGCCAAGGTTGACCACTCCAAAACTCGGCCACCACCATGTGTTAGGGTTAAGTTTATGTTTGATTGATAGAGGGCTATTGATCCTTAGATCGTGGCCTTTCATTTGCCACCGAAATGAGCTCATTTGGTTGAGTATTAAACTCTAATTTGGTGTTTTAAGATGAGGTTTACTATTACGTTCACTATTGGGTAGGTAAATATGGAAATCGGACTTAATCCACTGATTAGGCCTAGTTAATGATTTTATTAGGCTTTGTCGAAGAAGACAAAATTGTTAAACGAAATGGATTACACAATAATATGATTTTTATGGATTTTTATAAAATAGTTGAAAAGTGACTTATACTATTTATTAAAGAATTAATCTAATTAATTACGAATAAATTCTCATTAATTCAAATAATTCCAAATAATTTCAAATAATTCTAATTAAATTTTCAAAATAATTTGGGGTATTACACCCTCCCCCACTTAAAGAATTTGGTCCTCCAAATTCACTGCACTAAATACGGAGGACAGGGAAAGAGATTGCTCACCTTGAACAAGTCGGGATACCACTTCCGCATAGTATCTTCAGATTCCCAAGTAGCTTCTTCGGTTCCACGCCGACTCCACTGAATCTTGACCATCGGTATAGACCGATTCCAGAGTTGCGGCAGTTTTCGGTCTAGAATCTTGATAGGTCTTTCTTCATAGGTCAAATCTTCCTTTAACTCAAAATCCACATGCTGAATGATATGAGTGGGATCGTACACATATTTCCGTAACATAGACACATGGAAAACATTGTGTACGCCAGACAACTGCGGTGGTAATGCCAGTCTGTAAGCAACTTCTCCCACTCTATCTAGGATCTCGAATGGACCAATATACCTCGGACTTAGCTTGCCATGAATGCCAAATCTTCGTATCCCTCTCGAAGGAGAAACCTTTAAGAATACATGCTCGCCAACTTGAAATTCTAATGCTCTTCTCCTTGTGTCGGCATAACTCTTCTGTCTTGATTGGGCTACCTGTAACCGGTCTCGGATGTTCTGCGACGATTCTGAAATAAGATCCGGTCCAAGCCATTGCTTCTCACCTATCTCATCCCAACATAACGGGGAACGACAGCTTCGCCCGTACAATGCTTCAAAAGGAGCCATATGGATGCTGGATTGATAACTGTTGTTGTAGACGAATTCAATCAAAGCCAAATGATCACTCCAACTGCCTCCAAAATCAATCATGCACGCTCTGAGCATATCTTCCACTATCTGGTTGGTTCTTTCAGTCTGTCCATCGGTCTGTGGATGAAAAGTAGTACTGAAATTTAGGCGAGTACCAAGAGAGTCTTGCAGTCCCTTCCAGAAATGTGAAGTAAATCTGGGGTCTCGATCAGACATAATACTGACTAGTATGCCATGGAGCCTTACCACTTCCTTCAAATACAAAGCAGCCAATACATCAACTGTCCACTTGGACTTAATGGGCAAGAAATGAGCTGACTTTGTCAATCGGTCAACAATCACCCATATTGCATCAAATCCACCACGAGTCCTAGGTAGACCCATAATGAAATCCATGCCAATGCTTTCCCACTTCCATTGGGGTATGTCAAGTGGTTTCAACTTTCCTGCCGGTCTGAAATGTTCAGCCTTAACTTGCTGACAAACCAAGCATCTACTCACGAAGTCTGCAACTTCTCTTTTCATGTTCGGCCAACAAAAAGATCTCTTCAAATCCTTGAACATTTTAGTGCCTCCAGGATGAATGGTATATCTGGATCTATGTGCTTCCTCCAGAATCTTGTTCTTTATTCCAGCTTCATCAGGTACACAAGTTCTACCCTGGAATAATAATCTTCCATCGTCAGCCATCATGAAGTCAGGTCTGCTGCTCAAGCTTCCCTTGATATCTACCAACTCGGGATCATTATCTTGCAAGGACTTGATTTCCATCAATAATTCGGGCTTAAGTTGAATATGTGCAATCATAACCTGATCATTATCAACATTCAGATCTAGACTAGCTAATTGTCCCAATAGCTTCCACTCATGTAACATGAGACTTGATAATCTAGCCACAGGCGTCCTACTTAATGCATCTGCCACAACATTGCCTTTGCCAGGATGATACTCAATCGAGAAGTCGAAGTCTTTCAAGTACTCCAACCATCTTCGCTGCCTCATATTAAGTTCCTTCTGAGAAAACAAATATTTCAGACTTTTGTGATCTGAAAATACTGTGAATGTTTCTCCATACAAGTAGTGCCTCCATATCTTCAAAGCAAACACGACTGCTGCAAGTTCCAAATCGTGAACAGGATAATTCTCTTCATGCTTCCTCAACTGCCTAGAAGAATATGCAATCACCTTCCCATGCTGCATGAGTACACAGCCTAAACTAATACCTGAAGCATCAGTGTATACCACAAAACCTCCTTCACCAGAAGGTAAAGCCAATATAGGTGCAGTAGTCAAACACTCCTTCAAAGTCTGAAAGCTTTGTTGATAATCATCTGACCAATCAAACTTGTTCTCCTTGCGGGTTAATCTTGTCATAGGTATCACAATCTTGGAGAATTCTTGAATGAATCTGCGATAATAGCCTGCCAGGCCTAAGAAACTTTTGACTTCGGTCACACTAGTAGGCTGCTCCCAATTCTTCACTGCCTCTACCTTCGAAGGATCAACAGAAATACCATCCTTCGTGATGATATGTCCTAGAAAGGACACCTCTTGCAGCCAGAATTCACACTTACTGAACCTGGCATATAGCTGATGATCTCTCAATAGTTGCAATGCCATCCTCAGGTGCTCAGCATGCTCTTCTTCATTCTTGGAATAAATCAAGATATCGTCAATGAATACCACGACCCATCGATCAAGATAGGGCCGAAATACATCGTTCATCAACTGCATGAAAACTGCTGGAGCATTCGTTAGACCAAAAGGCATAACGACAAACTCAAAATGACCATACATGCTGCGGAAAGCTGTTTTATAGATATCTTCTTCCTTAATCCGCAACTGATGATATCCAGATCGAAGATCGATCTTAGAAAAATACTGAGCTCCCGCTATCTGGTCAAATAATTCGTCAATCCTCGGCAATGGATATTTGTTCTTGACAGTCTGCTGGTTCAATTGCCGATAATCGATGCACAACCTCATCGAACCATCTTTCTTCCTTATGAATAATACAGGGGCTCCCCAAGGAGAAGTACTAGGGCGAATGAAACCCTTCTCGAGCAATTCCATCAACTGTTGCTTTAATTCCTTCAGTTCCATAGGAGACATGCGGTAAGGAGCCTTGAAAATAGGAGATGTGCCAGGAAAGAGATCAATAGAAAAGATAACTTCTCGCTCAGGTGGAAGTCCTGGTAGTTCTTTGGGAAAAACATCAGGAAAATCCCGGACAACAGAAATGTCCTTAATCTCAATCTACTGTTCAGGGGTTGCACAGACAAAGGCCAGAAAAGCCTCGCATCCTCGTCTCATCAGCTTATCAGCTCGAAGAGCCGAGATAAGGGATACGGAGTTATGGTGCTTAACTCCCACAAAAGAAAGTCTAGGGTGTCTAGTAAAAGACACGGAGCTAGAACTGCAGTGAACATTAGCCTCATATCTAGCCAACCAATCCGCTCCTAGGATTACATCATAATCCTTCATGTCCATGCAAATCAAATCAACTGGAAAGTTATGTTCACCAATCATAACCGTACTAGAAGGATAGAAATACTGGATTGCTGATCTAGTACCATAGGTGTTGATATTTCTAACGGAGAATTCATCAAAACAGGTTCCATAGCTAAAGACTTAGCAAATCTCCAAGAAATAAAGGAATGTGTGGCACCAGTATTAAAAAGAACAAATGCTGGCTTGTCAAGTATAATAAGTGTACCTTCGACGAGCCCACCGTCCTCGGCGGTTCCTGCTTCATCTGCATGCAAAGCTTGAAGCTTGCCTTGTGGTTTCTTGAAGACTTGAGGTTTCACCGGTGTAGCTTGCTCCGATATAAGAGGACAGTTAGGGATACGGTGTGTAATGCCCAGGATCCTTGGTGGATCTTTGCTGGATCCTTGGTAGGTCCTGTTGGATCTTTGTTGGATCTTTCGGATTGGTTTCGTTGAGTTTCGGTTCGCTTTTGTAGCTTCCGAGTGAGTTTAACGAGCCGTGTGGGTTTTTCTCACGTACTAGTTACGGAACCCTACGGTGAGTTTGTTTGTCAATTCTCGAACTCGTGGATGCTACAGTGACGATGTACTCTTCGAGCCGGTCGTTTCGGCTATTTTTGCGTATTTTTCTGAATTTGTGCATTTTCGGCGGATTTTTGGAATTTTCAGAAATTAGGAAAATTTCCTAATTTCTTTTCTATTTCTTTTCTTTTCCTCTCTCCTCCTTCTCATTCGCCACCATCGTCTCTCTCTCTTCCGTTCTCTCTCGTTTCGCCTCCTCGGCTCCGGCTGCAGACGGAGGACCTAGAGGCACGCGTTGGGGACGCGATGGAGCTGGCTGGGTGCGCGATGGAGCAAGGATCAGATCGATTCTGGCACGATCCCGTTTGGTGGAGTCAAAGCCGGTGAAATCGGTTCGCGAGTGGATTTCGGCGTGGTTTAGTCCTTTCGGGGCTCAGTTTCTTCGGTGTAGGTAGGGTGACTGATCTTTACTTCGTCCTCTCCGTTTTCCCTGCCATTGCACGTTGTTCGGCTAGGAAACGGTCGAGTTTGGGCTTGGTTTGCCTAAACCGTGATTTTCGTGGTTTTTAGGGTCGACTGGTAAACGGCGACTGTTTGCGGCGTAGTTAGTTTCTAACTGACCGCTGGGATGTTAGGATCCCATCCACGTTAGTTTTGCGTTGATCGGTGGTCATTCGGGGCCGATTGGAGCCCGGGAACCCCGTTGATCCATTTAGGGTGGATTCGTTAGAATCGTCCGGATCTTGTGTTTTTGAGCTTGCATGTGGGGTTTTTAGTCCCCTGATGTTGTTATTTGGCCTTTAGATTTGTTCCCCCTGCGCTCCGGCATGTATGGGGCGTGGAACGGGCCGGTTTGGCCGTTCCTCTGTTTTCCCGCCGTGAACGATGTAACGGTCATTCCAGTGGCCGTCACTTGTATATAACGGCCCTACGACTGACCGCTACTTCGTCTGAGGTTTTTGAACTTTCTGGCTTCTGGGTGAGTGACGGCCCTAGGGGGCGCGTCGCTTCCCTGTAACGCGTCGAGGTCTGCGCGTTACTTCGCTTGTTGTTGCCTTGTTTTGGGGTTGAGTCGGTTGGTCTAACGCGCTTGACCCAGTGCGTTAGATGAAAGTAACGGCCCTGCCTTGGCCATTATTGTCCGTTTAACCGACGTTTGACCGTTGAGGCGGTTCCCCCGACGGATGGGTTCCCATCCGTTATTTTGAGTGTAACGCGCCTGCCCCTGGCCGTTGCATTCTGTTTTCGTCGAGTGTGGGTGGCTGTGCCGTTGGTTGTAACGCGCCTGTCCCCATGCGTCGTTTGTGTGTAACGCGTCCTTCTTGGACCGTTACAGGCGGTTTGGCTGAGGCTTGTGGGTGTTGTGCTGTTCGATGGTGTAACGGCCGTGCCCCTGCGCGTCATTGTGATATAACGTGCCTGTCCTTACCGTTATTCATTGTTTCGTGATGGGTTGAGGGTGGATGTGCACGTTGTAAATAACGCGCCTGCCCCTGTGCGTCGTTTGGTTCTGGCGCGTCTCCCCTGCCGCGTTGCTTGCTTGTAACGCGCTTGGCCTTGTGCGTTACTTGGCCTTGATTCGTGTATTTGTGTTTTAGAGTGGTTAGGGTGGTGTGTGTGTGACGGCCTATCGCCCGACCGTCACTTGGTGAGTAACGGCCCTGGTCTAGACCGTCATATGCTTGTAGCGATCTAGGGGTGGCGCGTTACATGCCTTGTGCCCCATTTTTCGTGACTTCAGTTTTGGCTTGTCTTGGCTTGTCCTGGTGGTCTGCCCGTTGTTCCGTGGATGTCTCCTGACGTTCTACGAGGGCTAAGACTACGTTGTAAGGTGGCCAGGAGTCTTCTTGCTTGAGGTAGGATTCTCTTTTCTACTGTTCGAGCATTGTTGTTGGGTTCAGGTCAACCCGGTGTGACCCAGTGGTTGACGTGGGACCTTGCGTGTGTGTGTCTCGGTGGTTGTATCCGGCTTGAGACACTGCTTTCGGATACCTCGAGGTGTTGTTATACCTCGGTTTGCGTATCCAGGCGTGTCTGAGGGTTCTTGGTGTTTCCCTCAGGTCTCTGTGTGTAGTTTTCTACAGAGCGTGGTTCTTTTGGCTTAGGATTAGACCGATTGGCGGCTTGTTCCGCTGTTTGTGACGATCTTGCCCTTGAGTCGTTCGACTCAGGATCCTTGCGTGGTAGGTCTAGTTGCCTGGTCCTGAGTCTGTTGGCGGTTGTTTAACTGCCTTGGTGCTTTGTTGTGCACGGGACATGCTTTTCTTAGACTGTCTGTGCTTTAGCACCTGTGTTTCGGAGTCTGTGCCTTGTGAGCCTCCACTAGTTGTAGCCCTAGGCTTTTGCCGACCCACTGGGAGTGGTGGAGGGGTTTTCTAGTTGTGTTTGGTACGTACGGTTCTTAAGCTAGTTCCGTAGGCCCCGGCCAACGGTAGCGTCCTACCGAGGGAAATACTAGCTAGAGGCCTGACCTAGGTAGAGGTCGGTGTGTGCACACGTGGTCAGGGACTGGGGACTTACGCCGACGGGCGTGGCCCTGACTAGTCACTCGCAGTTGGTGCTGTAGTCTTGTACTGTGGTACCTTGTTTCCTTGGAACTATTGTTCCTTGGACCTGGTTCTTGGTGTGTCTTGTCCTCGAGTGACATGACACTTGTGGCGCAGTGTAAGACGTCAGTGGACGCATCTGGCTGTTCTCTAGTGGGAGGGTGCTCCTGTCACCTGGTTTGTGACTCTCGCGTTTCTTGCACGTTCTGACCTTTGCGAGTTGCCCTCTCATGGATGTACTTGAGGTCGGTGTTCTGTCGTTTGCATGACGCTCTAGTCATGCGTGGGGCTGTGTGCACGACGTTTCCAGTCGTGTTTGTCTGTGTTTTCGGCGTCGGCGTCTGCCTTCACCTTTGCTTTGGCTGACGGACTGGGTTACCCTACTGTGTGAGTTTGGGGTCGACCGTCTGTTGCCGCTTGGAGTAGCTTAGGGTGCTGAGTTCTCCTCGGTGGCCGTGTTCCATGTTTTATGGCCTCGCTCTTCTTTGTTGTTGAGCTCCCCTTGCTCCTTACCTGTTCCCTACTCCTGCTGTCCCTGTTCTGTTTACGACTTTGCAGTGTAACTTTTCCTGCTTTGCTACACCTGCTATTTTTGTTGTTGCTTCCGTTGCTCTGTGCATTTTCCAGTGGGGATCCGCGTGACCCCTACTGAGTTTCTGTTTAGAGACTCACCCCTACTTTTCAGGTGGGTTTCGCCTTCTGTCTCTGCTGTCCCTGGTGGAGCGCGTTTGTTGTAGCTGCCAGCTGTACCTGCGTCGGGCTTCCCCCGACTTCTGTGTACGTTCTTTTCTGTCAGACTGTACTGTGCTAGACTTATTGTCTTTCCTTTGGACTAGACTCTGGTGTATAATTGTAAAATTTGAATTATTAATGAAAATGTAATTTTATTTCTGCTACTTTAGCAAACCGATCTAATGAAATTTAATTGCTTACTGTTATATCTGTTGGCTTCAATGTATTCCACACACTCCTTTTTCCCTTCGGCGCTTTCCCGCGCTTGGGAGGCCTCGCGGGTCCCATGTGGTATCACGTGTATTCGGTATTTATACCGGGTGCACCGGGTATCCGGAATCCGGGTCCCTACAGCTGGTATCAGAGCTGTGTTCTGAGATGTTCAGAATTTCTTTGTCTAAATTATCAGAGCTCAGTCGTGTGAGATACATGGAAATCCAGATATACAGTTACCAGAGTCCTTGAGGTCTAGTACAGTCTCTTGTTGGCATAGGTGTTGCGATGTTTGTCGCCGTGTTTTCCATGTGTGGTCTTGTGCGTGCTTGATTGGCACTGTACGAGATGGTTTTGCTCTCGCCTGGGTGTGACGAGGTGCTTCGTTTTGGTTTTAATGTTGGTCTCGATCGTGTTGCACTTGGCAGTGTTTGTCGATTGGCATGAACCTGCAGTGCATTGCTCGAGCTATTTTCTGTGTTTTGCTCAAGTGGCTTATGACTTTTAGCGTTGGTGTGATGGCCATGCACGTTCTTACGTTGCTTTGGTTGTCCCGACTTGAGTCTGTGTAGCTCCTGATGTGTTTTGCTTCTGTTGAAGTGCTCGATTAGATCTCGCGTTAGAGAAGTTGCTCAGGCGAGCTAGGATTCCCCTTCCTGGTGAGCTTTTGTGGTTGAGCTTCTTGCTTCTCGTCCCTTCTGGTGGAATCTTTTCGAGTGTTGCTTTGGAATTGCTGTCTTAGTGATGCCTTTTGTCCTGTGTCTGCTTAAGTGTAGACAGCATTATTTTGAGCCTGATCTGCTCTCTGCTTTACGGTTGCTTGGCTTTGGACTCCATAATGGTGTTAAGAGCTGTTGTGCACCGTATTTGTCGTGCCGTGTCCAGCGGTCGATGCGTTGTGAAGGCTCATTTGTTGTTTCAGGACATGAAGGTAAGTTGAGATTGCTGCTTTCCGCGTGCTTTGTGCTGAAGCTGGTGCTCTTCCCTTGTTGCACTTAGGCTCTTTGTGATCGGTTGTTCGTGTGATCGGTACTCGTGGCATGTGGTTTGTGATCTTTGTTGATTGCGATGGCGCCGGGTGTGTGCTGAGGTGCGATTACCGATGTTATTCTATTGCCGGTGTGCGTTGTTGAGAGTACAGCTGAAGTGTGTGGGTTGGTTACCCATTTGTCGAGAGGTTTTGTTCCTTCTCGATGTGGCTTTGTCTTGGCTTCCTGCGCCTTGACTTTGCCCGTTGCCGTGCCGTTGTTTGTGGTTTTCTTGTGTTGGCATTGGCATGTGCAAGTGTTGGGGAATTTGTCAGCATTCCTTGCTGATTGAGTACCCTTTTGCTCTGCATTTCTTTCTTGGGTGTTGTGCTCTCGAGCCGTATTTGTAGTCCTTGAGATGTGTTCCCCGAGATTGTTGTCGTTTCTCGTTGTTGTGGGTCTCTCCTTGGTGAGCAGTCTGATGCGTGACCTGTCCTTGTGGTCGTGTGCTCAGCTGTTTCTGTGCCTTGATGTGACCCTGCTTACAGTTGTGTTCCTTGGTTCTATGTTTAGAATGGAACCGGAATCCTGCAGGTGCTGCCGTCGTGTTGTTTTTGTAAGCGTTGTTTCTTTATGATTTTGTGTCCTTGTCTTGGACCATTGTCTTGTCAGTTGGCTTTGCTGTGCTCCCTTTTCTTCGGTGGAGTTAGCTTGCGACTCGATCAGAGGTAATATCTGAGTGAGGACTGACTTGATGGTGCTTGTGGTCCAGTGTTGTTGTTGTCATTGGCGTCCTGTGTGCCAGGTGTTCCCAGTTGCCTTTGGCACTGGAGCTGATGATGTGGTCGAGCTGTCAGCTGTGAGGACTGTGCCTCCTTGTGTAAGCTGCCGCTTGCCGTGCTGTCGTTGTGTTTTTTTCGGTGTTGGTTATCGATTGTTGTGGCAGTCGTGTCTCCTGTTATGTGAGGCGTAAACGACGTTGCCTTGCTTCGGAGGTGTCAGATGTGTTCACTTTGGTGCCATGCTCGTGCTGTGGACTTGCTGTCTTGGAAGCTAGAGTGTGTACCTGTAATTGTGATCTGACAGTGTTCCTCTAAGCTGTGTTTCTCGGGATTTGCGTTATCTTCGTGGTTGTGTTGTCGGGTTGTTCTTCCCTGCTTCTCCTTAGTTAGTCCTAATTTCGAGGGTGAAATTTCTTAAAGGAGGGGAGGATGTAATGCCCTGGATCCTTGGTGGATCTTTGCTGGATCCTTGGTAGGTCCTGTTGGATCTTTCGGATTGGTTTCGTTGAGTTTCGGTTCGCTTTTGTAGCTTCCGAGTGAGTTTGACGAGCCGTGTGGGTTTTTCTCACGAACTAGTTACGGAACCCTACGGTGAGTTTATTTGTCAATTCTCGAACTCGTGGATGCTACAGCGACGATGTACTCTTCGAGCCGGTCGTTTCGGCTATTTTTGCGTATTTTTCTGAATTTGTGCATTTTCGACGCATTTTTGGAATTTTCGGAAATTAGGAAAACTTCCTAATTTCTTTTCTATTTCTTTTCTTTTCCTCTCTCCTCCTTCTCATTCGCCGCCGCCGTCTCTCTCTCTTCCGTTCTCTCTCGTTTCGCCTCCTCGGCTCCGGCTGCAGACGGAGGACCTAGAGGCACACGTTGGGGACGCGATGGAGCTGGCTGGGTGCGCGATGGAGCAAGGATCGGATCGATTCTGGCGCGATCCCGTTTGGTGGATTCAAAGCCGATGAAATCGGTTCGCGAGTGGATTTCGGCGTGGTTTAGTCCTTTCGGGGCTCGGTTTCTTCGGTGGAGGTAGGGTGACTGATCTTTACTTCGTCCTCTCCGTTTTCCCTGCCATTGCACGTTTTTTCGGCTAGGAAACGGTCGAGTTTGGGCTTGGTTTGCCTAAACCGTGATTTTCGTGGTTTTTAGGGTCGACCGGTAAACGGCGACTGTTTGCGGCGTAGTTAGTTTCTAACTGACCGCTGGGATGTTAGGATCCCATCCACGTTAGTTTTGCGTTGATCGGTGGTCATTCGGGGCCGGTTGGAGCCCGGGAACCCCGTTGATCCATTTAGGGTGGATTCGTTAGAATCGCCCGGATCTTGTGTTTTTGAGCTTGCATATGGGGTTTTTAGTCCCTTGATGTTATTATTTGGCGTTTAGATTTGTTCCCCCTGCGCTCCAGCGTGTATGGGGCGTGGAACGGGCCGGTTTGGCCGTTCCTCTGTTTTCCCGCCGTGACCGATGTAACGGTCATTCCAGTGGCCATCACTTGTATATAACGACCCTACGACTGACCGCTACTTCGTCTGAGGTTTTTGAACTTTCTGCCTTCTGGGTGAGTGACGGCCTTTGGGGGGCGCGTCGCTTCCCTGTAACGCGCCTAGGTCTGCGCGTTACTTTGCTGGTTGTTGCCTTGTTTTGGGGTTGAGTCGGTTGGTCTAACGCGCTTGACCCAGCGCGTTAGATGGAAGTAACGCGCCCTGCCCTGGCCGTTATTGTCCGTTTGACCGTTGAGGCGGTTCCCCCGACGGATGGATTCCCATCCGTTATTTTGAGTGTAACGCGCCTGCCCCTGGCCGTTGCATTCTGTTTTGGTCGAGTGTGGGTGGCTGTGCCGTTGGTTGTAACGCGCTTGTCCCCATGCGTCGTTTGTGTGTAACGCGTCCTTCTTGGACCGTTACAGGCGGTTTGGCTGAGGGTTGTGGGTGTTGTGCTGTTCGATGGTGTAACGGACGTGCCCCTGCGCGTCGTTGTGATATAACGCGCCTGTCCTTGCCGTTATTCGTTGTTTCATGCTGGGTTGAGGGTGGCTGTGCACGTTGTGAATAACGCGCCTGCCCCTGTGCGTCGTTTGGTTCTGGTGCGTCTCCCCTGCCGCGTTGCTTGCTTGTAACGTGCTTGGCCTTGTGCGTTACTTGGCCTTGATTCGTGTATTTGTGTTTTAGAGTGGTTAGGGTGGTGTGTGTGTGACGGCCTATCGCCCGACCGTCACTTGGTGAGTAACGGCCCTGGTCTAGACTGTCATATGCTTGTAGCGGTATAGGGGTGGCGCGTTACATGCCTTGTGCCCCGTTTTCCGTGACTTCGATTTTGGCTTGTCTTGGCTTGTCCTAGTGGTCTGTCCGTTGTTCCGTGGATGTCTCCTGACGTTCTACGAGGGCTAAGACTACGTTGTAAGGTGGCCAGAAGTCTTCTTACTTGAGGTAGGATTCTCTTTCCTACTGTTCGAGCATTGTTGTTGGGTTCAGGTCAACCCGGTGTGACCCAGTGGTTGACATGGGACCTTGCGTGTGTGTGTCTCGGTGGTTGTATCCGGCTTGAGACACTGCTTCTGGATACCTCGAGGTGTTGTTATACCTCAGTTTGCGTGTCCAGGCGTGTCTGAGGGTTCTTGGTGTTTCCCTCTGGCCTCCGTGTGTTGTTTTCTTCGGAGCGTGGTTTTTCTGGCTTAGGATTAGACCGATTGGCGGCTTGTTCCGCTGTTTGTGACGATCTTGCCCTTGAGTCATTCGACTCCGGATCGTTGCGTGGTAGGTCTAGTTGCCTGGTCCTAAGTCTGTTGGTGGTTGTTTAACTGCCTTGGTGCTTTGTTGTGCACGGGACATGCTTTTCTTAGACTGTCTGTGCTTTAGAACATGTGTTTCGGAGTCTGTGCCTTGTGAGCCTCCACTAGTTGTAGCCCTCGGATTTTGCCGACCCACAGGGAGTGGTGGAGGGGTTTTCTAGTTGCGTTTGGTACGTACGGTTCTTAAGCTAGTTCCGTAGGCCCCGGCCAACGGTAGCGTCCTACCGAGGGGAATACTAGCTAGAGGCCTGACCTAGGTAGAGGTCGGTGTGTGCACACGTGGTCAGGGACTGGGGACTTGCACCGACGGGCGTGGCCCTGACTAGTCACTCGCAGTTGGTGCTGTAGTCTTGTGCTGTGGTACCTTGTTTCCTTGGAACTGTTGTTCCTTGGACCTGGTTCTTGGTGTGTCTTGTCCTCGAGTGACATGACACTTGTGGCGCAGTGTAAGACGTCAGTGGACGCATCTGGCTATTCTCTAGTGGGAGGGTGCTCCTGTCACCTGGTTTGTGACTCTCGCGTTTCTTGCACGTTCTAACCTTTGCGAGTTGCCCTCTCGTGGCTGTACTCGAGGTCGGTGTTCTGTCGTTTGCATGATGCTCTAGTCATGCGTGGGGCTGTGTGCACGACGTTTCCAGTCATGTTTGTCTGTGTTTTCGGCGTGGGCGTCTGCCTTCGCCTTTGCTTTGGCTGACGGACTGGGTTACCCTACTATGTGAGTTTGGGGTCGACCGTCTGTTGCCGCTTGGAGTAGCTTAGGGTGCCGAGTTCTCCTCGGTGGCCGTGTTCCATGTTTTACGGCCTCGCTCTTCTTTGTTGTTGAGCTCCCCTTGCTCCTTACCTGTTCCCTATTCCTGCTGTCCCTGTTCTGTTTACAGCTTTGTAGTGTAGCTTTTCCTGCTTTGCTACACCTACTGTTTTTGTTGTTGCTTCCGTTGCTCTGTGCGTTTTCCAGTGGGGATCCGTGTGACCCCTACTGAGTTTCTGTTTAGAGACTCACCCCTGCTTTTCAGGTGGGTTTCGCCTTCTGTCTCTGCTGTCCCTGGTGGAGCGCGTTTGTTGTAGCTGCCAGCTGTACCTGCGTCGGGCTTCCCCCGACTTCTGTGTAGGTTCTTTTCTGTCAGACTGTACTGTGCTAGACTTGTTATCTTTCCTTTGGACTAGACTCTGGTGTATAATTGTAAAATTTGAATTATTAATGAAAATGTAATGTTATTTCTGCTACTTTAGCAAACCGATCTAATGAAATTTAATTACTTACTGTTATATCTGATGGATTCAATGTATTCCACACACTCCTTTTTCCCTTCGGCGCTTTCCCGTGCTTGGGAGGCCTCGTGGGTCCCATGTGGTATCACGTGTATTCGGTATTTATACCGGGTGCACCGGGTATCCGGAATCCGGGTCGCTACACGGTGCTCTTTGCTTCCACAACGCAAACAGGCGCCTAGCTTGCGCTAGCACTCCTCCATTTTGTGACCCGGACGGTCACAATAGTTGCACACGCCCTTGAATGGAACAACAGGGCCAGGCTTCTTATCTTCCTGCCTCGGCATCTTGCCCTTCCACGATCCAGATCTAGTCCATGAACCAGGCCCACTAATAGGCATCTTCTTGCTATACCCGGGTTTGACATTCCCGAAACCCGTAGGTAGTTCCTTCTTTGCACCTTTTCCACGGATTCTCTCCGTCATCTCAAGAGTATCTTCTAGAACTTGAGCTTTCCTCACCATTTCGGAATAAGTGGAGATTTCCATCGGTGCCAACTGATTGATATAATGTAGCTTCAGCCCATTGAGAAAACGCTTCGCCTTCATGTTCTCGGTGGAAATAAGGTGTGTAGCATAACGAGAAAGCCGTGAAAATTGAGCCTCATACTCTGCCACGGACAGACCTCGCTGTTTCAGAGCTGCGAACTCCGCCGCTTTCTTCTCTTGTACTCGGTCAGAAAAATAGTTGCTGTTAAAGAATTCCTCGAACTCTTCCCACATAACATGCTGATCACCGAGAGTCACCTTGATAGAATCCCACCAAGTACGTGCATCGCGTTCCAGTTGGAATGTAGACAAAAGGACACGCTCTTGGCTGGTGCATTGCATAACTTCGAAGATTCTTCCCATTTCATCTAGCCAGTGCTCGGCTTCATCGGGATCAGTCGAGCCACCAAATCTAGGCGGATTCATCCCTCAGAAGTTCCGGTATAGATCACCGGTGCCATGATGTGCCGCTCCTGCTTGGGCCACTTGCTGTAATGCCTGCGTAAGTCCTTGAACTGTACGCTGCAAGTTCCTCCATTCCGCACGTTCAGCTGCCATTTTAAAAGCCTACACGAGGAATAGATTACTAAGGTTCAATAAAATAGATAATAACACGATTAAGATACGAACTTAACCCAAGTTTCTACCCAATCTCACCAGGTCGGGTTCTTAGACTTTAACAAGGTTAGGAGTTATCATAGTACCCTAAAACTTAGAAAACCTAGAACTTAGGAAAACCTAGGAATGTGAAACCTAGGGCTCTGATACCAACTAAACTGTCACGCCCCGACGCGGAATATCGGGACGTACAGTTAGAAACTAGCTAGAAAGTAAATAAATATTCTAAACTAAACAATTACACAATGCTAAGGAAATATACAACTCTATTGATCAAGATGATTCCAAATCATTACAATAACCAACACTGCTAATACACGATCAAACATGACTTCCAATCTGAATTCTAATACAATAACTGACTCCAAGAGTAACAAGTGCTAACACAACTCTAAGGAAATAACTAGAGGTAACCAACCATGCCAACTCGACATCTACTACAAGTACACTCAAGAGATATCACTCCTGCCCTTCCCCATCGGTATGTGCATCGTCACCTGAATAGCCTGGAAAGGGGGGAAACAACAACTATGAGCTGACGCTCAGTAGGAAATAACATGCAAGTTTACGTGATTAACAAGTTAATTATATTTTCATATGCAATGCTAAGAAATGAAATAAATGACGATACAAATAAACAGCGAAATACAAAGATCTTGCAAGGTCAAGAAATATAATGATGACAAGAGATAACAAGATAACAAGTACAAGAATTTACAACAAGAGATAGTAATAAAGAATTGAGAATTGGCCAACAAGCAAGTATTTTAAACATCATTTCAAGCACGATCAAGTAACAAGAGTAACAAGAGATTTTTCATGTCATAGACGTAACAAGCTAGTTAAGTACTCGGTGCAATGCCTCACCATGTCATTAACATCCCATGGGCTCACTAACTTTCGGGCGCTCTCCCCAGGACCAGATCGGGCCCTTACGGTGCGTTGGCATCGATTTATTGGATACAAGATCCCACGATTGTCTAGACATTCAGTCAAGTTATAGGGTCAATTTAATCAGAGGAATTACTGCCACAAGTATGAGATTTAAGGACTAACTTGTCCTTGGAGTCACTAAAACAAAAACTCGGTTATACGGTCACTTTGGGCCGCATTACAAGAATTGGACCAAAACTTGGTCCACGGGGTCAAGAAAGAACGGCTGATAGTGTACCGTTCAAGTGTGTAAGCAATCCATTCTACTGGAGTAATAATGACTAAAACAGTAACTTAACAATCAATTTAATCCTAATTACCAAGTTAATATATCAAAGATTATCTATTATCATTTGCATTTAGCCAATTGCCAAAAAGCTGATTCAAGATGATAAGGTAAAGAACAAGCTCGTACAGGAGTGAAATAGCATGCAATAACAGAAATTTAGTTACACAATTAACCACTAATTATGTGGTTTTCTATTTAACCATTGTATGCGTTGAAATGGAGATGATAAACGGCATGTTTTTACACTATGTTTGCATGTAGGGACCAATGTTAATTGAAATCAAAGGGGTACATGAATAGGTCATTAGATCCTAAAAAATATAGCTTTCAATTGGGCTAAGTTGAATGGGTCGATCCCCTAATGATCCGGATCGATCCCCGGGTGAAAAGACAACTTAACCGGGTCATACAGCACGTGGGTCGACCCATTGGGTCGACCCCTGGAAATTTCCAGGCATGGGTCGACCCCTGGAGAATCCAGGGATCTGCCTGGTGATGGGTTGACCCATTGGGTCGACCCCTGCAGCTGTGGGTCGACCCCATGGGTCGACCCATGCAAGGCAGAATTCTTTCTGCTTGAAGGGTGGTATGGGTCGACCCATGGGGTCGACCCCTGGGTTTCCAGACCCGAACGAGCTTCCGGAAAACATGAAAAACTCCACGATTTGGGGTCTAAATGGGTTGAGATCTTAACCACATGCCCTAGGGTTCTTAGTATACATACTAGGGTCATAAAACATGAGTTTTGAAACACGAATTTTATCAGAAATCAAATGAATCACAACCTATTCTATGATGAACACATGAAACCTAGTTCTTGACATGCTTCTACTAAATCGTACATTTCTCTCAATATATACAACGAAATTTGGGGCTTCTTATATCAAAAGAAAGCTAACTTAATGCTGATTCTAACCATGTATGATATGCCATATGTGGATCTAGATATCCAACTCAAAAATAGCCCGAAAATCATGCTTCTACTTGAAGAACATATCATAAATCAAGCCTAAACATGCTCTTACTTCGATCCAAAATTCTCTAAACATGCTCAATGAAATTTGGGGCTTTCTATGCCAAATGAAAGATAACAAGATGTTGATTACATTCATGTATATTAATTAGAGTTTGGATGTTAGATCCTACCTCAATCGAAAAGGAATCGAAGAGAGAACTTAAAGCCCTAGACTGAAGAACGAATTGGACAACACCTTAGAAAATCCACGATATCTCCTTGGATACCTAATGAAAATTGGGGATTTTATCACCATCGGAAAGATCTCGTCGAGAGGAATAATTTGATGTATTCATAAGCTGATTTTGGTTAAGGAAACCTACCTCAATCGAAGGATCAAAGAGGAGAGGAAGGAGGACGACGGTAGCCGACCCACCTCCACTAAACGACCAAGAACTTCCTAGATCTGAATCCAATGCGAACACCACAGCAACCAAATGAAAGTAGAATCGTAGAGCTTCATGTTGATAGCTCATAGAGCTTCTGGAGACTTCGGGGCTGGGAGGAATCGACCATGCAAGTTAGGTGTTGGAAAACGGCGCCGCCAAGGTTGATCACTCCAAAACTCGGTCGCCACCATGTGTTAGGGTTAGGTTTAGGTTCGATTGATAGAGGGCTATTGATCCTTAGATCGTGGCCTTTCATTTGCCACCGAAATGAGCTCATTTGGTTGAGTATTAAGCTCTAATTTGGTGTTTTAAGATGAGGTTTACTATTGCGTTCACTATTGGGTAGGTAAGTGTGGAAATCGGACTTAATCCACTGATTAGGCCTAGTTAATGATTTTATTAGACTTAGTCAAAGAAGACAAAATTGTTAAACGAAATGGATTACACAATAACATAATTTTTATGAATTTTTATAAAATAGTTGAAAAGTGACTTATACTATTTATTAAAGAATTAATCTAATTAATTACGAATAAATTCTCATTAATTCAAATAATTCCAAATAATTTCAAATAAATTCAAATAATTCTAATTAAATTTTCAAAATAATTTGGGGTATTACAGTACCCCTACGAGTGGGCAAGCAAACACACCGACTAGAAGACGCCGACTAAAGCAAACACACTAATGCAAAATGATGCGCCTAGACTTAACTAAAACTCGGCACGTGGCGGAGTTATTCGATCCGAAGATCACTCGCGCAAGTGTGTGGCCTTCCTGATAGACGTAGCCTAACGTTCGGACAACACCTTTTTATATACCGGGTTATTGGGATGCAATGCAAAGACACTTTTTTTTTGTTTTAAAACAATGACGACCCTAAACACGACTTAGATAATGACTAATGACTAGACGTAAATGACACACTCCTTTTTTTTTTTGACACCCTAGACTCAAACTCGCTCTGATACCAAATTGATGCGGGACGAGACCACAGACACAACAACAGTCCTCGGACTCTAGGTGAGCTCGTGATTGACCCTTAACGAGGGAAGCGTCGGACGTGCACGGTTGAGAAACCGGCAAGAGCTAGGGTGGTCAATTCTCTTTTGTGCCCGGGTCGGGTCACAGGAGGGTAACGCTCTCTCTCGCAGCAGCGGTGATATAAATATAAAGTGAGCTAATTATCCCTACACATGCTCTCTAGCAGCGGCATATAAAGCATATATGGAAATAAGCGAAATGCCAAGCAAGGAGCGAATACTATACCTCCACGCTCCCGGCGTGGGGAAGACGGACCCAGCCGAAAATTGTGCTCCCGGAACAGTTAATACATAAAGATTACAGCAATGAGTTACTGCCCACTCCACGCAGGGAGGTAAAGGGCTACAGAAATGGGCCCGGGAGGACCGAATTCGGGTTGACGGGCGACTTCTTGCGTCTCTTCGGCAGCACTCGAACTTGTGACTGTGGGGCCCACGTGCTGTCCGGAGGGGCCGTGTGGGGCCCGGTGGCACCACTGTGGTGGGGACACTTGGGGAAGCGCTCCCTGGGCTGGCGGCACGCTGGAACATCGACCGGAGGCCGGGCGGCTCCGTTCGACACCGGTCGGAATAACCGGCCACGGATCTGCCGGTTCTGTTTTCCGACGCGCGCTCCGGCAAGAACGGACGCTGCGATCAGCCCCGATGTCAGATCGACACGAAATTGGCGCCGTTGGAAAGCTAACTTGAAGTACTTCAACCTAGGCTTAGAGATCAGACCTGGATCTGCACGGATCTGGGCTTCATTGAATTTTTGAATTCCTAGTGTACAGTAGCCGAACTCTCAGATCTGCAGGGAACTTGTCTGAGAATTGTCGTTGACCGCAAGTGAGATCTCCGATTCAACTTGTCCTGAGCTCTTCACAAAAGTTATAGGATTTTGAACAAGAAAGATGGCAATATTTTGTATGGATAGATTGGAGGTGGCTACGAAGTGATATGATTTTTGCACTGCAAGGTTGTCGGATCTGGAATCTGGCTGAAAGTACTGTAGCTGAAGAAGAACATGATTTTGGAAAAATGGATAGAAGGCTGATCAAAAATTAAGAAAATTCATGGAGTGAGGGGACGGTGGACAGAGCTTCCAATAAAATTGGGAGGGTTTGAAAAAAGCAAAAAGATGGTCGGAGATGGGAAACTCAGAACTGCTGTCACTGTAGACAGAGACAAGACAGATCTGGGAGTGAAAGATGAACGAAAATGGAAAATTACTAAATGAAGGAGTTTGGACGTGAAAATTTAGGTGGAGGTGGGGATTCAAGGTAAGAACACACTCTCAAAATTTTAGCTTGAGATCGTCACGTGGTTGAGAGTAGGAATTCGTGGAAGACACCTCTGTCCAGCAGGACAGAACCTTGAAGATGGCTCCGCGGCGGCTCGAAGGCGGCACGAACAGCGGCGGCGGCGGCACAGATGATCACCGGAGATAGAGGGGAGGGGATTGAAGATAGAACCACTCTAGAACTGGAGGTTGGAGGAGAGGAACCAGAGGGGAGAGGAAGGGGGCGCACCAAGCTCCTTCGATTATAACAAAATTTCTAATTTTTCACTAATTTTCAAAGGAAAATACAAGGTTTTATATGCTTCCAATCAAATCCAACCTCCACCCTTGGATCTAGGGATGGGAGATGGATGGTCTGGATTGCATGCCACCAACACACAAAAAATAAAAATAATATATAAGGGGGGGGCCTATTGACCAAGGGGTGGCAAGGGGGACAAGTTGACATGGTAGGTAGCCTACCATGGAAATTCTTACCCTCTTGTCTACCCATGTGGCATATGACTAGTCCAACCTTCTAGATGTCCACCTAGGAGGGTTGACCAGCCCCACAAGGTGACATGGACCAATGGGAGAGGGCTGAGGGCCCCCTTCTGGTCCTATTGACAAATTACATGGAAACCCACACAATCCATGGGAATGACGCATTGGCTTACAAAGCCGTACAATTACGCATATACTTTCCCAAGGATATGAACACAAACTAAAAGGACAAACATGCAAAAGAAAAGGTACATGCTCGGCGTCGATTCCCATCAATGAGTGGTTCGCTCCACCGCATCAATCCCACAGTGGTAATCATTATTCAGCACGGGTTTCGACGGCTGTGGTCATACAACCCTCTCTCGCCAATTATTTCTCTTCTCTTTCTTCTTTTTTTTCTCCTCTTCTTCTTTTCTTTCTTCTCCCCTTTTTTAGCGGCTTCCATGATTCCTGGCAGCTGCAGGTGCCTCGGAGTAGCATCTTCGAGGCCACAAGGACAATTGAGCCTAGACCGGCTTTTCTCCCCATAGAGCTGGCAAAGACAACACCTGCAATTCACCAAAGCAGGCAAACATCATTTATTAGGAGGCCACGAGGCCTTGAATCCCGGCGAAGAGATGAATGGTGGTTTCGGTCCTACCGGGCGTGCCAGACTTGTGGACGCACTTTTCGTTCGCTCATTATGTTGTACGGTTCATTCGGGTGGTTGATTCGTTTATTAGGTGCGTGGGCGTGCCAGTCATAAAGTGACGATTTGTTCGGGCTTCATGGAAGCCCATGGTGGGCTCGATCTGACTAATCAGACGATTGTGTGATTCGTGTCGCGACCGAAAACCGTGGCGCCATAAAGGTCACGACGTCATTTACATCCCCTCTGAGAGGGGAACATCCTTGATTAATCGCCGAGAATCAGGGCCTCATGGCCAAGAAATTATATCGAGAGAAACAAGATGATAGCGATCTTGAATCGGTTGAAAAGCGCTATGTCTAGGGAAGCAAGCATTCGAAATATGTCGGTCACTCAAGGGACCATTTTGATATTCGGACGAGCGTCCGGCTTCAGGGAAGCGTGATCGTCACGGGGAAAACTGAAACGTATGTATGCCAGGGCACGGCGAATTTATTGTTCAGGGGAACGAGAAATGTTCGGCTGAATCCTAATTAGAATGGTCAGAAACCCGCGAGCTTGTCGGCCCGATGCAAGATCAAACTGCGACCATGCTGCGGTGGGCCCCCCGCGGTCGAAGTCAGGCTTGCGTGGGCATCGTTAATATTTCCGGTGCCAAGGGGCAACGGGAGAGTGTGCCTTGAATCAGCTGGAAAGCCATATGTCTAGGGAAGCAAACATTCAAAACGTGCCGGGTGTTCGGGGGACCGTTCAATATTCGGACGGGTGTCCGGCTTGAGAATATCGTAATCGTCGCTGGCAGACCCGGAACATATGTATGCCGGGGTACGGTAAATTTATTATTCCGAGGAACTGAAAATATTTGGTTAAACCCCGGTTAGCGTAGTAGGAAACCAGTGAATTTATTGGCCCGGTGCGAGATCGAGTCAGGACCATTCCGGGGCGCCTCCCGTGGTCCAAACGAGGCTTGCGTGGACATCGTTAATATTTCCGGTGCCGAAGAGCAACAGGAAAGAGTCCCGAGACTAGATTCCAAAATGGAGACGTGTACAGAGACAACTGGCTATAAGCCGAGGATGTGGGTCAGGCAATGACCATGATTAGGGCGAACCCGTGGTCTAATAGTGACCCACAAAGGTCTTATCAATATTCCCGTGCATAGGGCTCGGAGATGATGAGAGCCTTCTCTTTCCATTCAGATTTGTCGATCGTTCATGGACCACTTTATGTTCAGACAAAGGTCCGTATCGATAGTACGACGAAAACGGAAACAAACCCTTACAAATGTATGCCGAGTTTACGTCAATTTCAATGAGGGAGCGGAAATGAATCCCAATGGGAATGAGTCCGGTTTGACGAGTTATCGGCCCAGAGCAATGTCGGATTATGGCCATATTGGGATGGCTCCCAAGGTCCGAACCCGACTTGGAGGGGCGGCGTTAATGTTCCCTTTACATCGGGTCTGGAGGAGAAGCGAGGCTGCGGAGCAGATCTCATCATTTCGTTATTATTTAAATTTTTTATCATTATTATTTGGTATTATTATTATTATATATATATATATATATTCATTGGGTGAGTTTATTGTTATTATTATTCATTTATTTTATCATCATTTGTTTGATTAATTATTATTGTATTTTCTGAGCTTATTATCACTATTATTACTTATCTCTGTATTATATTTATTTATTTATTTATTCTTGAGCTTATTATTATTTTTTTGTTGTTATTATTATTTTTCCCTCTTGTGCGTTTGTTGTTATTACTATTCTTGTAATGTTTCGGGCATATGTGGAAGGGTTTGGAGAGAATAGGCAGCGTACCGTTGGAAGGTCTAGGAGTGTGTCGCTGGGGAGCTTGGAGTGTGTTGCTGAAGGACTGAAGAGTGTATTGTGTGAGGATGGGAGGTGTACCGCTGGAGGGTGCAGGGGTGTGTCGCTGGGGAGCTAGGGAGTGTACCGCTGGAGGGTTCATGAGTGTATCGCTGGAGGGTCGAGGGAGGTGAAGAATCAAAGAGGTCAGGACATAGCTTGGCTGTGTGGGGCAGAGTTCAAGAGAGAGAGAGAGCCCTTGCTCAGTTCGTGATGAAGCATCTTAGATGGTCAAGGGTTCAGTTTCCTGTCATGAGATTGAGTTCCAAGTCGTGCTCAATAGTGCAGTCCTTGGAGTCTTGTTCAGTTCAACTCTTGAAGCCTTGCATAGTTCTTTTAGCTGATTAGAGTGCCTTTACTGTTGCTTAGTCCATCCGTTTGCTACTTCTTTTCATCCTTTTAAGTTTATTGTTATTCCTGACAAAAAATTCGGCAGCACCTCCCCTTGACTCGAGAGGTAAAGGAATAACAAGGAGCATGCCCATAGGGAGTGGCATGAACCAACAACTGAGGGGGGTGCCTGAGCAGCCGCCTTTAGGGAAACTTCGAAAATCTCAGAGAAAACATCGAACGGGGAACCAGTGGACCAATGCAAGCTATGAGTACACCGGGGAGGTGATAATCAATGCGTGCCGCTACGGCAGCCCAATGGTGTGCTGCTGAGGCAGCCAGAGAAAGAGCGTGCCGCTGGCAGACGAATGGGAAAGGCGTACCGCTGGGGTAGCCAAAGGGGGGTGCGTGCCGCTGGGGCAATCAAAGGGCAAGGCGTACCGCTGGGGCCGCCAAAAGGGGGGATGCGTGCCACCGGGGCAACCAAAAAGCCAGGCGTACCGCCGGGGCAGCCAAAGGGAGACAGTGTAGGCACTGAGGGGATCCAAAGTGTTAAAAGGGGAGTGGACTCCCATAGACATGTATGCTAGGAATCAGGGGGAGGCTACACTAAGGAAAGCCATTACGAGGGGGGAAAGAGCCCAGCCCTACCCCAGCAAGCCAAGAGTTGAACCCTTCAATCAAGTAGACCCATGCCACGGGAGGTGAGATCAAGCAAGAAGTTGGAGGGCTGGAGGCAGACGCCAAACTCACAGACCAACAGTAAGAAGAAATCAACAAACGCAACGAACGAAGGCATAGCCAAAGGGCATTTCATTCATGAAAAACTCAAGATGACAAAGATCATGGCCATAAGACCAACTACAACATACTGCGGAACAACAAAAAAAGTACAGGAGAAGAGAAATAAACTGAGAAATGAACGGAGGAGCAAAAGAAAAGGAAAAAAAACAATGCCGAGGGAGAGTTGGAATAAGGGTCGGTGCCTCCCTTCACCCCATCCCTTCTCTCCCCATACAGGTGGCTCACTCCCTCTCCATCTCTCCACACTTCTCTACCTTCTTCTCTTTCTCTTCTTCTTCTTCTCTTCTTCTTCTTCTCTGGAGCTCTCTTCGAACGGGGGTCTTCTCTTCTTTCTGTGTGTCTTTTTCTTTCTTCTCTGAGGCTTTTTATACGCGGGTCGTTGACGATGTCGAACTCATGATGGCACTGCCATCCGAGGTTAACTTCGGTATCTTCCTCGTCAGGTGAAGATCTCCCCTCCTCCAGCCAGAAGGTGACACGGAGACTGGCGCTAGTTGGCTTTGAAGTGGCTGGACTGGCGCCAATGGGTCTGCCTATTGATCGTTGTATCTTCTGCCGGTGCGTGCCGTCCGGGAAGATTTCAGCGTTGTGCCGCTGGGGAAAGGGTGGTGGGCGTTGAGGGCAGGACGCCCGTACCGCTGGGAGCTTGAGACCATGCCGCTGGAGGGCAGAAGGGTCGTGCCGCTGGAGGGCTTGAGGCCGTGCATCTGGCGGTCAGACTTGGTAAATGAGTGTATAGACTTCGTGTGCATGAACTCTGTACAGACTTGCCGCATGAGTGTATAGACTTTATGTGCAATACAAAGGCTGTACTGACTTCATGTGTGTGCTAAGACAATGTATAGACTTGTGTGTGCAGGGCAGACAATGTATGGACTTCCTATGCCTGCGTCAAATGCGGTGTACAGACTTGCTGTGCCACAATGTATAGACTTGAGTGTGCACAAACATATGCAATGTATAGACTTATGCATTGAGTATAGAACACTGCATTCTCCACAGAACAGATCAAACATAGATCAGACATATGCACTCATGTGATGGCTCCATGCGTTATTCTTAGCAAAACAATATGGTGACTCATTCATGTTACTATCATTAAAACACCACATTATCATCAAAGCACAAGGGGCACAACACCCTTCTTTATTCCCCTGTACGTGAACATGAGGTGAGAAATTTTTTTTAGTGTCTACAGCTACCTACCAGCGGGCGATGACCAAAATATTCGATGAGCTGCTATACAACAAAGTCGAATGCTACATTGATGACTTGGTCGTCAAGACAAAGAAAAAGGAAGATCACCTGAAGGACCTTAGAGTCATCTTCGAGAGACTCCGACAGTATGAGCTGAAAATGAACCCGATGAAGTGTGCCTTTGGCATCTCCAGCGGGAAGTTCCTCGGCTTCATTGTTCGATATAGAGGGATCGAGATCGACCCCTTTAAAATAAAAGCCATTCAGGAGTTGCCTCCTCCGAAGGACCTGGGAGAGCTAAGATCCCTGCAGGGCCGGCTGGCCTACATCCGAAGATTTATTTCCAATTTGTCAGTGCGCTGTCAGCCATTCCACAAATTGTTGATGAAGAATGCACCTTTTGACTGGAACCAGGAATGCCAGAAGGCCTTCGATCAGTTGAAGGACTACTTAAGGACCTCGTCTGTGCTGGGGGCACCTGTCAAGGGGAGGCCACTTATTCTATACATAGCCGCCACCGAATGTTCACTGGGGGCAATGCTCGCCCAGAACAATGATGAGGGAAAAGATCAGGCTCTCTATTATCTTAGCTGAAGGCTAGTGGGGGCAGAAGCAAAATACACCCCGATTGAGAAGGTCTGTCTCGCCTTGGTCTTCGCAGTCAAGAAGTTGAGGCATTACATGCTCTCCCATGAAGTGAGCCTGATCTCCAAGGCCGACCCAGTTAAACACATTCTCTCCCAGCCAGTCCTGAAGGGGCGTCTCGGCAAGTGGGCCGTGCTGCTAATGGAATTTGATATCACCTACGTGCCGCAGAAGGCCGTCAAGGGTCAAGCCGTGGTCGAATTCTTTGCGGCACATCTTGTGTCTGAAGATTCCCCACTGGCTACAGAGTTGCCTGAAGATGAGACACTGGAGGTGGACCAAGTCCAACAGATCACTTGACAGCTGCACTTTGATGGAGCTTCGAGAACAGAAACAGCCCCGTCTGGACATACAAAAGTACGGGTAGGGGCCGACATCGTCCTTAAATCCCCGGAGGGAGAAGTATTGCATACATCTTGTTCTATCGATAAACCCTGCATAAATAACGAGGCAGAGTATGAGGCTCTGATCATCGGCCTCCAAGTCGCTTTGCAAATGGAGATTAAGATACTGCAAGTATTTGGCGATTCGTTACTAGTCGTCAAGCAAGTCCAGGGGCAGTTTGATGTCCGAAAACCTGAGCTGCTCCCTTACCATGCTAAAGCGAAGAGGCTCATGGAACAATTCTACCTTATTGAGATAGGCCATGTTGCTAGGGGAGAAAATGCACAAGTCGATGCACTGGCAAAGCTGGCAAGCTCATTAGCAGTCCCGCATGATGGATCTCTTAGCATCCGAGTGGTGAATCAGCACCAGGT
Source organism: Amorphophallus konjac (assembly GCA_022559845.1). Lineage (NCBI taxonomy): Eukaryota > Viridiplantae > Streptophyta > Magnoliopsida > Alismatales > Araceae > Amorphophallus > Amorphophallus konjac. Next base: position 18,517,816 of record CM040126.1, on the reverse strand, counting down.
GCCTAGCATGATAAAAGAACCAGAAGAATAAGAACTGGAGGTCGCTGCAGCAGAAGCCGTCGGCCTGTCCGACTGGAGGGACCCTCTTTTGCAATGGTTTAAACACCAGTAACTACCCAAGTAGAGAGAAGAGAAGATTAAGTTGATCAAAACAAAGGATTCTTATGAGGTTCGGAACGGGATCCTGTTCCGAATTATGGCGGATGCAAGACGGAAGGTGCTCCTGCGATGTCTATCCACTGAAGAAGCTTGGAAAGTCATGAAAGAGGTCCACGCCGGGACAGCCGGTGCACACCAGGCGGGATCGAAAATGAAAATTGAAATAAAGAGGCTCGGCTACTACTGGCCGACAATGTTTAATGATTGCTGCAAGTACACCAAGTCTTGTCAGAAATGCCAGGACCATGCCACGGTGCCCAGGAGGCCACCCGTGCCGCTACACCCGACATTACCCAGCTGGCCTTTCACCCAGTGGGGAACAGACGTCGTGGGTCCACTACCCGCGTCATCCGCCGGGTGTAAATACATCTTGGCGGCAACTGATTACTTCTCCCGTTGGGCGGAAGCCGTTGCTTTGAGAGAAGTGACCGGGGAGATCGTCGCCAGATTCGTCCGTCGCAACATCATATTCTGGTTCGGCACTCCGAACCGAATTATCTCAGATAATGGGAGCCACTTCCGCAACCAGAAAGTCTACCAGCTAGCAGAAAAATACAAGATCGACTGGAGGACGTCAACCCCCTACAACCCGCAAGCCAATGGTTTGGCCGAAGCTTTCAACAAAACTCTTTGTACTCTCCTCTCCAAAATTGTCAGTTCTAACAAGAGGGACTGGGAAGAAAGAATGTATGAGGCCCTCTGGGCATATCGAACTGTTTACAAAACTCCAATGGGTTGTTCACCCTTCTCTTTAGTATATGGCTCGGAGGCGATTGTCCCCATCGAGCTGGAGATACCCTCCCTTCGGGTTGCAATCCAACACGGATTAGTCCAGGAAGAGCAGACAAACGTCGAGCGAAGGCTCGAAGAGCTCTCTAACCTGGAAGGGAAGCGACTTCAAGCCGAGCAGAACATCTAGGTCTACCAGGCCCGAATAGCTTGCGCCTTTGACAAGCTCGTCAGGGAGCGTGAGTTCAAGAAGGGTGACCTCGTCATGGTCAAAAGAAGGGAAGTCATGGCTTCCAACCCCAAGGGCAAGCTGAATGAGAATTGGCTCGGGCCCTACGTGATCCAGAAAGTCTATGAGGGTGGAGCTTATGTAATAGTCAACCATCGGGGGGAGGTTCAGTTTCCACCCCTTAATGGTAGGCATCTAAGATTGTATCACACTCCAATTTCCCCATTCAGTGAATAATACACTTCTCCGCCCCACCGCGGGCAAATTTGCATTATCATTGTCCGGATGGTTTGCCATTATTCACTATGCATCTTAAAAAAGGAAGAAGCCAAGAAAAGAAAAGAAAAAGGAATAAGAGAAAGGAAAAGAAAAGAAGAAGAGAAAATAAAATAAAAGAAAGGAGAAAAGAAAAGAAGAGAAAGAAAAGAAAGAAAAGAAAGGAAGAAAAGAGAAGAAGAGAAAGAAAAGAAAAGAAGAAAAAAAAAGAAAAAAGAAAAGAAAAGAAAAGAAAGGGAAAGAGAAAAAAGAGGGGAAGTAAAGAAGGAGGAGCCAGCCCTTCTTTACTGGCACTCACCCGTACTAACGGACATTTCAATAAACGAATCAACCCTGGTAGCCCTTGACATTCTGTCGGCACTGACGAAGAATACCACAACCGGACCTTTCACCCGGGATTGGGGAATCAACCATTCTCCTTGCATTGGCACTCACCCGTACCAACGAACATTTCAATAAACGAATCAACCCCGTCAGCCCATGACATTCTGTCGGCACTGACGAAAAATACCCCAACCGGACCTTTCGCCCGGGATTGGGGAATCAACCCTTCTCCTTGCGTTGGCACTCACCCGTACCAGCGAACATTTCAATAAACGAATCAACCCTGTCAGCCCTTGACATTCTGTCGACACTGACGAAGAATACCCCAACCGGACCTTTCACCCGGGATTGGGGAATCAACCCTTCTCCTTGCGTTGGCACTCACCTGTACCAGCGAACATTTCAATAAACGAATCAACCCTGTCAGCCCTTGACATTCTGTCGGCACTGACGAAAAATACCCCAACCGGACCTTTCGCCCGGGATTGGGGAATCAACCCTTCTCCTTGCATTGGCACTCACCCGTACCAACGAACATTTCAATAAACGAATTAACCCTGTCAGCCCTTGACATTCTGTCGGCACTGATGAAGAATACCCCTCCCGAACCTTCCACTCGGGATTGGGGAATCGATCTACCCCCTTGCGTTGGCACCGGCCCCGTGACAACGAATACATCAAGAAATAAACAAACCACATCTGCCCCCGACATTCTGTCGGCATGGTGATGAACAACTCCTTTTGGCCGAGACCTCCCGTCTGGGTCGTTGGATGAACAAACTCTTCTCTCCGCCCTTCCAAGGTCGGATCAACCTAGTCGGGTCAAACATACCGGTGACATCATTTGGATGAGTCGCTTGATGGACATGGTGGAGTGGTCCCCTCGTCCCCCCTCTGGAAGGGGCGAGCACTCTCCTATGCTCCTCTGCGAACCTCACCGGGTTCTCCCCGGGTAAGCTGTTAGCGTGGACTTGCGTCCCATCACATAGCAAAAAAAAAGGGAGAAAAAGGAAGGAAGAGATCGCCCAACACCACACGCATACAAGAGACACATGGAATAATTGCATTATATTCTTTTCAAAAAGAATTACATTGGCCTCGAGGCATACCCCGGTGTTACATACAAAGAAAGGAATGGAAGGGTAATCGGCAGTTAATCTAGCCCCCGGAAGATGTCCTCGAAGGGAAGGATCTCGACGCAAGGGAAGCTCATCATCTCACGCAAGCGGTCTTCCTGCACGTCGAGGCGCTCCAGCTCGGTCGCCACAGAGGCCACTGCTGCTTCGGCGACAGCTAGCTCCTCGGTCTCCCGGGCCTTACTCGTCTCTGCCTTGAGCAGGTCAGACTCAGCCTGGGTAAGCCAGCCCCGAAGTTTCTTGATCCGGTTCTCTAAAGCGTCGATGTCGGCATTGTGCCTGTCCAAGGCCTCTCGGTGTTGCTCCCGGCTGACCCTCCGCGCTGACAGAACCTCCTAATATTCGTCCCTCGGAGCACCGATAGCTGTAAGCTCAGTTGGGGCTTGCATCTCGAGGAATGCGCGACGATTTATGTATTTCAGTAATAACAGAATGCAGCGCGACCACTCTTCCAGTGGGCAGCCCATCATTTGCAGTGCCTTGGTCAGTTGTTCCACGATAGCCCTCACGCCTCGGTATGTGAGCGTCGGGTTGGCAACGACCATCGATCGCAATACCACTAAGGTCTGGCGGACTGGCAGGTCCGAACTCATGTGGCCGATAGAAGGGACGACTGGTGGATCGAAGCTAACTTTGCTGTCCACGACCGCCCACAGCTCTGCGTCAACCATGGCCGAGCTACCTGGAAGTGTCAGGGCCGAAAGGAGGGGCCTCCCGGGCTCCAAGGATGACCCCTGGCCAGCCACCGTCGAAAGTGAATGAGGCACCGCAACAGAAGCATGCGGCTCCGCCATGATGAGCGGCTGCACCAGTTCCGTCGACCGGGCCGGTTCTGAGCCCGAAGATGCCGCCCCCTCCGTCGAAACCAGGGCCATAGCTTCGTTGGAAGAATCAGCGGTCACAGAGACCGAATCCGGCGCTGCGGCGGACGAGGTTGCTCCGGCCTCCGCTCCCTCAGTAGGCTCTAAGTCCATGGCATCCCCGCAGACCGGAAGCGTAGGAGCGACGACCTCGGTAGATAGGGCGTCAATGACAGGCGGGCCTGCTACTGTTCCCGAAAGGGCTTCATCTTCGCCCGCCTGAAATCTCCCCGAACGTTCATGGAGGATCGTCAATATCCTCCCCAGGAGTCGGGCTTCCTCGGGTATCACCAGCGTCGGGATCGGTGGCAGGGGGATCACCAACCGCAGGACGGCTCCCATCTGTAGAAGAGACGTCAAGGACCCCGCGTTCGGCCCTAGGAGTGTCTTTAGCCTCTTGGCCGCATGCAAGCTGAAGGACGAACTCCACCTGGAGACAGCTTTACGAGCCCGAGGCGCGCGTGCTCCCCGGGGCGCTATTATTACCTGACTATATGAAGAGAAGTTAACTGCTTGTCAAGCGAAGTGAATCACTGAATTCCCAAAGAAGCCGAATGGATCTTCATGCTTACCTCACCCGCCGGCACTATGTTGCTTTCCGGCGTCGTCTCTTCCCGGGTGTCGGCATCGGGCACCGTTTCCCCGCGAGTCTCGGTCGTCGGCACCGCCCCTTCCTCCACCCGAATTCTGGCTTCAGGCATTACCGGCTCTCGCACTTCGACCTCTGGCGCTATCTCTCCCTCTTCTAGGGCTTCGGTGGTTGGGGTGGTGGTCTCCACGGCTCCTTCAAAGGCACGAGCCTGTATTGCCTCAAATAAATCAACAACTCCGAGGGAGGACTCAGAAAGAGAGAAGAGGAAATTATGCACTCACAGCCACTGCCACTTCTTCCCGTAGTGAGATCTTAGCGGTTGAGACGGTAGCATCTGAGCTTACCCCGACTTCTCCCTGCCGCAAAGCCTCGACCAGGGATGCCAGTCTATCCAAGCCAACAGTGGTTGTCGCTTGTCTGGCAGCTTCTAAACCCAGGGCGTGAATTGCTGCATCTATGGACGAGGCCTGCTCCTGTTGGAAGCTGAAAATAATGATATCGAGAAGGTTAGTTGACAACCTCAAGAAAGAGACATGAATTAACAGGTTTGCACTTACAGGCGCCTGCTTCATCAGGCTAAGAGATATAGGTAGTACCGGGGCTTTCCAGGCAGGAACTTAAAATCTGGGCTCCCTGGGTACACCCTCAGTTGAAAGCACTTCGTCGGAAGAGTAGCCATAGTCTACCTTTTCGCCCGACGAAGATCTAGTGCTAGTGGGCACATCTTTTGCTGTCAAGGCAGCCCCCGCCTCAACATCGAGGGTTAGCAATCGCGACTTCCTTGACCGCAGCCCCTTCTTCCGATATATCTGCCCGAACCGGGATGCCTCCGGGGCCGCCTCCGATTCTGGGGCCGCCACATCAGCTCCTGCACAAGCAAGGCAAGATCCAGATTCGGTCATGCCCGTAAAGTTTCGAGGGATGAAGAAAATTAATCAAATGACCGGCCAAGAAAGTGATATACCTCCTTCAACTTCGGCAGCGGGAGCTGGGGCGAAAAAGGTCTCGTCGATAGATTCCATGACCCCGTGGGTTACGGCTTCGCCCACGCTTGGGATGGATACGGGCGCAGGCCTCTCGACGACAGTTGAAACAGAAGAACACATGTGTCACAAGAAGCGCCCCTCTTAACATCTCAATAAACTCTGAAGAGCTTCGAAGAGCGGAGGGGACCCAACCTGCAGGCCGACTCGGCGCGGCCCGAGCGGCTTCGAATTCCTCGAATGAGGAGATTACGGGTGCCGGGGGAGCGGTCGATGTGGCTTTGGCGGCCTCTGTCTTTCTTCGTTTTGCCTCCCGCTGCCCAGCCGCCTTGGCAGCATCTACAGCCTTCTTCACGGGCGATTTCACCCGGGGCCTTTTCGTAGGCGGGGGCAGAGGGGTCGTGGTCGGAGCCACTGGCGCCTCCTGTCGAAGGAGATTGCGATATGTCGCCATCTGGACGCTATCAGGGTAATCTGTGTAAGAAAAGAGGAAGAAGAATGAGGGATCCGATTAGCTTCCGACACCTAAGGAAAGGGCAGCATTGAAAAGTACAAGTAAAAGAAGAATACACTAAATACCATGTGGGCCGGTGTATAGCCGCAGCGATATCGGCCAGTAGCTGAGGGACGGTTCTTTATCCCGGCGAGCCACCTCTCGGACTAGCCATCATACATCCTCGATTTTCTGGCAGCGGTCAGCAAGGGCGGCCAGGTCTGCATGCTTCTTGGTGGCCAAGTGACAGAAGAGGTTGAAGTGGTCCATCCCCCATCCCTCGGCGTAATAATAGGCAATATGGAGGCGCTTGCCTAAGATGGCTGGCCCCGGGTCTTCAATCTTCAACCCGTGCACCCGAAGAAGGACGTACAGCCACGTGGTATCCTTGTAATTTGCCGGCTTCCGCTCCTCTCTCCCCACGAATGTGCGATAGGGGCAGACTGCATCTCTCTCCGGGCGCCAGATCCTCGCGAGAGTGCCCTCTTCTTTCATGGGGAAAGGATAGTTGATCAGCTCAAGGCGGTCACCCCCGATGCGGCAAAGATTCCGAAGAGTTTTCTTGAAGTCATCCTTTGCCACCGGGGGCAGCTTAACCTACGGTGCCGGCTTAGCCTCCCGCGCCGCCTTGCGCGCAATCATATACACCGCCACCTCCCGCTCTTTCCCATGTTTCAGTCGAAGGAGGTGCTCGGGATCGATGTTGAGCACCGGCGCAGGCTGTCGGTTCAGGAAACGCTTCTCCACCCCATCCCAGCAGTCGGTTTTGCACAACCGGTAAAAGGGGGTCCGAGCATTCCACCACTTGATATATTCCGGGGTCACCCGTGGAATCCGTCCCGGGGCTGGCACCCAGAAGCTGGCAGCATCAGCCCGATGGAAGAAGTCCCACCAAGTTCGGGCGGTCCCGGCAGTCGGACTTCCCCGAAGACTTCGCAGCGGCAAATAGAATTGAGCGCTGTGCGAAGGGATATGCTGGTCATATCCAAAATTCCTGCCGAAACGAAAGGGGTAGTACGGCTCCAGCAACAAGCTGTCCCCCTTTCGGAAAATCAACACGCTGGGACGAATGGACAATGCCCAGTCACGCAGTTCTGGCTCTATCAGCGGGCGAACTACGCTCTCCTGGCATATCGGGTGCACATATTTTTCCACCTGATCATCCCTGCATTCCCGATGACTGTTCACCAGCCGGCTCGAGTGCGCGGCCAGTCCCCAGAAATGGATGATGTCGGGAGAGTCCTGGGGCACCATTGTCAGCCTGCCCCGGAGGTCATACAGCCGCAGGGACGTCGAGCTTGGCTCCGCACTGGCGAATTCCAGCATCCGTGGCACCAACCCCCATCCTTGGATAGTGCGGGGGGAAAATTCCGGGAACAGAGAGCAAACCCACGCGTTGAATAAATGCAGTGGGCATACATACCGCGCCTACCGCGGGAACTGGTGACTGCTGACGTCCCCGAGCGCTTTGTATATCAGACATAGCGTGGCCGGGCACAAGGACAGCTTGATACCCCAGGCCATCTGACAGGCTGGGTAAATGGCGTCTAGGTGAATGACAGTCTCATCCCCATAGGGCATGGCGAACGAGCACAGCCAATATGTCAGATATGCCGCGCAATGCGTCAATGGGTTGACTCCCGTCGGGTTCAGCCCGCTACGGCGCCCTCGAGGAGGGATCTTCACGTCAACCTTTAACTTAGCACGTTTCTTCCGGGCGGCGGTAGTGCCAATGTGAGGGAACTCCTCGTACTGCTTCAGCCCATCATAGAAATACTGCAGCCAAAGGACCATGCGGACCCTTTTCCGGTCCCCTCGGGGGGGGTTGCCTCCCGCCATGCGACATCTGGTATAATTCCCGGTACGCCTTCATAAGGTACCGGTATGAATAGCCCAGAGAATAGTATCCATCCCCGTTGGTTTCATCCTTAATCATATCCGGGGGTGTGGATGCACTTATTTATTAGATAAGTTGTTATTGGTTTATTGGGTTTATTGAGTGCGTGGGCGTGTCAGTCACAAAGTGACGATTTGTTCGGGCTCCAAAGAACCCGTGGTGCGCTCGATCTGACTCAGTCAGGCGATTGTATAGTTCGGGTCGGGACTAAGACCCGTTGTGCCATAAAGGTCACAACGTCATTTATATCCCCTCGAAGAGGGGAATACCCTTGATTAATTGCCGGAAATAAGGGCTCCACGACCGAAAGAAATACTAATTAATGTAGGAAGAAAAAAGGGTAGCCGGGCTTATGCAGTAAGCCCATGGTGAGGGCATGAACACTCAGATTATATCGGTCGCCGATGGACCACCTCATGTTTGGGCAAAAGTTCATTCGGAAAAAAACAAGACGGCAACGTGGACGAATCTGTGCAAATGTCTGCCGAGGGGCGGCAAATTTAATACAGGGGGGAAGCCAGATCCCGGTGAGGAAGGGGACCCTGATGAGATATTGGCCCAAGGTAAGGCCGGGCGATCACCGTGACGAGAGAGACGACTCCCGAGGGTGACGCTCAGCTCACAAGAGCATCATTAATGTTCCCGGGTTCGGAATCCCAGGAGGAGAGACGGGGACCATGCCGTTATATTCGTAGGTTGCCTTGGGTAACATATATCATTATCGCTCATTTGTTAGCACCGTTTCCTTTTGTTATCTTCTCTTTGCTCATTATTTTGGTTGGAATTAGGGCCCCCGTTTTATCACTATTATTCTTATCTACTTTTTATTTCTTTTATTATATAAATTTCATTATATATGTATTTATTGGAAAGGTGATGGAGTGTGCCGCTGGGAATGGAACTGGGAGTGTACCACTGGGAGCAGCTAGGAGTGTATCGCTGGGAATGGAACTGGGAGTGTACCGCTGGGAGCAGCTGGGAGTGTATCGCTGGGAAGAGTGAACCAGGGCGTACCGCTCAAAGAAGTGGGTAGGGTGTATCGCTGAAGGGTGAAGGCTAGGGCATACCGCTAGGAGAAGTGGGTACGGCGTACCGCTGGAGGGTGGAGTTCAGTTGGGTAGGTTGAAAATTCGGAGGGAGTCCTCTGGTCTATGCAGGTCTGATGGGAGACTTCAAAGGATCAATTCTCAGTTTTGCTGCGTGATTCAGCCCAAGTTCACGTCCAATAGTGCGGTTCTTCGGATCTTGTTCGGTCCACTCCCTTGAATTTTGTACAGTCTTTTTTAGTTGATTAAAGTGTCTCATTGTTGTTTAGTCCATCTGTTTGTTGCTTCTTTTCATCCTTTTTAATTTATTGTTATTCCTGACGAAAATTCGGCAGCACCTCCCCTTGACCCGGGAGGTAAGGGAATAACAAGGAACATGCCCACAAGGAGTGGCATGAACCAACAACTGAGGGGGGGGGGGGGGGTGCCTGAGCAGCCACCTTTGGGGAAACTTCGGAAAACTCGGAGAAAATACCGAACGAGGAACCAGTAGACTGATGCAAGCTATGAGTATACCGGAGAAATGATAATCAATGTATGCCGCTGAGGCAGCCCAAGGGTGTGCTGCTGAGGTAGCCAGAGAGAGCGTGCCGCTGGGCAGACAAATGGGAAGTGTACCGCTGAGACAGCGAAAGGAGGGTGTGCCGCTGGGCGGCCAAGGGAGGTGTGCCGCTGGGCAAATCCAGGGAGGGCTGTGCCACGGAACGAACGAATGGGAGAGGTGTGCCGCTGGGGGCCTGAGTGGTAGGATGACTGGGAGGCTGGAATGGGTGTAGGTACACCATGGACTTTGAAGGAAAGGCTGAGGAGCCTTCTGGCTAGTAGGTGGGTGATACACACCAAGTAGAGGTCCATAAAACTTCGATGGGCTGCAAAAGGTGGAAAAAAGGGGGGATTGCATTGCAGAGTGTCACCAGGAGGAGAGAGAGGTTAGCCTTGCCTTATCGGGCCAAGAGCTAAACCTTTTGATCAAGTAGACCCATGCCATGGGAGGGGAGATCAAGCAAGGAGTTGGGGAACCAGAGACAGACGCCAAACTCACAGACCAGCAGGAAGAAGGAAACTACAAATGCACCAAACGAAGGCAAGACCAAACGGTGTTTTATTCATGATAAACTCAAAATGACAAAGGCCATTGCCAAAAGACCAAATGTAACACAGTGCATCCAAGCAAACGAGAAAAAAACACAAGGAAAAAAAAAGAAAACTTGGGGAGAGGGACAGGATGAGGAAGGGAGATCGTTCCCTTCACCGCCACCCTTCCCTCTCCACCCTACAGCACACACTCTCTCTTCCTCTCCTTCTTCTCTTCTACCTTCTTCTTCTCTTCTTCTTCTTCTCTTGAGCTCTCTTCGAACGGGTGCCTTCTCTTCTCTCTGTGTGTCTTCTCCTCTCTTTCTGAGAGGCTTTTATAGGTGGACCGTCGACGGGGGGACCTCATGATGGCACTGCCATCTGAGGTTGACCCGAGTCTTGTCTCCGTCAGGTGGGGATCTCTCTCATCCAACCAGAAGGTGACACCAAGGCGGGTGCTAGCTGGCATCGAGGTGCTTGCGCTGCGCGCCAAGGGGCCTACCTAGTGACCATTATGTCTTCTGCCGGTTCGTGCCGTTCGGGGGGTTCAGGGCTGTGCCGCTGGGGAAAGGGCACGGGGCGTTGAGGGCAGAACGCACGTGCCGCTGGGAGGCTTGCCTGCAGCGTGCTGCTGGGGACTTTAGGCCGTGCCGCTGAAGGGCAGCACACCCGTGCCGCTGGGAGGCTTGCCTGCAGCGTGCAGCTGGAAGGGGCACAAGGGCCGTGCCGCTGGGGACTTGAGGCCGTGCCGCTAAAGGGCAGCACGCCCGTGCCGCTGGGAGGCTTGCATGCAACATGCCGCTGGAAGGGGCACAAGGGCCGTGCCGCTGGGGACGTGAGGCCGTGCCGCTGAAGGGCACGATGCCCGTTCCGCTGGAAGCTTGCCTGCAGCGTGCCGCTGGGGACTAAAGGGCCTGTACCGCTGAAGGGGCCAGGGGGCCTTGTGCCGCTGGAGGGCCTCAGGCCCGTGCCGCTGAAGGGGCCTTCTGCTTTTACCTTATGAACTTGAAGTTGTGCATTCTTTGGAATATTTCTTCATCGTTAGGGACCCGAGGGGGGGTCCATAGCAGTGTATCAATTCAGGAGGGCATCCTGTGTTTTGTTGGTCTCCTGGTGCGCCCGTGCAAATGTGGGGATTTACCGGACGGTGGTAATCCTCCGGGGCCCTGGGTGGCCAGTCTCCCCGAGTCTTCTCCGTTTGACTTTGGCGTTAATGCGGGGCTCGGTGGGACATATGAACGTACAATTTTATACGTCCACAGGGGGGCAGACTTCTTCATAGGGCTCCCCATCAATGGGCAAGCCACTGAGCTGATTAAGACTCCACAGATCTAACGAAGTCTCGCCCTCTGCTATGTAAAAAGTGTTGGTCTCTGCGTTGAACACCTCGATCATCCCATAGCAAAGACCCCTGGAAATAGGGTAACTGTACCGGGAAGCGTACACATTGTGGTAGACGCCAGCCCGGATAAGGATCGGTGCGTAATTGAATAGCACGTATTCTGTGAACTCCACGGCCCCCTCCCGGAAGCTGTGCGCATCCTTAAGCCTCAGCTCCCCAAACCAGCCCAGCGCCAGTTCGTGCTTGAACCGGATGGCCAAGCAATCCAGTAAGAAGGGTTCTTCTCTGTACCCCCACTTCAGTGGAGCCAAGAACAGGCCGAACCGGGGGTGTTCACTCTGGACCCGCCCAGCAGCTGCGTCCCACCGAGCCGGGGTGAACTGAGGTGCCCGCACCAGTCTGTCCTCCGCCGATAGCACTGCCTCAAGCCCCAACACAGGCTTCCATTTGTGAGCCTCTCCCACTAAGTACATCGGGATGCTCCTTGGGATGTTGTACAGTAGGCTGTCCCGGGATTGCAGAATCACCCGCTCGGCGTCCTTGACGGCTCGGAAGTTCCGCCGCTCCTGGTGACTGAGATGCTTCAGGAAGCTGATCAGGTGCCTGTCCTTCAGATAATCCTTACGGTATTCCCCTGTAGCACGATCGAAACTCATGTTGCCTTCGACCCGAGTGAGCCGGCAGAAATCCATCATCTCGGTGTCGGAGCCGGATGATTCAGCTAACGCCGCTATCTCGGCATGTTCTCTATCCAAGTCTTCCACATTGAGCCAGGTAACCGCTGGCACCGGGGGTGGAGGAACGCGCTCGGCACCAGAAGCAGCAGAATCTCTCGGAGCAGCCATCTCTCTACAAAATGCAAAGGGCCTCGGGTCAGAATAATCCACAAGCAGGGAAGAGGAAAGAAAGTTACAAAGGGGTTACACTACAATTGAACTAAACATAATGCCAATAATTTCTGACGAAATTTCGGCAGAGTTTCCCCTAGGTCGGAGGCGTAAGGGGAAAACACAGGTGCACGCCCATAAGGAGTGACGGCCCCAACAAAGTCACGGTGTGCCCAAGGGCGACACCGGAGGTCCTCCGATTGAAGAAGTCATCTTCTCCCCCTCTCAGCGGCACGCCCAGGCCAAGTCCCTCAATGGCAGGCCCAGGCCGAGCCCCCCCAGCGGTACACTCCCGGTGACCCTCAGGGGCACGCCCCAGGCCGAGCCCCTCAGCGGCACACCCTGTGCCTCCTCCCAGCGGCACACCCTCGAGCCCTTCTCCAGCGGCACGCCCGTGCCCCCTGCTCAGCGGCACGCCCCGTGCCCTTTCCCCAGCGGCACACCCCGTGCCCTCTCCTCAGCGGCACACCCCGTGCCCCCCTGCCTCCAGCGGCACACCCGTACCCCTACCACCAGCGGCATGCCTGTGCCCGCTCCCAGCAGCACAGTCCGACGCCATGACCGCCCCGATGCCAAGAAGAAGAAGAGGAAGAGATAAAGAAGAAGAAGGAGAGATAGAGGGGAAGAATAGGAGAAGAGGAAAGAGGAAGAGGACGACGGAGAGCTTAGGGCTCCGTCATCCCCCGAGCGAAGAAGCCACGAGAAGAAGAGGAAGAAGAAAAGGGGGGAAGAACGGAAGGAAAGAAGAGAGGAAGAGGAAGAGAAAAAGAAGAAGAAGGAAGAAAGAAGGAGAGGAAGGGGAGAGGGGCACGGCGGCCTCACCCTAGGCACCAGCGACGATGGTGAGCGGCGGTGGCGACAGAGGAAGGGAGAAAAGAGAGAAAGAGAGGAGGAGACGGTGGGAGCCGAAGAGACAGAGGAAGAGAGAGGGAGAGAATTCGAAGAGAAAAGGGGGGGAGTTTCGAACTCCCCCACCCCTTTTATAGCCGTTTCAAAAAGAGAAAAAAAATAAGAGGAAAAGAAAAAAAAAAGGAGAACGAAGAAAAGAAAAAGTGGAGAAAGAAAAGAAAAAGGAGAATAAAAAAATCAACCAAAAAAAATATAAAGAAGAGAAAAGAAAAAAGAAGAGAGAGAATAAAAAAATATAAAAAAAAGAGAGAGAGAAGAAGAAAAAAAAGAAGAAGAAGAGAAAAAGGGGGAAAAAGAGAAGAGAAAAATTTTAAATTAATGATAAATAAACATATATACATATAGTAAACAATGGTAATATGACAAGTAGGTATGATGATATCTACATCACGCATCTTATGAACGTACGCCCAAGAATGTACGTTAATTCCACGGATACACCCGCGAGCACCGTGAGGCTCATCCTTCGCCCGCGCTGCCCGTGGGTGGGGGGCATTTGTGGACATATAAAATTGTACGTTCATATGTCCCACTGAGCCACGCATTAACGCCAAAGTCAAAGGGAGAAGACTCCGAGAGACTGGCCACCCAAGACCCCGGAGGAATATCACCGTCCGGCAAATCCCCATATTTGCACGGGCGCATCAAGAGACCAAGAAAACACAGGATGCCCTCCTAAATTGATGCACTGCTATGGATCTCCCCTCGGGTCCCTAGCGGTGAAGAAACATCCCCAAGAATGCACAACTTAAGTTCCTGAATCAAGAGCTGGTGCCCCTTTCAACGGCACGCTCCAAACGGCCTCAGCGGCACGCCTTGAGGTGCCCCAGCGGCACACCCCTGAAGTGCCCAGTGGCACGCTGCCAGCTTCCCCAGAGACACGCTCTATGGGAGTGCTCCCAGCAGCATGCCTTCTTGGTGCCTTCCAGCAGCACACCCCTAGGAAGCCTCCAGCGGCACAGCCCCAACGCCCTCTCAGCGGCACAGCCCAACGCCCTCTCAGCGGCACGCTCCAAACAGCCCCAATGCCCTCTTAGTGGCACAACCTCCAAGCCCTCAGTGGCACGGCCCCTCAGCCCTCAGCGGCACAGCGTTGAATTCCCCTGAATGGCACGCACTGGCAGAAGATACAACGGTCAATAGGCAGACCCATTGGCGCGCAGTTCGGCCACTTCAAAGCCAGCTAGCGCCCGCTTCGGTGTCACCTTCTGGCGGGAGGAGGGAGATCTTCACCTGACGAGAAAGATACTGAAGTCAACCTCGGATGGCAGTGCCATCATGAGGTTGGCCTCGTCAACAGCCCACGTATAAAAGGCTTCCACAGAGAAAGAAAAAGGAGGGGGCATGCGAAGACACCCGTTCGAAGAGAGCACCAGAGAAGAAGAAGAAGAGAAGAAGAAGAGAAGGAGAAGAAGGTAGAGAAGTGTGGAGAGATTGAGAGGGAGTGAGCCACCTGTATGGGGGGAGAGAAGGAATGGGGTGAAGGGAGGCACCCTCCCTCGTTCCAACTCTCCCCCGGCACTATTTTCTCTCGCTCCTCTTTTTTTCTTTTCTTTTCTTTATTTCTCAGTTTTCCTCTTCCCCTATCACAGTTTTTTTTTGTTCTGCAGTATATTGTAGTTGGCCTTCAGGCCATGCTCTTTGTCATCTTAAGTCTGTCATGAATGAAATATCCTTTGGCTTTTACATTCGTTTGTTGCACTTGTTGATTTCTTCTTACTGTTGGTCTGTGAGTTTGGCGTCTGCCTCCAGCCCTCCAACTTCTTGCTTGATTTCACCTCCCGTGGCATGGGTCTACTTGATTGAAAGGTTCAGCTCTTGTCTTGGTGGGACAGGGCTGGCCTCTTCCCCCCCCCCCCTCTAGTAGCTTTCCTTAGTGTGACGACCCCTGATTTTCACCATGCATGTCTGTGGGATTCTCCTCTCCTCTTGACACTTTGGATCCCCTCAATGCCTGGAGCATCCCTTTTTCCCTCCAGCGGCACACCTTCCTGGGTCTGCTCAGCGGCACGGTCCTCCCTGGGTCCGCTCAGCGGCACGGCCCTCCTCGAGTTTGCCCAGCGGCACACTCTCCCTAGGTTTGCTCAGCGGTGCACCCTTCCCATTCTCTTGCTTAGCGGTACACCTCTTCTGGCTGCCTCAGCGGCACACCTCCTCTACTGGCCTGCCCAGCGGCACACCCTCGGACTGTCAGCCCAACACCCCTTGGCCCTCTTTTCTCCGGTGTACTCGTAGCTTGCCCCAGTCTACTGGTTCCTTGTTCAGTGTTTTTCCAGAGTTTTTTGAAGTTTCCCCAAAGGTGGCTGCTTAGGCACACACCTCAGTTGTCAGTTCATGTCACTCTCTGTGGACATGTCCCTTGTATTCCCTTACCGTCCGGGTTAAGGGGAGATGCTGCCGAATTTTTGTCAGAAATAATGATAAACTAAAAGACAAAAGTAAGCAACAAACAAATGGAACCAACAACAATAAAATGTTCTAATCAATTAAAGGAACTATTCAAGGCTCCAAAAATCGGCTGAATAAGACCCCAAAAACTGCACTGCCGAACATGACTCGGGACTCAACCACCTGATAAAAGACTGACAGTCGGATCCCTTGAGACTCCCCATCAGAATTGCATAAACAAGGGACTCTCTCCCTCTTAAATTCTATGCCACCCCGTTAAGCCACAGCCTGACTACTTTGATTCTTCACACCCCAGCCCACTCCTTAGCGGTACACCCTAGCCTCCAGCAGTACGCCTCAGTTCCCCCCCTTTGCCCTCAGCGGCACACTTCTAGATCCCCCAGCGGTACGCTCTCCTTTGCTTCCTGAGCAGTACACCTCCTTCACCCTTCAGCGGTACGCTCCACTCTTCCCAGCGATACGCTCCCACCTGCCTCCAGCGGCACGCCTCAGTTCTCCCCTTTGCCTTCAGCGGTACGCCCCCAGATCCTTCAGCAATGCGCTCTCAGCTCTCTAGCGGCACGCTTCCTAATCCTTCAGCGGCACACTCCTGTTGGCACTCAAAATATGATCCCTGGCGACCAAGCCGCAAAGACGAATGATACGGCCCACTGAAGCACAGAAGCCGATGAAAATCAACTTATCGAGGGTCCCTCGAGCTGACGAAGCCCCAAGCCACCTTGAAGGGAACACCGGGGACCTCACCTCAGGAGAGTCAAAGTCAACCCGCAACCAATCGGCAGTGCGATCAAGCCTGCCCAATGATCCGGCATCGACTCTGTCATGCCGCTACCCCACATCCGACGTCCGATCAAGGACGACGGTCTACCTTATGATTCTCCGAAAGAGGAAGAATGCCCTCGGCCATCCACAACAAGGGGCCGGAGGTTCTGTCAGCAAGAAGATCCCGATCACCCGACACGGGTTCGGCTTCTCGCCCTAGTGAGCCCATTAGCGGCCGATGGATCGCCGTTCAAGGCGGAATTACCCAGGATGCAATGCCATCCTGCAAGGAAGCTTCGGACACAGGTCCGTCTTGATGAGAGGCACCAATCACAGTGCCGAAAGTCGTACCGACGGGACACCCGTGTGTCCGGACCGGAAGCACACGAAGTTCTGATCAAGGCCGTTCGTCGCGTCAAGAGCTTCGTCAACACCCCGTCAAGGCTCCCCGAGAGCCAGTACGAGAGAAACAGTCAACTGGAGTCTCCGGAACCATCCCCGGACCCACCGGCCTGGCCGTGCCTGGCAAACAGGTTAAAACGGCGCCGCTTAAAACGGCGCCGTCAAACCGGCGCGCAAAGATCAAATGGGGGCCTTCCCCGGCGCCGTCAAACCGGCGCGCAAAGATCAAATGGGGGCCTTCCCCGGCGCCGTCTATCCGGCGCGCAAAGACCAAATAGGGGCCTTCCCCGGCGCCGTCTATCCGGCGCGCAAAGACCAAATAGGGGCCTTCCCCGGCGCCGTCAACCCGGCGCGCTTCCTGGGGCGCCGTTTTAACTCCAAGGCTATATATAGCCTGTCGACAGAAGAGATAAAGGGGGGGGATTTGGAAAAAAGAAGAGAAGAGAGGAGATCAAGGGGGATCCGATCAAGAGAGGGAGCGGAATCAAAAAGAAAAAAAAGGGAATTAGAAAGAAAGGGGGGAGATCCAGGAGTGTTTCGATCCGACGAGTTCTCTGCCCAAGCGCTCGGCGGCCCTCATCCCGCTCCACCGGAGTCTCCCGGAATCGGAGAAGAAGAGCGCCCGTTCTTGTCTATCGAGGTGGGTTTGTCCGTGTTTCATCCGGCGAATCCTTCTGCCCCGCTTTGAGTTTCTTCCTACTGGCAGAATGTAAGTGAAGGAGGGGAGGGGCGATGATATGAGCCTCACCTCCCCTCCCTCACGATGTTTTCTTTTCTTTCCCTCTTCTCGTTGTAACAGGTTTCGTCTGTTAATGGAAACGGCGGCCGAGCGACAACGCCGGCGCCGGAATGCATATTCCCCACCTATCTATTTGTGTCTTTCATATGAATGAATGAAACGTGGGTCTCTGGTCGATGCCGTAACCCCCTGTTCTTCCCTGTTGCCTCACCTTATTCCTTATAGCCGGTGAAACGGCGCCGTGCGATGATGCTGGCACCGTGGAGGATGAATGCAGAGCACCGCGGGTTTTCTGTCCGAATGATTTCCTTCTCGTCCTGTTTCCCTCGGCGCTACATGCCCTACTACGGTAGGGGCTACATCAATTTCCCCTCCCCGGGGGTTTTCTTTTATTCCGATGCGACGATCGAGTTCCGCATTGCGCGTGCTGTAAGCCTCGTGGTCGGAGACACACTTGTGTGTGCGCATCTCTGTCCACTCCCGCTTAAGGGTTAAACCCTATGCCTTCCCTTTGCCTTCCTCATAGACCAGAGGGAAAGAGAGGATCGCCTCTGTGCCGAGCCCTCGATGGCTATTTCACAGGCATAATTTACATGCCCCTTTCCCAGGTCGCCATGCCAAACAGATAACATATAAGGATCCACTCATTTAGCCTGTCGGTTTCATATTTCTAACATAAGCTTAACAGCTCGTTTGTCCACTTTCCGTGGAACTGCGTCGTGCATCGCCTCTGCATTTCAGGGAGTCTGCTCTGTAGTACTACTCCAATGTCCGGGGAGGGGAATATTCCTCTAATCTTCCATGTTGGTTATCCGGTTGATAGGGGCTTATCTATCGATGATGAGTGTCCCTGTGGACCATTGGATGTACAGCAAAGGGGGGGGCTAAGCCCTACAGTTTAAAATCCACAGTCCTTAATGGACTTTGTGGTGGCCGTGAGACGCGTGTACCCCTCGTAGGCTGGCCCTCGGGGTTCCCTTCTCTACTCGGTCGTCCCGACTAGAGTAGTGTGGTGATTTGGGTTGCATGCCCCTCGTAGGCTAGCCCTCGGGGTTTTCGCTCCCACATCGAGTCACCTCACTCACTCACCGTTACCCACGGACTCGGTGCCCCTAGCAGGCTAGCCCTCGGGGTTTCCTATCCGTTCGGGTCTGCCGGCCGCCGTGCGCCACCCGGCTTTTAGGGGTGTACTCCGCCACGTGAGTACTCCCTGCGTCTCCCCGACAATCCTTTGGGATGGGGAGATGCTGCCGAAATTTCGGCTCGAACGAGTTAAGCTCGGAACAATCGCCTCACGCGAGCCCATGACTCGGCACCGATTCCGATGAATAATCAACTTAATAAAATTCTCAAAACCATCCAAAATCTTAATAAATCTATGAATAAACCAACGAGGCCCCTGCCTCCTTGAAATCGGGCTAATTCAGCGCGTTCATGCGCGATCACGCTTTAAAACGGCGCGCCCTTCCCGGCGCGGTCTTCCCGGCGCGGCCTTCCCGGCGCGCCCTTTTCGGCGCGCCCTATCCGGCGCGCCCTTTCCGGCGCGCCCTTCCCGGCGCGCCCCAGCTCCCCACGCCGTTTTAACGGCCTGCCCCTTTACCTACGGTTATGGCGCCGTTTTAAGCTTTTTACCTACGTTTCAGGGCGCCGTTTCAAGCGTTTTGATCCCTGTCTTCGCATGCACTGCACCGGTTTCGTTCCGAATCGTGTCGTCGCATCATTCTAACCCCTTTCCCACTTATGGGATGATTTCTTATGCTAATCACAGAGGGGTGCAAGTCCTTCAACTAATAATCATCAGGTAGTTCCCTTTTCCGGCTTCGACAGCCCGATATCTCGGCAATTAATCAAAGGTGTTCCCCCCTCGTGGGGGATGTAATTAACGCCATAGCCTTTATGGTATGGCGGACTGCTGGTCCCGACCGAACCTCACATTCGCCCTACATGGGTCAGGATGAGCGCATCATAAATCGTCACGCATGTGACTGGCACGCCCGCGTCGTCAATCAGTCAGTTGACTACAAGTCAGTCAATTGGTCGATCGACCCGCGAAATAAATGAATGAAAAATACCAACGAAAAGGAGCGAAGGAAAAGACGGTCGAAACAGTCTGGCACGCCCGGTGGGACCGGTGTCACCTTTCATCTCTTTGCCGAGATATTCGGGCTTCGAAGCCCTTTCAAAGACTACTGATTGTTTTCCTGTCTATCTTTTCAGTGCAAACAATGACGACTCATGGAATAGCTGGCGTCGACTTCGACCAATCGATAGTCGCCGGACACGCGCAAGGGTACCTGGCGGTGCCCATGGAATTTGGTAGCTTTCCTCCTGCTGTGGGCTTCCCCAACTTCTTGGGGTTGGCCTTTGTCGACATGCTGGAAGTCGAGGCCATGGAACCCGTCAAGGAAGATGTGAAGGAAATGGAGCCTCTGAAGGCCCCCTGCCGCGGTGATTCGCTCAAGAACCCGGTTCCGGCCGCTAGCTGCCTGGTGCACCACCTGCTACGGGTGATGCATCCCACTGATATCAACAAGCCCCCTGGAGGACGTCATCGTCGCCAGGCTCGCAAGAACACTGCCGTGATCACCGGAACTGTCTCTCAGTCCGGAAAATCAATGCTGGTGGGAGGTATGCGTGTCTTCCTCAACGGGCGCACGGCACGGGTGACCCCAGATCGCGTCATCCCAAACGTCCCTGTCTACAACAACTATCAAGCTCTCGCTGGAAGGAGGGCAGAAAGAGAAGAAGCCGGCCACCATGGCCAAGAAAACCCGGCGCTCAGGCCGAGGAAATTCAAACAGGTGTGGGTTCCCAAGCGGACCCGACCTGCCTACCATCCAACACCCACCCGCCATCGTCCTATGAACGACGAGGCGAGAGCGAGAAGAGAAAGGGCTTGTCCCTGATGAATGAAGAAGAGGTGGTTGCGGATCCTCCGCGTCACAGAAGTTTCCGGGCTGTGGCCCGTCAAGCCAACGTCCCTGCCACGGGGCGAAGGTTCCAACAGCCAGCTGACAGAGCTCGACTGGCCTACATTCCTCCTGCTGGAGGTCGACCACTCTCCCCCATGCTACATCAAGAACGGGGTCAAGAAGAAATGGCCTGCCTGGTCAGAAGCTATTTCCGAGGATTGGGTAACACCTCACTCGGACAGCAGCGGCTGATGCAGACAGTCGCCACTGAAGAAAATTACTGCCCTTCAACGGCAGATGAAGAAGAAATAGAGGATATAATAAGGATGTCGTCGGTCGATGACAACGGACACAATGACGGCTCTGAGTTCAAAGCCGATGAAGCCTTCCCCGAGCGGGAAGAAAGAAGAAGAATTTCTGTGTTCGAGAGGCTGACCTTCCCGCAACAAGCAAGGCGGAGGGTCCATCGACAAAGAAGGAGGATGCAGGTTTTCACTTGCAACATGGCTGGCGTGTCCAGCCGATATGGGAAGCTTCCTGAAAACTCCCAAGAACTGGCTCAGTTGGCCGTACGGCCGGGACCAGCTACCCGCAGGACAGAAGCAGCAAGAGGGCTTCTGACAGCGATGAAAGAGAAACAGCCCCAGTCATACCTCCACTGGGATGACAAAGCCCCCGTCTTGACCGCTAATGTGGTAACAACGGAAGAAGAAGACGACGTACTCCTCGATATCCTGCCCGAGGGTACGTCCGGGGAAACAACAAAAGGTGTCCCCACCACTATAGACCCATCAGTCTTGATGCTGCTGCAAAGATATCAACGGGAAATAGATTCCCTGAAGAAACAGCTGATGGAGAAAACTGAACACTCATCAGCCTCCAAACCACCCGAAGTCCAAGGTGAATCATCCCGGGGAGCGGCTCGTCGAGACGACCCTCCACCACTTTGCACACCACCCCAGCCGTCAGAGCCAACTGTGACGACAGCACAACAGCGGCCGCCATAGCCTCAGTCGCTGCTGCCTCCGGTGCTTCCTCAGGTGCACCCAACACCCCCGCTGCTGCATCCTCCACAGGCGACCACCCTGGTCACCCCGTACCTGCAGCCAGCACACTTCTATCCGGAGCCAGTCGACCCCACGGTCGTGAGCCGGATGATGGTGGAAAGGATGATCGAGCTGAAGCTCGCAGAGAAGAGCGAAGGCGACTACGTCGCATTCGATGCCTACCGGGTGCCCTACCCGCAACACCATGCGGCTAAGCGACTTCCCCCGGGAGTCAACAAGCCGCCCAAATTTGACAAATTCAACGGGAAAGGTTCCCCAAAAGAACATATTGCATATTATATGACCGTTATGGGTGATCTGTCCACCGACGAGTCATATCTGCTGAAATTCTTCGGGTCCTCGCTGACGGGGCTCGCATTTGAATGGTACTCCAGCCTCTCGGCCGGGTCAATCAATGACTGGTCAGATATGCAGAGGAAATTCAGGGAAAGATTCCATGTCACAGAGAGGGAGGTCACAGTGGCCGAACTCTATTCGACAAAACAAAGGGCAGATGAGACCGCCCTTGACTACATCAAGAGGTGGAGGAACCTCGGAATGAGATGTAAGCGGCCCCCGCATCAGGAGGACGCTGTGCAAATATGTAAGCAAAATCTCAGGAGGGAGGTCTTGGAAAAAATGATCGGGATGGAAATACGGTCGTTCGACCGGCTGAATAATGTGGTGGCCGAGGTAGAGGCTTTTCTAGCCAAGCCCGTCCCGCCGTCAGCTGCCAGCACAGCCCAGAAAGGCAAGGCGGCGGAACGGCGCCCCACACCCAAAGAAGCGAATGCGCTTGATATCAAGGCATTCGAACAACAAAAGGAGAAAGGCAAGAAAGCGGCTTCCCCGCAACCTGCAAAAGCTCCAGATGACAAAGAAGGTCCTTCGCTGAGGGACAAAATGAAGAAGGCTTATTCCTTTCCTAAGAATAAAACTCGCATCCTGTTCGACTGGGTAACGGAATATGACATGGTCACTCTGCCTGAGCCAAGGAGACCAGAAGACCTGAAAAGAAAAGACAGTCCGAGATTCTGCCCCTACCACCAAATGTTGGGACATTCAATCGAAGACTGCTATGTTTTCAAAGACGTCATCGAGGGGATGGTGAAGAAAAATGAAATAGAGCTAGGAGAATACAAAGTAGACCCTCCTCAGCCACATGAAGCTCCTCCCAGAAGGGCGACAGTCAACATGGTCTCCCTCTACCAGGCACTACCTGAGGAGATCTCTGAAGCAAGCACACGGAGCACCTACGAAATCCATTTCCTGGAGCCCGTGAAAGAAAAGCAAGGGTGGCATCCCGTCCCTGTGAAGCACAATAAGAAGAGGGCACCCTGCCCGAAAGAGGGGGCACATATCCGTGGCGTCACGCCCCGGCCTGCTCCGCCAGTGATAGCGCCTACGTGGATTACTCCATCTGCAGCTATCAGAATACATGCACCCAACAGAAGGAGACAGACTCCCCTGCCAGTGGTCAAGGAAACCAACCCCGGGGTCCTTCGACTGCAACACCTGATTGAAGGGCTAGATGAATATGTACAGCCCGAATTGAAACCCCTGCTCGTACGGGACTACGTCCCATGGCAGGAGCTGGAGCAACTCTCACTCAAGCAGACGGAGGAAGCTGAAGCAGCACCCCCTGAAGCGAGCAGTCTATTCTGGGGGCAGGTGCCCGCAGAAGCAAAAAGGAAAAAGAAGCAAAAGAAGAAGAAAAGAAAGGCCGTTGGCGCCAATAAAGCACAGGTTGTCTCCTGTAATACACTATCAGCCCTCTTCAACCTACCCGGGGAAGAGGAAGAAGAAGAAATATGCTTTACACCCCACACTGGGGAAAGCAAGGTCGAGGCCGCCACTGCTGCACATGCCACGCGGTCAGGCCGAAAATGGGGGCGCCAACCCCCACCCAACCACAATATTGTGTTCAGAGGGGAACAACCCTACAAGACACCTCCGCCGGAGGTCAAGGGAGTTCAAATCCCTCCTCCGTCCGGTCTATACAACAAGAGCGGGGGCAAGGCTGTCCCCTCATTTCTTGAATTTATGAAGATGTCAAAGGGGAAACAGCCTTGTCAAGACGCCAACCCTACACCCGGGGTCAATCACCCTCGGCCAGTGCAATCTACGGAGGATACAAATGCAGATGGGGCTTGCCCTGTAGCAACCAATAAAGAAGACTCGACAGTCGGTGCCAGTCGAGAGGGTGCCGAGTCCGAGGAAGATGAAGCAGGTCCGTCTGGACCCACAAATCAAAACCTTCCTAAGCCCAGATGGGTTGAGGAGATGAAGCTCTCCAATGTCCGGGCTGGAAGCCGAATAATGAAGCTGCTCAAGAAGCTCCCTGCTCGTTTTACGATCTGGGAAATTCTCTCTTTGAGTGAAGAAACTAGACAGGCAATCATCACTGCTCTGCAGACGCCTGCCCAGTTTGAAACCTGCATAGCTGAGGCTATACCAGAAGCCAGTATGACCTTCTCTCCAGAAGACATGCTACTGCCTACGGCCAGTCACAACAGGCCGCTATATATGAAAGGGCACCTGAATGGAAGAGAACTGAACCGGATTCTGGTCGATCCTGGCGCAGCAGTCAACATCCTGCCATATAGAATATACGAGAGGTACCACTTCAATGTGCATCTCGAAAAGGCCGGGGATATGCGTATCGCGGGCTTCAACCAGAAATGTGAAGTATCTATGGGGGTGGCAGAATTCACACTGACTCTGGCAGATTTCACTACAACGGTGCAGTTTCACGTCATTGACTCTCGCACCTCCTACAAAGCACTGCTCGGCCGCCCATGGCTGCATGAAAACTTGGTGGTGCCCTCCACGCTCCACCAATGCATCAAATACAGCCTCCAGGGGAAGGAGGAAAGGATATTTGCTGACATCCACCCATTCGAGGTGTTTGAGTGTCACTTGGCGGACGCCAATCTGTATACGGGGTCTCCCCGGAAGACTTCTAAAACTGAAGCCCCCGTAGGGGCATCGAAGAATAGATCGGGTGACGGTTGGTATCCACCACCGCCGCGCGGATATGTCAAGCCGAAGGTGGTCTCCCACATCACGGCTTCTGGGAATGCCGGCAGGGTGACACCCCCAGCATTATACCCCAAAGCTAAGGAAGTGCATGTTGACCGACAACACGACCGCATCGGAGTCCCGGCCGGCCTCACCAAGCCAGTCTCCGGCCTCGATGGTCCCACCGTCGAACCTTTCAAAGCTTGGGAAGTGGCACAGGAAGATGGGCACAGCAGCTTATTCTATACAGCTGAGGAGCATCCTACTCAGGAAGACACGGATTGCAGCCTCCCTGAAGATCTAGCCAACCCACGGGTTCCTGTGCAGGGCCTGGCATTCACCACTGATCGGACGGCCAGGATGTTTCAAAAGCAACACATCCCTCCCGATCAGCCTCAAAAACGCAAGGAAGCTTTCCAGAAGATGTGGTATCCTGTAAATCTGGACAAAGAAATGAGACGTGTCTCTCAACACCCGGGTCTGGGTTTCACCCTGGAAGACTACTATTACAGTGGGCGGTACGAGGTGGACACCATCTCCACCTTCTATCCAACTGAAGACAGCCCCCTGGGGGCAACCTTTGATGAATATCCGGCGGAAGCCGAACATGCTGAATTAACCATATCCGAGAATCAACAAATGGAGACCTTGATCTCATGCCGATGCTGGGAGCAGGTCCATCCTGAAGGAGCGGCCTTTCAGGCCGAATTTGATACAGCTAGCAGCAGCGGAGCCGAAGATGCTCAAGGAGCAGAAGTCTCTCCCTCCGCATGGGTCATGCTAATGACGACTTCAACACCCTTTCTGACAGTCAACAGAGCCTCGGTTTACTCCAATCAAGGGGAGCCGGCTACCAGAAAAGAAAAAGCCACTTCTGTGGAAGACACAACTGTCCCAGAAGGCGAGACTCCCTCAACTCCTGCTACCAACCCAATAGGCTGTCCGAGTCCGGCGGCAAATAACTGCTGGCCTGTCATGGCTGCAACCTCACCTACAAGCACTGAAGCTGTCCTCTCGCCCTCGGGAGCTGCACCGGCAATGGATCTTCTAATAGAACAATCCGCCCAGCCGCTAGCACAAGAGATCAAGAGACCCCATGAAGCTCTGGCGGTGTCTGACGAGGAAGTCGAAGTACTCGACCCTCAAGATGGTATTCCAGACTTCGTCGACCTCCAGCCGGCACCTCCGGAAATAGAAGACGGAGGCCAAGCCACAGTCGATGAACTAATAGAAGTCAACCTGGGAAATGAGAAGGACCCTAGGACTACCTTCCTCAGTGCCCAACTGTCCCCAGAAGAACGGGAGCTATACATCCAGCTGCTGCTAGAATACCGGGATTGCTTCGCCTGGACTTATAAAGAGATGCCAGGTCTAAACCCTGCTGTCTCACAACATGAGCTAACAATCAGTCCCGAAGCCGAGCCGGTGAAACAACCACCGCGGCGTATGAGGCCAGAGCTCATCACCCGAATCTGTGCTGAAGTTGACAAGCTCATTGATGTGGGATTTGTTGAAGAAAATCAGTACACCACCTGGCTGGCAAATATCGTCCCTGTGAAGAAGAAGAATGGACAGATCCGGATTTGTGTTGACTTCCGGGATCTAAATAAAGCTTGCCCTAAAGATGACTTCCCGGTGCCAATAACCGAGGTAATGATCGATGCTACAACCGGCCATGAAGCCCTGTCATTCATGGATGGGTCGTCCGGCTACAATCAGATTTGGATTGCGGAGCACGACCGGGTCCATACTGCTTTCCGAACTCCCAAAGGCATTTATCATTACAAGAGAATGCCATTTGGACTGAAGAATGCTGGCGCAACCTATCAGCGCGCAATGACTAAAATTTTTGATGAATTGCTCTACCACAAGGTCGAGTGCTACATAGATGACCTGGTGGTCAAAACCCGAAGAAAAGAAGATCACCTGCAAGACCTCCGGATTGTTTTTCAGAGGCTGAGGCAACATGAGCTAAAAATGAATCCTATGAAATGTGCGTTCGGAGTGTCGAGCGGAAAATTCTTGGGCTTCATCGTCCGACATCGGGGAATCGAGATAGACCCCGCAAAGATCAGGGCGATTCAGGGGTTACCTCCACCAAGGAACATCTCCGAGCTGAGGTCACTACAAGGCCGCTTGGCTTATATCCGGCGGTTCATTTCCAATTTGTCAGGGCGATGCCAGCCTTTTCACAAGTTGATGATGAAAGATGTTCCCTTCTATTGGGATGAAGATTGCCAGACAGCCTTTGACAAACTAAAGGATTATCTGAAGACTCCTCCAGTATTAGGCGCACCGGTGAAAGGACAGCCGTTGATACTGTATATAGCAGCTACACACAACTCTCTGGGGGCAATGCTAGCCCAGAATAATGAAGAAGGGAAGAGCAAGCCCTCTATTACCTCAGTCGGAGACTGGTCAGAACTGAAGAAAAATACACTTATATTGAGAAGATTTGCTTGGCACTAGTCTTCGCAGTTAAGAAACTCCGACACTATATGTTGTCGCATGAAATCAGCTTGGTATCCAAGGAGGATCCCCTGAAATATATCATGTCCCAGCCAGCACTCAGAGGCCGTCTGGGCAAATGGGCGGTGATCCTTATGGAGTTTGATATCTCCTACGTCCCGCGCAAGGCCATTAAAGGTCAAGCTATCGCAGACTTCTTTGCTGCGCATCCGGTACCCGGAAACTACCCGTGGGAACCAGAACTCCCCGAAGATGAAACTTTGGAAGCCGCTCAAGTACAGCCGTCCCCGTGGCAGCTATATTTTGATGGCGCTTCCAGAATTGACACCTCTGCCACTGGATCGGTCAGAGTCAGAGCAGGGGCAGGCATAGTCCTGAAATCCCCAGAAGGAGAAGTGGTGCATACATCCTGCTCCATAAATAAACCATGCACAAACAATGAAGCAGAATATGAAGCCCTGATAATCGGGTTGCAGATTGCTCTGTCCATGGGAATTCAGATGCTGGAAGCATTCGGAGACTCCATGCTAGTTATAAAACAGCTGGAAGGAGAGTTCGAGGTGCGAAAGCAAGAGCTCCTCCCCTATCACCAGTTGGCAACTCGCCTGATGTTGAAATTTTACTTCATCAGCGTTAAACACATCAATCGAGGCCGGAATGCTCAGGCAGACGCCCTCGCTAAGCTGGCTAGTTCGTTGGCAGTCCCGCCAGACGTAAGCCTGAATATAACAGTAATCAACCGCCGACAGGTCCCCAGTGTAACAGAGGATCTAACCGACGAACGGGAGATAGAAGTAGCAGTCGCTGAAAGGGTCCAGCAACCCGATTGGCGGGAACATCTTCTATGCTGGTTTCAACACCAGCAACTTCCAAAAGAAAAAGAACAGAGAATGAAGCTCCTAAGGATCAAGGATTCTTACGAGATGAGAAGCGGAACTTTGTTCCGGATTATGGCAGACGCCCGAAGGAAAATCCTACTCCGTTGCTTGTCGTCAGCAGAAGCGGAACAAGTAATGCAAGAAGTTCATGCAGGATCGGCTGGAGCACACCAGGCCGGTCCGAAAATGAAGATAGAAATAAAGAAATTGGGCTATTATTGGCCCACTATATTCAATGACTGCTGCAAGTTTGCCAAAGCCTGTCGGAAATGTCAAGAACATGCCAATGTGGCGAGGAGACCTCCAGTGCCGCTGCATCCCACTCTACCAAGTTGGCCGTTTGCTCAGTGGGGCACGGACGTGGTGGGGCCACTACCAGCATCTTCATCAGGGTGCAAATACATCTTAGCAGCTACAGACTACTTTTCCAGATGGGCAGAGGCAGTAGCACTAAGAGATGTGACGGGAGAACTAGTTGCAAGGTTCTTCCGACAAAATGTAATATTCCGGTTTGGGATTCCCAGCCGAATCATCTCTGATAATGGCAGCCATTTCAGAAATCAGAAGATTTATCGGCTAGCCGACAAATACAAAATTGACTGGAGGACATCGTCCCCCTACAACCCTCAAGCCAATGGATTAGCAGAAGCCTTTAACAAGACTTTATGCACGTTGCTGGCAAAGACTGTCAAGTCTAATAAGAAAGATTGGGAAGAAAGGATGTACGAGGCACTTTGGGCCTATCGTACCGTCTATAAAACCCCAACCGGCTGTTCACCTTTCTCCCTCGTCTATGGGTCGGAAGCTGTGGTGCCAATCGAACTTGAGGTGCCCTCGTTGCGAGTTGCCATCCAGCACGGACTAGTCAGTGGTGAGCAAGACAATGCAGAAAGAAGACTGGAAGAGCTCGCTGAGCTCGAAGGAAAACGCCTCCTGGCGCAACAAAACATCCAACTCTATCAAGCTCGCATGGCCCGCGCTTTTGACAAGTTAGTCAAGGGTCGAGAGTTCAAGAAAGGAGACCTGGTAATGGTCAAAAGAAGAGAAGTAATGGCCTCTAACCCCAAAGGGAAGTTGGTCGAAAACTGGGTCGGACCGTATATCGTCCGCCGAGTATATGAAGGAGGAGCCTACGTCCTGGTGGACCACAAAGGAGTCATCCAGTTCTCTCCCCTCAATGGAAAACATATTAAGCTGTATCACGCAGCGCAACCAACCCTCCCCGAGTGATCGGACGGAGCTACCTTTTTCCTTGATTAGCGGCATTCCGCCCTAATCAAGCTACCCTTTCCTTGATTAGCGGCATTCCGCCCTGATCACATTCCGCCCTAATCGAGCTACCTCATCTCGGTTAGTGGCATTCCGCCCTAACAGAGCTACCCTTTCCTTGATTAGCGGCATTCCGCCCTGATCAAGCTACCTTTCCTTGGTTAACGGCACTCCGCCCTAATCAAGCTACCCTTTATCTTGGTTAGCGGCACTCCGCCCTAATCGAGCTACCTCATCTCGGTTAGTGGCATTCCGCCCTAACAGAGCTACCCTTTCCTTGATTAGCGGCATTCCGCCCTGATCAAGCTACCTTTCCTTGGTTAACGGCATTCCGCCTTAATCAAGCTACCTTTCCTCGGTTAGCGGCACTCCGCCCTAATCGAGCTACACTTTTCCTTGGTTAGTGGCACTCTGCCCTAATCGAGCTACCCTATCTTGGGTAGTGGCATTCCGCTCTAATCAAGCTACCATTCTTTATCTCGGTTAGTGGCATTCCGCCCTAGTCAAGCTATCCCTGCCCTTGGTCAGCGGCATTCCGTCCTGATCGAGCTACGTTTTCCTTGGTTAGCGACACTCCGTCCTGATCAAGCTATCCTTCTTTGGCTCTCATTCCGAATAAAAAAAAATAAATAATAATAATAAAAAATTAAATAAATAAATAAAAGAAAATAATAATAAATAAAATAAAAATGGGGTTAAAAATAGAGATACCCCGCCAGACTTGCTCCTCTATCGGGACGAGTGCAAAAATGGCTATAACCCAGCTGTGGCGAAAACCCGAAAGGGCGTCGCAGGCAAAATCGGGTACCCCGTCACGTGAAAACCCGAAAGGGCGCGTGGGCAAAAGCAAGAGGGGGCTGACTTCGGCGAAAACCCGAAAGGGCGCTTGAGTCGGTAAAGTGGTAATTTCCAAATCCCTCTCCTATTCTCCACCTAACAAACCCCGAGAGGGACAATCATCAAAGTCTCGCCGGTAATCCGTGAACAAACCATTTTCGACCCTCGTCATCATCGGCGAGATCGGTCGATCTCTACCCTCAACTTGGACCCTACGTCCCTGTTGACAACCCCATCCTTGTTTTGGCAATATCTCATGTCGACGAACAAACCCGTGGTCGACCCTCGTCATCATCGGCGAGATCGGTCGATCTTCATCTTTGACTCGGATCTTACATCCTTGTTAACAAACCATATCCTTTGCTTCGACATCTAGCCAGTGTCGACGAAATGAACTAAAATCCGAGCCTTGTCATCATCAACAAGGCCGATCAACACTCTCGCGGTCCAGCTCTTCTGCACCTCGAACTCAAAAAATAATAAAATAAAAAAAGGGGTTAAAAATAGAGATACCCCGCCAGACTTGCTCCTCTATCGGGACGAGTGCAAAAATGGCTATAACCCAGCTGGGGCGAAAACCCGAAAGGGCGTCGCAGGCAAAATCGGGTACCCCGCCACGTGAAAACCCGAAAGGGCGCGTGGGCAAAAGCAAGAGGGGGCTGGCCTCGGTGAAAACCCGAAAGGGCGCTTAGGTCAGTAATGTGAATAAAAAAAATTGAATGATGAATAGTGATGAACCATCCGCCGTCCAAAAGGCCACTTTCAAGGTCGTGACGAGGATCTTCATCCGATATCCCACTTATACACGTCCAGTGTCTCTACCCTTTTCGACCCTTGTCACCATCGGCAAGATCGGTCGCTACCCTTCTGATTTTTGTCATCATCGGCAAGACCATCTACCCTTTTCGACCCTTGTCATCATCGGCAAGATCGGTCGCTACCCTTCCGGTTTTTGTCATCATCGGCAAGACCGTCTACCTTTTCGACCCTTGTCACCATCGGCAAGATCGGTCGCTACCCTTCCGGTTTTTGTCATCATCGGCAAGACCGTCTACCTTTTCGACCCTTGTCATCATCGGCAAGATCGGTCGCTACCCTTCCGGTTTTTGTCATCATCGGCAAGACCGTCTACCTTTTCGACCCTTGTCACCATCGGCAGGATCGGTCGCTACCCTTCCGGTTTTTGTCATCATCGGCAAGACCGTCTACCTTTTCGACCCTTGTCACCATCGGCAAGATCGGTCGCTACCGATACAGTTTTTGTCATCATCGGCAAGACCATCTACCTTTTCGACCCTTGTCACCATCGGCAAGATCGGTCGCTACCTATAACGGTTTTTGTCATCATCGGCAAGACCGTCTACCCTTTTCGACCCTTGTCACCATCGGCAAGATCGGTCGCTACCCTTCCGGTTTTTGTCATCATCGGCAAGACCGTCTACCTTTTCGACCCTTGTCATCATCGGCAAGATCGGTCGCTACCTATAACGGTTTTTGTCATCATCGGCAAGACCGTCCACCTTTTCGACCCTTGTCATCATCGGCAAGATCGGTCGCTACCCTTCTGGTTTTTGTCATCATCGGCAAGACCATCTACCCTTTTCGACCCTTGCCACCATCGGCAAGATCAGTCGCTTTCCCCCCATTTCCTGGGTTCCCCGGGGATGTACATGGGCATACCATATGTGACTGACTCAGTCAGGCTGTCCCGCTCCGCCAGTAGCGCTCCTTCAGCTCTGCGGACCAGGATTAAATCACGCTTCCCACCGAGGTTGAAGCGCTCAAGAAACGCCATCAGGTGCTTGTCTTTGGGGTGGTCCCGTCTGATGTCGTCCCCTCGGTCATACCTGAATTGGTTGCCGTCGAGGATCAACAAATGGCCGGTGTCGACTGTGTCGGTTTCTGAGTCCGAAGACTCAGCCACCACGGCTACACGTCGGAGCCCCCGATCAAGGGAATGGACGTTCCCCCATGTCACGGCGACCCGAGATACAGAGGAAGAAGAGCCGGAAGCCATGTTATCTGCAAAACAGAACCCGGAAAAGAACAAACAAAAGTCAGAAATTAGTGGATCGAAACAATATTTCTGACGAAATTTCGGCAGCATCTCCTCAGCTCGAGGGTTTGCCAAAAAGAAAGCGGAAGCCGTCCACAGAGGGAGCAGCCCCTAAAAGCAGCCATAGGCATTAAGCCAAGGCCAAATGGGACACCCGAGGGATCTAGCTCCGAGGACAAGTCCTACAAAGAGCCTCCCGGGGCCCGAAGAATGGGTTCAAAACCCGAAGCAATAAACCACTCAACTCACCTACTCACAGGCGAAAATCGCCCGAGCTCAGAGCTCACTCGGCGCCGCGAGAGATGGAGAGAGGAATGAGGAGAGAGAAAAAAATATTGCAAATGAAGACTGAAGAAGAAAAATGGAGAAGAGAGCCTTTTATAGGCCCCCCCTCTCATCTCGTTAAAACGGCGCGCCCCGGAGCGCGCCGTTTTAAGCAAATGGCGCGCCGGGGAGGGCGCGCCGTTTTAACTCCAGAAAGGGGTAGGGCGCGCCGTAAAGGCCGCGCCGTTTTAACCCCGAAGGCCCAGGGCGCGCCGTAAAGGCCGCGCCGTTTTAACGCTCGAAGCAAAGGCCGCGCCGTTTTAAGCAACGCCGTCAGGCTTCCCGCCTCGTCCGACGGGCATCCGGAGCCAGAATTGAGCGCCGTTCGAGCTCTCGTCATCACACGAAGCTCATCCGTAGGCACTGCTGCACTCCTGCCTCGCTTGCACCACCCACGTCTGGGGGGCATTTGTTGGCACTCAAAATATGATCCCTGGCGACCAAGCCGCAAAGACGAATGATACGGCCCACTGAAGCACAGAAGCCGATGAAAATCAACTTATCGAGGGTCCCTCGAGCTGACGAAGCCCCAAGCCACCTTGAAGGGAACACCGGGGACCTCACCTCAGGAGAGTCAAAGTCAACCCGCAACCAATCGGCAGTGCGATCAAGCCTGCCCAATGATCCGGCATCGACTCTGTCATGCCGCTACCCCACATCCGACGTCCGATCAAGGACGACGGTCTACCTTATGATTCTCCGAAAGAGGAAGAATGCCCTCGGCCATCCACAACAAGGGGCCGGAGGTTCTGTCAGCAAGAAGATCCCGATCACCCGACACGGGTTCGGCTTCTCGCCCTAGTGAGCCCATTAGCGGCCGATGGATCGCCGTTCAAGGCGGAATTACCCAGGATGCAATGCCATCCTGCAAGGAAGCTTCGGACACAGGTCCGTCTTGATGAGAGGCACCAATCACAGTGCCGAAAGTCGTACCGACGGGACACCCGTGTGTCCGGACCGGAAGCACACGAAGTTCTGATCAAGGCCGTTCGTCGCGTCAAGAGCTTCGTCAACACCCCGTCAAGGCTCCCCGAGAGCCAGTACGAGAGAAACAGTCAACTGGAGTCTCCGGAACCATCCCCGGACCCACCGGCCTGGCCGTGCCTGGCAAACAGGTTAAAACGGCGCCGCTTAAAACGGCGCCGTCAAACCGGCGCGCAAAGATCAAATGGGGGCCTTCCCCGGCGCCGTCAAACCGGCGCGCAAAGATCAAATGGGGGCCTTCCCCGGCGCCGTCTATCCGGCGCGCAAAGACCAAATAGGGGCCTTCCCCGGCGCCGTCTATCCGGCGCGCAAAGACCAAATAGGGGCCTTCCCCGGCGCCGTCAACCCGGCGCGCTTCCTGGGGCGCCGTTTTAACTCCAAGGCTATATATAGCCTGTCGACAGAAGAGATAAAGGGGGGGGGATTTGGAAAAAAGAAGAGAAGAGAGGAGATCAAGGGGGATCCGATCAAGAGAGGGAGCGGAATCAAAAAGAAAAAAAAGGGAATTAGAAAGAAAGGGGGGAGATCCAGGAGTGTTTCGATCCGACGAGTTCTCTGCCCAAGCGCTCGGCGGCCCTCATCCCGCTCCACCGGAGTCTCCCGGAATCGGAGAAGAAGAGCGCCCGTTCTTGTCTATCGAGGTGGGTTTGTCCGTGTTTCATCCGGCGAATCCTTCTGCCCCGCTTTGAGTTTCTTCCTACTGGCAGAATGTAAGTGAAGGAGGGGAGGGGCGATGATATGAGCCTCACCTCCCCTCCCTCACGATGTTTTCTTTTCTTTCCCTCTTCTCGTTGTAACAGGTTTCGTCTGTTAATGGAAACGGCGGCCGAGCGACAACGCCGGCGCCGGAATGCATATTCCCCACCTATCTATTTGTGTCTTTCATATGAATGAATGAAACGTGGGTCTCTGGTCGATGCCGTAACCCCCTGTTCTTCCCTGTTGCCTCACCTTATTCCTTATAGCCGGTGAAACGGCGCCGTGCGATGATGCTGGCACCGTGGAGGATGAATGCAGAGCACCGCGGGTTTTCTGTCCGAATGATTTCCTTCTCGTCCTGTTTCCCTCGGCGCTACATGCCCTACTACGGTAGGGGCTACATCAATTTCCCCTCCCCGGGGGTTTTCTTTTATTCCGATGCGACGATCGAGTTCCGCATTGCGCGTGCTGTAAGCCTCGTGGTCGGAGACACACTTGTGTGTGCGCATCTCTGTCCACTCCCGCTTAAGGGTTAAACCCTCTGCCTTCCCTTTGCCTTCCTCATAGACCAGAGGGAAAGAGAGGATCGCCTCTGTGCCGAGCCCTCGATGGCTATTTCACAGGCATAATTTACATGCCCCTTTCCCAGGTCGCCATGCCAAACAGATAACATATAAGGATCCACTCATTTAGCCTGCCGGTTTCATATTTCTAACATAAGCTTAACAGCTCGTTTGTCCACTTTCCGTGGAACTGCGTCGTGCATCGCCTCTGCATTTCAGGGAGTCTGCTCTGTAGTACTACTCCAATGTCCGGGGAGGGGAATATTCCTCTAATCTTCCATGTTGGTTATCCGGTTGATAGGGGCTTATCTATCGATGATGAGTGTCCCTGTGGACCATTGGATGTACAGCAAAGGGGGGGGCTAAGCCCTACAGTTTAAAATCCACAGTCCTTAATGGACTTTGTGGTGGCCGTGAGACGCGTGTACCCCTCGTAGGCTGGCCCTCGGGGTTCCCTTCTCTACTCGGTCGTCCCGACTAGAGTAGTGTGGTGATTTGGGTTGCATGCCCCTCGTAGGCTAGCCCTCGGGGTTTTCGCTCCCACATCGAGTCACCTCACTCACTCACCGTTACCCACGGACTCGGTGCCCCTAGCAGGCTAGCCCTCGGGGTTTCCTATCCGTTCGGGTCTGCCGGCCGCCGTGCGCCACCCGGCTTTTAGGGGTGTACTCCGCCACGTGAGTACTCCCTGCGTCTCCCCGACAATCCTTTGGGATGGGGAGATGCTGCCGAAATTTCGGCTCGAACGAGTTAAGCTCGGAACAATCGCCTCACGCGAGCCCATGACTCGGCACCGATTCCGATGAATAATCAACTTAATAAAATTCTCAAAACCATCCAAAATCTTAATAAATCTATGAATAAACCAACGAGGCCCCTGCCTCCTTGAAATCGGGCTAATTCAGCGCGTTCATGCGCGATCACGCTTTAAAACGGCGCGCCCTTCCCGGCGCGGTCTTCCCGGCGCGGCCTTCCCGGCGCGCCCTTTCCGGCGCGCCCTATCCGGCGCGCCCTTCCCGGCGCGCCCCAGCTCCCCACGCCGTTTTAACGGCCTGCCCCTTTACCTACGGTTATGGCGCCGTTTTAAGCTTTTTACCTACGTTTCAGGGCGCCGTTTCAAGCGTTTTGATCCCTGTCTTCGCATGCACTGCACCGGTTTCGTTCCGAATCGTGTCGTCGCATCATTCTAACCCCTTTCCCACTTATGGGATGATTTCTTATGCTAATCACAGAGGGGTGCAAGTCCTTCAACTAATAATCATCATGTAGTTCCCTTTTCCGGCTTCGACAGCCCGATATCTCGGCAATTAATCAAAGGTGTTCCCTCCTCGTGGGGGATGTAATTAACGCCATAGCCTTTATGGTATGGCGGACTGCTGGTCCCGACCGAACCTCACATTCGCCCTACATGGGTCAGGATGAGCGCATCATAAATCGTCACGCATGTGACTGGCACGCCCGCGTCGTCAATCAGTCAGTTGACTACAAGTCAGTCAATTGGTCGATCGACCCGCGAAATAAATGAATGAAAAATACCAACGAAAAGGAGCGAAGGAAAAGACGGTCGAAACAACTCCTAATTCAGCCTTCAGCGGTACACTCCATCATTTCTCCAATGAATATGTATATATGTACAAAAAAAAGTATAATAAAAGGAACAATAAACAATAATAATAGTGATAAAACAAAAAGGGGGGGGGGGGTAATTCCAACCAAATAATAAGCAAAGAGAAGCTAACAAAAGGAAGTGATGCTAATAAATGAGCGGTAATGATACATGTCACTCAAGGCAACTCACGAACATAACGACATGGTCTTCGTCTCCCCTTTTTGGATTCCGAATCCGGGAATATTGATGATGCTCTCGTAAGCCGACCTTCATCCTCGGGAGTCCTCTCTCTCGTCATGGTGACCGCTCGGCCTTACCTCGGGCCAATATCTCATCAGGGTCCCCTCCCTCACCGGGATCTGACTTTCCTCCCTGTATTAAAATTGCCGTCCCTCAACAGACATTCGCACGGATTCGTCTCCCGTTATCGTCTTGTTTTCCGTATGAACTTTTGTCCAAACATGGAATGGTCCATCAATGACCGACATAATCCGAGTATTCATGCCCTCACCTCGGGCTCACCGCGTAGCCCGACTACCTTTTCCTTCCTGCTTTGATTAGTATTTCTTTCGGTCATGGAGCCCTTATTTCTGACAATTAATCAAGGGTATTCCCCTCTCCGAGGGGATGTAAATGACGTTGTGACCTTTATGGCACAACGGGTCTCAGTGTCGACCCGAACCACACAATCGTCTGATTAGTCAGATCGAGCGCACAATAAATCGTCACTTTGTGACTGGCACGCCCACGCACCTAAATAAACGAACAACCCAATAAGTGAAAATAAGTGCGTCCACAGATGTTTAGGGCCCTACCCCTGTTATGTCCGTCTGGATTTCAGTATTATGCCATTTTTGTGGATGTATTTGGCAAATATACATGGTTATTTCCCACCCATAAAAAGTTGAATCTCCTTTCCCTCTGTTGTCGTTCCAACGCCATGTCGAGCGATATTTTCAAAAGAAAATTCACATGCTTCACTCTGGCTGGGGTGGCGAATATCGAGCTCTTCATCGACATCTTGACTCTGAAGGCATCCTCCATCTGATTTCCTATCTATACACTCCCGATCAAAATGGTGCTGTTGAACAGAAACACCGACATATTGTTGAAACTGCCCTTGCTCTTCATGCTCACGCCTCTGTTCCCCATTCGTACTGGGTGGAAGCCGTATCTACAACGATCTTCCTCATCAATCGCCTCCCCACACCGCTCCTTCACAATGACTCTCCTCTTCACAAGCTCTTTGGTGTTACCCCTGACTACACCTTTCTGTGCGTGTTTGGTTGTGCGCGCTACCCTTGGTTACACCCTTATTCCTGACTTAAACTTGAACCTCGTTCTGAGCACTGTGTTTTCTTAGGTTATAGTACTCAACACCAAGGGTACCGATGCTTGCATGTGTCTTCGGGTCGTGTGTATGTTTCGAGGCATATTATTTTTGATGAAGAAGATTTTCCATTTGTAGGCCAAATCTCCTAAGGTGGGTGTGGTGGTCCAACGATGGTAACTCCTTTCCATGGTGCCGGCATTCTTGGCCTTGGTCCTCGAACCTTCTCGCCGAATGCCCATGTCGCCACTGCACCTACCTCGGCTATCTCAGTCACGCCTTATGGCTCCTGCTAGTGGCTGTCGAGTGCTACCACTACTCCATTCATCCCCATCCAGCCACCAACCTCTTCCTCGCCGACGACATCATCATCTCCGCTCCGACCCATGGCTCTCTTCCATGGCATCCCTACTACCTCTGCACCAACAACTTCCACTTCGTCCACTTGTGCCACGAACTCCCCCGAGTCTCTCTCTCTCCTACTGTTCGCACTCAGACCTTGGCAGATATCTATGCAGCCATAGAGCTGGTTGCCCTTCCTCCGAGCCCATGTCTACCCACGAGCGTGCAGCCATCAGCTCCCCGAGGCTCTCTCGGTGACTAGTCCCATTGAACCAACCTATTTCTCATAGGCAGTTAAGGACCCAGCATGGCGTGCTGCGATGGCTTTGGAGTTCGATGCCTTTATGCGCAATGGCACATGGTCCTTGGTTCCTTGGCACACTCATATGAATGTGGTTGGATGCAAGTGGGTGTTCAATGTCAAACAACGGGTTGATGGATCGACATTGTAAAGCCCGTCTTGTGGCCACGGGCTTTCGTCAACAGCCCGAGGTTGATTGCTTTGACATGTTTAGCCCGGTGATTAAAATTAGCACCATCTGCCTGCTGCTTGCTCTTGCTGTCAACTCTCATTGGGTCGTCCATCACCTTGACGTCTCGAATGCTTTTCTCCATGGGCATCTCGAGGAAGTGGTTTATATGAAACAACCCCCGGGCTTCATGCATCCTCAGTTCTCGGCTCATGTCTGGCACTTGCATCGGTCCTTATATGCTCTCTGCCAGTCACCCTGTGTGTGGTTCAAGCGGCTGAGGATGTGGCTCTTTGAACTTGGATTTGTCGGGTCCAAGACCGACACCTCTCTATTCTTTCGTCGACAACGTCACCTGGTAATTTTTATCCTCATCTATGTCGATGGCATTCTCATGACATGCAATGATTTAGGGGGCATGTCATGCCTCATTTCCACCCTTGGTCATGAGTTTGCTATACGTGATTTTGGACCCGCCCACTATTTCCTCGGGGTCTAGCTCTGTCCTCATCCAATTGGGTGTATTCTTTCTCAATCCCTCAACATCATGGACATCCTTCGTCGCTCCAAGATGACAACTGTGTCCCCTCTCCACTCCATGGCCACCACGACTACTACAGACCCATCGTCGCCCCTTCTGGCTGATCCTGTGGAATATCGGAGTATTGTTGGGGCATTGCATTACGTCACCATCATGCGCCCAGATATTTTCTTTGCTGTCAATCACACGTGTAAACACATGCATGCTCCCTCCAAGCAACCTTGGGCTATGGTAAAGCACATCTTGTGCTATCTTCAAGGCACCCACACACATGGCCTACTCCTTCATCGATTGGGATTCTCCATGCCGACTACATGCCTACAATGATGCAGACTAGGCAGGTTCCACCTTTGATCGCCGGTCCACTAGTGGGTACGGGTACGCCATCTATTTAATTTGGACAGAACCTCATCTCCTGGAGCTCTAAGAAACAACCAATTGTAGCTTGTTCAAGCATGGAGGCTGAGTACAAGGCGAACGCTAACGCTATCTCTAAAATAATTTGACTTCAATTCTTGCTTCGGGAGTTTGGCATTTCCTCTCCAACGCCGATGTTGTGGTGTGATAACATTGGGGCCACATATCTCGCTGCTAATCTAATGTTTCATGCACGCACGAAACATGTGGAGATTGATTTCCACTTCGTCCGAGAACGAGTCTCTGCCAAAAGGCTTCTTGTCTCCTACATCTTCACCCGTGATCAACATACTAATATAGTCACTAAAATTTTCCCTCGGCAGCATTTTCAGGAACTCCGTGACAAGCTCAACATGGTTGCCCGACCATGACCTTGAGGGGACATGTAAAGGAACTATACATACCACCTTCCTCGGATGGGAAGGACGATGCTCCAAAAGATTTCAAGGATGTCTTGTTGTCTAAGATTTCCGATTCTGTGAGATCCTCTATGTTTAGGAAGGCTAAACAAAGTAAAGACTAATCTTAGGCGATGCAGCAATCCTAAAACTTCAACATTAGCAACTTTGCTTATGTTCACATGTCTTTATCTCTTTAGTCATGTGGGTATGAACATACGAATTGCCCTTCCATTGTAAATACTTGACTAAAAATAATGATTGTTACATCGCCTTACTAATTACACCTCATGGTGGTGTAGTAACTTTTTTATATTTTTTGAAAATTTGGGGGGGGGGGGTGAAGTCTACCCACCCCTTAACTGTACAAGACACTCTCTCACCCAATGACCTAAAATCTTAAAAAAAGTGTGTGAATAGTAGAAAATTCTATTCACACACTATTTTTTTTTACATTTTGGGGCGTCTGATGTCAAGATTGACATATATTATAAGCAAGAGGGTGGTGGGCCCCACCTCTTAAAGGTTTTCAAAAAAAACTTGTTACATCATCCAACAATGTAGTTAGATGGGTGGTGCAAGCATTGTTCACTTACTAATAGAGTGACTTTGAGAATAAAATTGACAAATAGATGACAATATTGAAAAATAATGCTTCAAATGAAATATGCTCGTTTCAAATGAAAGCTACGAGATTGGCAAATATATATAGATTTCTATTAAAATATACATATGTTTGAATTCTAATGTATATGCTTCAATCAAAATTTGTATTTGTCGATCTAAATTTGTATTTCTCAATTCAATCTCTAATTTTTAATTCTATCATCTATTTATCAATATTATTCTCTATTTGTGATAGAATCCCCTATTCTTTTAAACCTATAAATAAGATTAAATTTTAAATTTTTTACATATAAACCACGGTTACAAATGAATTTATAGATATACCACTCTTGAAAATACATTGGCAAACGTATCACTACTATTTTTAAAAAAATTCAGATATGTCATAGTTGTAATCTCCCGTTAACCCCTTTCAACATGACTATGGTTAAACGTAACAAGATAAACCACTATTTGTGATAGAATCCCCTATTCTTTTAAACCTATAAATAAGATTAAATTTTAAATTTTTTAAATATAAACCACTGTTACAAATGAATTTATAGATATATCACTCTTGAAAATACATTGGCACAGGTATCACTACTATTTTAAAAAATTTTCAGATATGTCATAGTTGTAATCTCCCGTTAACCCCTGTCAACTTAACTATGGTTAAGCGTAACAAGATAGAGAAAAAGATACAAATGTCCACAGTTATATCACTTAAGATTTGAGTTATTTAAAAAAAATCTTAAATAGAATCTTAAAATAAAAATAACACATAAAATAAAAGTATATAAATAGATATATTTTAGGCTTTAAACATTTTAAATGTTCATCTTCTCACTACAAGAAAAATCTGAAATACCGACAGTATTTTTCAAGGGAAACAATTTCGTCGGACATACGTCGAAACTCTTTTTACTTTCTAACGAAAAAATTTATGTCGAAAAAATGTCTGTAATTACGGACCTATTTTCGACGTATTAATTTGGTCGGAAATACATCGAAGCTTTTCGCCGGAATAAAATTTAGTCGGGAATACGTCAAAGTTTTTACGTATTTCCGACCGTATTAAATTTTGTCGGAAAGTCTAAAAGAAGGACAAGAAATTTATCAACAGATTCTGACAGAAAAGAATATGGTCGGAAATACATCAGAAAGTTGCGACGTATTTCCAACGCAATTGTATTATGTCGCAAATTTCCAACATATTTCTGACTAATCATTTGTCCGTCGGAAACACTTGATTATTTAATTATAGGAAGCGTGAAAAATTATGTCATTGGGTTCCGACGGAATAATTGTCAGTCGGAAATACGTCACATATTTTTTATATAACTGTTCAGTCGAAAATATGTTGGGACAGTCTGACGTAATTTTCGGCTCGTCGAAAATATTTTGGCCCATTATTTTCCGACAGAATAAGTTTTAGTCAGAAATACGTCAAAAATTTTAGACGTATTTTCAACTAAAATACGATCCGTCGTAAATATTAATTAATTTCTTTATTATTAATTACTGACATAAATACCGACGATAAGTTCGACGGCATCTCTTCGTCGATAATTATATTACTTCAGAAATTAGCAATGTAATCATGCCGACGTCCATATTACGTCGCAAATATGTCTGAAATCCGTCGAAAATTGACTTTCCGACGTATTTACGACGGAATATGGACGTCAGAATAATCTATTTTCCTTGTAGTGTCTTCCCTGACTCCTCGATGGGTTTTCCAAACCCGACAGCGATATCGTGAAGACCTCGATCGAGCTACTCATCGTCGAAATCTAGGGGGGTGGGGGGCAGAGTAGTAGGGACAGGGGTCGTCACCGGAGGGGAGAGAGAGGGGGATGGGGTGAGAGAGAGAGGGAAGTGTTGTGCCCCTTAGGCACAAGCATGTGCTATTTTGATTTGATGATAGCAATACTATTTTGTTTTGATGATAGCAACAAAGTGAGTGCATTTCTGTGCATCCTTTATCCTTGAGATCCCTGAGCATTCTGCATATGATAGCAACATGAATGATGATGAAATGATGTTCTGAGTGCATTTGATATTATGTTTTGATGATAGCAACATGAATGTTTATAACTGATATGAATGTTTATAACTGATATACTCTGTGGAAAATGCATATGACTGTGACTGGTATATTATCTGGAGACTGCATGTGTTCTGTCTGCATAAGTCTATTCGATGCATGTGTTCTGTCTGC
Source organism: Amorphophallus konjac (assembly GCA_022559845.1). Taxonomy (NCBI): domain Eukaryota; kingdom Viridiplantae; phylum Streptophyta; class Magnoliopsida; order Alismatales; family Araceae; genus Amorphophallus; species Amorphophallus konjac. The sequence goes on along the minus strand of CM040126.1, from coordinate 18,475,573 downwards.
AAGTCCATACATTGCATTCGCCAAGCCTGTACATCCATCTGCTTGCATTGAGTCTATACATTGGTGGCAAGTCCATACAGTGTCCTGCATTTAGGCAAAGTCTGTACAGCCGTTTGCTTGTCAAAGTCCATACACTCAACTGCCTTGTCTTGATCAAGTATGTACATCAGACTGTTTCATCATCAAGTCTGCACATTGGTAAAGTCTGTACATCGCCTTCAAAGCCTTCTATTGAAACCTCAAGTCTGTACAGCCTGAGAGTGCGTCTCACTGACTGTCTCATGCAAGTCTATACATCACTGTTCATGCACAGAGTCACCGTCTCATTTAGCGTCTCGTATGCATATAGTAAGTCTATACATCGCTACAGTAACGCAAGTCTATACATCGTCCGTCTCATGCATTGTCTTAGGCTAAGTCTGTACAGCCTATCGTCTCATGTAGCGTCTTATGTTAAGTCTGTACAGCGTTGTTCATATGCTTCAAAGTCTGTACAGTCTGCATCGCATGCACTTTAAATATGTCAAGTCTGTACAATGGTCTTGGCATATGCATTCATCAAGTCTATACGCTGGAAGACGAAGTCTATACAGCGTCTCACGTTGCATCCAGCAAGTCTGTACAGTGAGCGTTTCTTTGGTGAAGTCTGTACACTCACCAGTTGAACTACAAAGTCCATACATGGCTAAGTCTGTACATTGGATGTGTCACAGACAAAGTCTGTACAGTGAGCGTCTCATTGGTGAAGTCTGTACACTCACCAGTTGAACTTCAAAGTCCATACATTGGACTATAGCTTGCACGAAGCTAAGTCCATACATCGCTCAAGTCTGTACAGAGTCCAACGTCTCGTTCATGCATTGTTCACAAAGTCTGCACATTCTATTGTTCATGAAGTCTGTACACTGGAATGTGTCCTTGTGCATCACATTAAGTCTATACATTGCATTGGCTAAAGTCTGCACAACGTCCGTCTCATTTAGCGTCTAAGGCAAAGTCAATACATTGCTGCAATAACGCAAGTATATACAACGTCCGTCTCATTTAGCGTCTAAGGCAAAGTCAATACATTGCTGCAGTAACACAAGTATATACATTGTCCGTCTCAATGAGCGTCTCATGCAAGTCTATACATTACTGGTTCATGCATCAGTCTTCTAAGTCCATACATTGGACTGTAGCATGCATTTGACGATGGCATCAAGTCTGTACAGTGGACCGTCTCAATTAGCGTCTTATGCATTGAGCAAAGTCTATACAGACTTCAGCGTCTCATGCAGCGTCTTATGCAAAGTCCATACATTGCACTGTGCATCCTTCGTTGAACTTCCAAGTCTATACATTGAAGCAAAGTCTGTACAGCCATCAGTGATCTCCCAAGTATGTACATCCAACTGTTCATTCTTGAAGTCTGTACATTGGAAGTTTTACCTATGTTTTCCTTCAAGTCTATACATCGGTAATTTTACCGTCGTTTCCCTTGGAGTTTATACACTGATCGCTTTACCGTCGTTTCCATTGGAAGTCCATACATTCGCTGCTTCTTTGTTCAAGCTATACAGCCTTTCATCTTGAAAGTCTATACATCGGGAAGTCTTCACATTGGCTGTTGAATAATGTGCAAGTCTGTACACTGGCCTAGCATTCAAGTCTGATCATTGGCCAAGTCTACACATCGGCACTGTAGCATGCATTTCGTAAAGTCTATACACTGCATGCCTCACTCTAAGTCTATACACTCGTGAGTGTCTCATCAAGTCCATACACTGGCATTGAGCTGAAGTCTATACAGTGCCTCAGGCTGAGCAAGTCCATGCATTGGCTGCTGTTCTTCAGAGTCTGTACATCGCAGTGAGTTGAAGGTTGCCTAAGTCTGTACAGCCGTTGGCTTCTTATATGAAGTCTATACATTGAAAAAGTCTATACACTGCTTCAGCTTTGTCTTCAGATAGTCTGTACAGAGTTCTTCACTTAAACTGATGACTTATCCGATGCTCTGTCTGACAGGGATTCTTACCGAGATTGATGACCTGGCTCGTGATCCCAGGAGGACGAGGTGTGCAGATGCTGACACGTGGATGGAATTACCTCGGATCTGGCGAATTCACTTGGGCAGGAACTGTGGAAGCCACGCACCCTTATACACCTGCTGCTGCTATATATTGAAGCCTTCGTCCTCAGTTGAAGGTTGATCGAAGCAGAAGCAGCAATAGCAGAAGAGCAGAGTGCAGAGACTTCGATCCAGAGAAGAGAAGAAGAAAAGAGTGAAGAAAAGAACGAGAGACAGAGAGCAGAGAAGAAGAAGAAAAAGAAAGAGAAAGAGAGATCGAGAGTTGAGAAGAAGAGATCAGCTGAAGATTATCTCAACTGGACCGTGGATCAAATCCAGGCCAGTCAGCTCTTGTAGAGAGCCAGATTTGTGCTTCATTTCTTTACAACTTTCCGGTGCTGTAGTGTCTGTTTTTCATTTTCTTTTGAACTCCTTTTTATCAAGCTGTTAGTCAGCGGGATTTGCAGAGGTGTTGCCTCTGGACGGCTAAGCTGTATTGCCCAGCGGGTTGCAGTGGTAGATTCCACTGGACAGCAAGCTGTGTTGCTCAGCGGGCGAGGAGGATTCCTCGGACGGCAAGCTGTATTGCCCAGCGGATTGTAGGCAAGCTGTGATGCCCAGCGGTTCAAGCTGTGAGTCAGCAGTAAGCCACACTCGGGTTGAGTGTGGGGTGGATGTAGGTCTGCTGGACCGAACCACCTAAAAACCTCTGTGCAGTGGTTTGATTTCTTCATCTGTTTTATTGCTTCCGCTAGATGCTTGCATAGGGGCGCTTCATGTGTTTGCTTCCAGTTCAACAGAGTTGATTAGCTGCACACGCTATCTGTTTGACACTGGTATTGTGTGTTGTTTGAATTGTCTAATTGCTGCGCTCATTAGATGTCTGCTTAGGAGTACTCTGCCTACAGGTTTACAGATGACTGAACTAGTTTTTCTTAGTTAGTCTTAGTGCTGTTATTCCTCTATTCTGAGCATTAGAATTTCTATTTGAGCGAATATTTTTAAAGGGTATTCATTCACCCCCCTTCTGAATACATAGCATCGAACCCAACACTTGGTATCGGAGCGGGTTGCTGTGCATAGGATCTAACAATCCGCAGCAGTTCCTGCTAGCTTTTGGTGCATATCAGAGTGGGTTTCTTCTGCTCATTGATTTGTTTCACTATCTTACTGCTTTACTTTGATCATCTGGTTTAGTGCATTTCTGTTTGGTGCATTTCATAGTGTGCTTTTTGTGTTCGTTATTTTGTTTCTCCGACTTAGTGCATTGCCTTGCTCATTTGGTCTAGGTGCTTCAGTTTCTCTGTGCTTTCAGATTATTTGTAATGGAACCAATCGTGCTGAAGGCTGGCTTCAGCAAAGCAAACAGATGCAGCCACAGTGGATCATTAAGCGAGAAAAGCAGCTTCTCAGGGTCTGAAATTAATGTAGACCACATTGCAATGCTGACCAGTGAATTCATGATATTTCTGAGAAAAGGAGAAGGAAAGCTTGGTGATGGCAGAAAGCAAATAAGGTACAGATCTAACCCTGCCAAGATTGTTGACACTAATGTTTGCTACACATGCAGGAAGGCTGGCCATGTGAAGACTGACTGTCCAAAATTCTCGAAATTCAAAGGGAACACCTCGGACAGTGAAGAAGAAGGAGAAAAGTCAATATGCTTAATGGCCAATCGGGGAAATGATGATGAGGAAACCTCATCTCAGGTAAGCTCCGGATCAGATGGAGTTTCTTTTGATGAATTGATAGTGATGTATGAAGATCTGTTCAAAGTGTCCAAGAAATTAAAATCTGAAAATAAAAAATTGAGAAAAGACATGATTCTTGAAGTCACTCGGTTGAAGGCAGAAAATGAAAACTTGAAATCTGAAAATGAGAACCTCAGAAATAAACACATTAGAGAAGATGATTCTTGTAAGGCATGTGCTATTTTAGAAGACATGATAAATGAGTTTGATCATGATAGTAATTTGCAAAAGGAATCAATCAAATCCCTGAAAGAGGAAAACAAATTATTGTTAGAAAAGAAAACTGAAGCTGAAGAAATTGAAAGTAAAATGCTTGAAGAAAATGCTCATCTGAAGGAACAAAATAAAAAGTTAATGGTTCTTAACACTGTTTTCTCTGAAAGATGGATGACGATTGAAAAAGAGAAATCAGTATTGAAAGAGTCTATCAATTGCAGTGATGAAGAAATTGCTAATTTTTTAATACACACTGCTGGTTTGGAAAATGAAATTGTGTTATTAAAAGAAAAACTGGCTAGTTGTGAAAAGGAGAAAGTTGATTCAGAAAATCTTATAATCTCCTTGGAAAGTAAAATTACTGAGCTGAATGGTACTTCATCTAAGGTTGCTAAGGATAAAGGCAAAATGAAAATATCATCGGAAGATGTAGTAAGTGATCAATGTGAGGAGATTGATAACATTTCTGAAATTAAGCAATCTAAGAAGAACCAGATGTACACCACTTTTATTCGTAGCTCTAGTTTAGCTAGCACTTCAGCTTCTTCTTCAAATATGCATGCTGCTAAGGAAATTCAAAAATGAAATAAAAATCAGAAAACCCCAAAAACTCAAAGGAACAATCTGCATGCTAAAAATTCATCTGATAAGTGGCATGTTTTAAATAAATCTAATGGTTCTTGTTCTTGTCATTATTGTGGTAAGCATGGACACTTTATGAGTGAGTGTTTTGTGATGAAACAAGATGACAGAAAGTATGTTAGAAAAGTTCTGTCTGATCAGAAAAAGGGTAATCTGAATGTTAAAGAATTTCATGCTAGAAATCATGTTTCTAGGAGACAGAATCTAAATTGTTTTTGTTGTGGGAAGTTTGACCACATTGCTGCTCAATGTTGGCAGAATCCGAGAAAGAGATTTAACTCTAAACCTGTTAATTTTCATGTTAACAAAAAGATGTTTGACAGGAATAACCTTGGCTCCAAAGGTAAGCACCCAAGGTGCTTCGAATATGGGAGGCATGGCCACACAGTCAAGGATTGTTGGCATGTACAAGGAAGTAGATTTAATTTCAAATCTGTAAAATTTCCTGCTCCCAATGCTGCTAGTAAGAAACAAAATATCCATGTAACAACAGAACATTTCATGCTAAGTTTCATAGGTCTCATGCTGCTGTTGATATGCATCATAGGACCAGACAATCTGTTGTTTCATGTTATTACTGTGGAAATTTTGGACATTCTATGTCTGATTATTTTCTAATAGAATTTGATGATAATGCTGCAAAAAGAATGTTTAGAACACCTGTCAGGGTAAATGCAGGACCCAAAGCTGCTTGGGTCCCTACAGGGTCAAATTGATTAAAATGTCGCAGGTGTGCCTTGGAAGCTGATGAATAAAGGGGTTAATGATCCAAGGCACTCAACAGAAGACCCCAGGATCCTACTCTTCAGGTTTGTTCTGACCATCCAGTTTAAAAATTCCATCATATGAAATTGTGAACTTGAAATGATTACATATCATGTTGATTTGTTGATATTGAACTGAAACTCTCTGAAATGTGAAATTGCACAATCATGCTTATGGTAATTCTCTTCTGCCTAATTTGTATGAATCATCATTTGAATTTGTGAGTATGAAAAAAAAATGAGAATTTCATGTTGATGTGCTTGTTTGATGTATGATCTTCTCTTGTCTAGCTGATCAGTCTGCATTCCAGACTCAGCTACTGAGTTTTACTCTGCATATATCTGATGCTCTTCTCTTGTCAATTGCTGAACTGAATTTGAATGGTTTTAGCATATACAGTTAATGCACTATATAGACTCTGTGTCAATGCATGTGTTTTGTGTCAATGCATTGCATATTTGTTATTAAATGCATAACTTGCACTGATTTTAAATTGGTCATTTAGTACACACAGTCAATGCATGTGTCTTATGTCTGCATACATCATTTGCATGACTGTCAATGAAGTTGTTCAATGCATGTAGGACTGCTTTATGTTGCATTGTCTTGCATAACCCTGGTACATCAAATGGTAAGCTACTAAAAGGCAGGGAAATCTGCCTGGAGGTTCTTACTATGTGTGAGATGGTCTTTGAGACCAGGTTCTCCGCCTAGTACCATGGGTCCTGTCTTCATGTAGATCAGTGTACTGCATCATTTTTTTGAAAAATCTGAAAAAAGGATAAAAATGTTCACGACTTGGGCGCATAAACTTGAATTGATTGCACACTTGCCTTGTGCATCATTGTTACATAGTCTTCATATAGAACACTGTGATGCATATCATTAAAGTTAAAAATCTGAAAAGAAATGATCATTGCATAGCATGTTTTTGCATCATGATGTCAGGGGGAGCTGAGAGTTCTGATTATTACATTGAATTCCTTTCACTTCTCATGGTCCCCATTCAACTCTATCATATTCTTTGACATCAGATGCCATTGAACTCCATGCCTATTGCTATCATTGCTTATCAATTGCTATCATTTCCCTAACCTTCACTGAACAACAGTACTGCTCATGGTTTAGTGAATTGAGTTACAGTTATTACAATTGTTCTTTTATAAGAATCACTCTTGCAATTGAAAGGAACTAAAGGTTTAACCTTTATAAATTGAAGAGTTATGTGTCTGCCTTCAGAATTTGAGATAAAAGGAAAACTTTTATAGCTCTTAATCTTTGTCTTATGGTAAGAATGGAAAAAGTTTTTTTTTATACCTGAATGTGTTAATCTGGAAATATCTAGAAAAGGTGAATAAGAGTGTGTACTGATTTTTAAAAAATCACTCTAAAAGAAATAAGGGTAGCAGTAAATAAGATCATAAATGCAAAGAGCTGAACATAGTGACAGAGCAATGGGTGATTGCACTGAGAAACTGTGATCTCCTCAAATGAAGCAGGAGAACTCATAAGTCATGAAGTGCTTCAGACTACCTCTATTCATAGGGTCATATCTATAGGGGGAGTTTTCACCAAGTAACTGGGGGTACTGGCCTCTGATCAAGGTGTGCCCTTAATGTCAAAGGGAAAATTATTCCTTGTAGGTCTTGATCTGAAATAGATCTAGTAGTTTATGCCTAGTAACTGGGGGTACCTGCCTCTAATCAAGGTGTACACCTAATGTCAAAAGCATAAATGCCACTAGTCTATTCACTTAGCTCAGTTTCTGAAAATTCCAAAATGAAAATCAAACTGCTGTAACCCTTTGAAATCAAAAGTCAATGAGTGAAAATTGTATTTCTCAATACATATTCAAGTTGCCTTTCTTGAATTTCCTTGTTTAATCATAAAAGGGTATTATTTCTGACTTATCTATTAATACCATGTGCCCTAGATTCATTGCTATAAATGGAGTCTATAAACTCTTTTTCAGGGGTCAGGTGTTTTACTCTAGATTTATCACTGTTAAACCTGAATTTTTGTCAAAACTGTATGTTGCTGATTCTTATACTTTAACTGTTGTTTATAATCAGGCTTACTTTCTGAACCAATGATTCAGCTGTTGTCAAGTGACCCTCCTACCTTCTCTACCTTTATTTATATGTTCATATTCCTTCTCAAAGGGGGAGCAATTATTTAAGGGGAGAACCAATTCAGGGGGAGTCATACATTCAGGGGGAGAATGAGGTGCCCTAAGGGTATTTGCATGCATACTGCCATGTTGCACACATGTTCATACTGTTTTTCTCTTTTTGATCATGTCAAAGGGGGAGAAAATTCTATGTGACTCACTGTCACTTTGTGTTGCCATCATCAAAAAGTGGGAGAATGTTGTGCCCCTTAGGCACAAGCATGTGCTATGTTGATTTGATGATAGCAATGCTATTTTGTTATGATGATAGCAACAAAGTGAGTGCATTTCTGTGCATCCTTTATCCTTGAGATCCCTGAGCATTCTGCATATGATAGCAACATGAATGATGATGAAATGATGTTCTGAGTGCATTTGATATTGTGTTTTGATGATAGCAACATGAATGTTTATAACTGATGTGAATGTTTATAACTGATATACTCTGTGGAAAATGCATATGACTGTGACTAGTATATTATCTGGAGACTGCATGTGTTCTGTCTGCATAAGTCTATTCGCTGCATGTGTTCTGTCTGCAAGTCCATACATTGCATTCGCCAAGCCTGTACATCCATCTGCTTGCATTGAGTCTATACATTGGTGGCAAGTCCATACAGTGTCCTGCATTTAGGCAAAGTCTGTACAGCCGTTTGCTTGTCAAAGTCCATACACTCAACTGCCTTGTCTTGATCAAGTATGTACATCAGACTGTTTCATCATCAAGTCTGCACATTGGTAAAGTCTATACATCACCTTCAAAGCCTTCTGTTGAAACCTCAAGTCTGTACAGCCTGAGAGTGCGTCTCACTGACCGTCTCATGCAAGTCTATACATCACTGTTCATGCACAGAGTCACCGTCTCATTTAGCGTCTCGTATGCATATAGTAAGTCTATACATCGCTACAGTAACGCAAGTCTATACATCGTCCGTCTCATGCATTGTCTTAGGCTAAGTCTGTACAGCCTACCGTCTCATGTAGCATCTTATGTTAAGTCTGTACAGCGCTGTTCATATGCTTCAAAGTATGTACAGTCTGCATCGCATGCACTTTAAATATGTCAAGTCTGTACAATGGTCTTGGCATATGCATTCATCAAGTCTATACGCTGGAAGACGAAGTCTATACAGCGTCTCACGTTGCATCCAGCAAGTCTGTACAGTGAGCGTTTCATTGGTGAAGTCTGTACACTCACCAGTTGAACTACAAAGTCCATACATGGCTAAGTCTGTACATTGGATGTGTCACAGACAAAGTCTGTACAGTGAGCATCTCATTGGTGAATTCTGTACACTCACCAGTTGAACTTCAAAGTCCATACATTGGACTGTAGCTTGCACGAAGCTAAGTCCATACATCACTCAAGTCTGTACAGAGTCCAGCGTCTCGTTCATGCATTGTTCACAAAATCTGCACATTCTATTGTTCATGAAGTCTGTACACTGGACTGTGTCCTTGTGCATCACATTAAGTCTATACATTGCATTGGCTAAAGTTTGCACAACGTCCGTCTCATTTAGCGTCTAAGACAAAGTCAATACTGTAGATTCCTTTAAAAATCCACTTAAGGAGAATATGATGAAAAGCAAACAATAAATAATAGTGGAGATGAAACATGCACGAGGTGCACAAGGGGAGTGTGTGTGATCGCCAGAGACACGAGGGTCTCAAGTGGAAAAACAATAAGGGAAAGTATCGCAAAATACCTCAAAAATTGCGGTTGATTGTAGGTGCTCCTTTCTCTTCCAATCGGCCGGCCGATGAAGAGAGTTCTTTAATTATTACCCTTGCAAAAAGAGACACAAACACCACAAAAGAATTGAATTAGAACATGGTGTGTGTAGCATCAATTCATAAAAATGTATGAGCATGAAATCATGGTGAAGAACACACCTTAAGGGTGGTTAGCCCTTAAACCCCTATGCAAAGAGGGTGTGGGAGATGAATGATATGATGAATGCAGTGGTAAAATAAGAGAAAGTGTGCAAGAGTTGCACTGTGGGGAAAGCCTCAACGTGGTTGAGTTATAAAGGATGAATATGCATGCATGCAAACAATGATGCAGTAAAAGAATAATAAAACAAAGAATAAGGAGCCTGTTGCTTTGGCTTTGATCCTCGATGGGGAGAAAGCCTTCAATCGGATGAAGATTCGAACGTTACTGCCCCTCCTTTAGCCACAGCAGCAGCAGCCCCTTCGGTTCCCTGTAGAAAGAAAAGAAGAAGAAGAAGAAGAAGAAGACAGCACAGAAGAAGAAAAGAACGGAGGGGAAGGAAAGGATCGAACCTCCTTAACAGAGCCGCAGAAGCTCTATAAAAAGGATTAGATCAAACAGATGAAAGGATAAGAATAGCAAGAGTCCAACAAGGGAAAGGATAAGAAGGGGCAAGAGCCCAAACGAAGCAGGGACTCTCTGGGGAAAGGCTGCGGTCGTTCGGAACACAAAAGTGAAACACGACCTGGTTCAGGGCGTCAATTGTTGAATTGACGACCTGCCCAGAGGGCGTTTCTTAAAAACACGCCCTGCACAAGGACGTTTCTTTCAAAACTAATTTTAGAAATAAAAACTCCCCATATTTAAAAAAATGTAAAACACGCCTCAGGCAAAGCCACCTTTAAAAACACGCCCCTGGGAAGGGCGTTAATTTCAAGTTTTCAACACGAGGGAAACCGGTCAAACCAAAAGAATTGACGCGCCCTCATCATAGGGCGTCCTTTTTTTAAGAAACGCCCTGAGCGAAGTTGTGAATTAAAACACGCCCTTATCCAGGTCACGTATTCAGAAAATTCATAAAAATAGACAAAATGGGAGAGAAATAGATAAAATGGGAAGACACGCCCTAGATCAGGTCGTGTTTCAAAAACACGCCCCTGATGAGGGCGTGAATTCAGAAAATAGAGATAAATGCCCAGAAAATCCAGAAAAATAGAAAAAAGGAGGAAATGAGGGAAAAATATGAGAAATTCAAGAAAAGTGGGAAAAACCACTCAAACAAGCTAATTTGAGGGTCAAATGGGGCATTGCACGGCAATACGAAATATACTCAAAATAATGTCAATTTTAGCGTGTCTACAGCTGCCCCGCCTTGGCGTCTGCTTTGCAAGGGAGCGAAGTAAACTGAAAAGTAGATGCCAAGGTGTGATGAGACACGCAATCAACATCACTTGATGAGAATCAAATCAAAAGCACGAGATGAAGCAAATCTCGGGAAATCCAACAAAATCAACAATGTTTGGATAAAAGGGGAGATATGCACGCGGTGCACGAAGGAGATAAAATAAAATGATCAACTTCCAGCGCGGTGGAAGTACCCCAGGTCACAAACCTGTAAGTTTCACCATTGGGGAGCGGTTACCAGCCAAATGTGGACGTGCTGCAGCCAAGGTGGATCAAAGGGAAATGATTAAAAATAAGATGATAAAAATCCAAACAAGGAGCTTTCGAGAAAAGACCCAAAACAGCGATAAAACGAACTGAGGATCCAATTCGACAATGAAAATCTCATATCGAGAAAGATTAAGATCAATTCAACTCTCAACATCAGCTTATCAGACTGATTTTTCAACAATTGTTTCAAATTCCTACATGAATGCATGCTGGGTTTAAAAGGAAAAATTAAATCAAATGAAAATATAAGATAATCAAGGATAATATTGCTAAGCTGCCAAGACTGAGTCAAGAAACCGATTTCACGAGCTGATACTAAGCCAAAGCCCGTTTATCCACGCACCAACTCATAAAAAAGGAACCATCGTCCCCAGCCTTGGACGGCACAACGGCCTATCCGTGTGACTAAGACTTCTCTGGAATCATCATTATTTTTGATGAAGGGGAACTCAAATCCCAGCTTTACCAAAGCCACAAGGTCCTTGATATAATCTAGTAACATATGCAACATATAGTAGAATGCATACAGGGAGATGGTGATATCAATAAGCATGGGAACTGAGAAATGAGGTGCAAGAATGTGCAAACACCGTGGGGCTTGGATGTTGATGCCCAGTCGGTGGGACCAAGAGCTTCTTATCATGCGCTCAAAAATTTATCAGCCAAGATATAAAAGATAACAAGCAATGAATAAGGCATTTAAGCGTAGCAAGCATAGCATGAATCAAAGCATCAATAGCATATATCGTGAACAGCATAAGTCAAATCATGGCATAGCATAGCATCATTATTTGTTGTTTGTCATGAGGATGACAATCTGGCTAATCAAGTTTTGGAGTTAAATAATCAGGATCTGATAACGCTCATCGGCGGAGTAATCAGATGAAACGAGCAGGAGTTGATTGAAAGATTTGGAGATGAATAGTCATGAGATATGATAATCAGAATAAATGCCCAGGGTGGCATGTCATGAGAATATTGGGAGAATCAACAGATTGATAGCAATAAGTAGAGAGAGGACCCATCCCGTGCTTTTGGTCCTTGCAAAGTTGTTTCTGCAAAACACCATCAGAAAATACAATGCAAATTTTTAGATTTTAGAAATATACAAATTTTTATGAGTTTTGGAATATGCAAATTTTTATGAGTTTTGAAAATATTTGAATTTTTATGGAGATTTTTGGAAAATATTTTGAATTTTTGTTGGGATTTTGATCGGGAAATATTCAAATTTTTTTTTTTGGATTTTGGCTTAGACATTGTTAATGCAGCATCAAAGGGTTGTTTTGAACCACTGGCTAGGGGTCCTTGTTCCTTCCCCTTTTGCTAAAAACTGCCCAAAGCTGGACGTGCATTGAAAGTGGCATCCTATAACCGACCGTCTTTGATCAACGGTGCCCCTACCAAGGCCATACCCGAGAAACATTCGGTCTTAGAGGGAAAAGAGAAGAACAATTGTGACAAGCTTTGTGCAGGATGGGAGATATCAAGACTTGAATTCCTTCCAAGGTGTTCCCCCCTCAAAGAGGTAGTCTGTTGCGCCGGGGCTTTATGCCTTTGATTCTTAGACCCTTGACATGCATACGACCAGGGTTTTCCTTGCGGGGACTTTGCCACTCTTGACATGCCATAATTCACAATCTTGCTTTTATCGAAATTTTGACTTGATTTTCATAATAGCCCTTTTGGCGAGATGTATATCATGAAATTCATATTTAGTTTGGGTCAAGACTGCCCCTATTTGAGACTCCTCTCGTATTGGGGATTACCAAGGTTGGTCATCTCATCCGTCAACCTCTTGCCCCTGCACGTGGCCGAGTAAAGAAGAGAAAAGACTTTCAGATATACTCATGGCATGGCCAAAGTAGCAACGGTGTCTAACCAAGGAGACGGCTAAGGACGCCGTGAAGTGTGTGCGGTGCCCAGCTGAGGGTTGATCTTAACAAGCAGGGAGAGAATGTTGAATTCCCAGCGCGGGTTTTTTATTAACCAGAGGTGCTGTAAAAACAAGCCTAAAGACTCTTTTGAGAATGATTTCAATTAAACAAAAGCTTAAGATAAAGGTTTAAAACACCACTCTTAATCTTGTTAAGAAGCACTTGATTTTGAAAATCATGCGTGAAGTAATGAGAAAATGATATCATTAAAATGCATACTTACGACAATATGTTACCTTGCAACCTTTGTAGAAGCAGCTGTCAGAGGCGAGGTTGATCATCGTGGGATTTGTCCTCTTTGGCAGTCAAAAGGATTGGAAGCAAAAGATTGAAAAGTGGCTTAACAAGAAGGAGTGGTGCCAAGACCAGACTCAGACGAATAAGGAGAAAAGGAAAAGAGGCGAGGGCTAGAACTCCCTCACTAAGACGCGGAGACCCTGATCACATGGAACAGTCTACAGAAGGAGAGGAGAATTAGAAGGAGGAATGGGGACTAAAGCCTCGAAAGCAATGGGAGAATGGGCAGATGCCCAAGGCAGTGGATGTGGAAGAAGTTGGGTCGGACCCAGAATCAGGAGGAATCAGAAGAAGAAATTGGTAGATGGAAAGAGGCGGATCCGGAGGGTCCGGAGGCGAAGGAGAATCATGAGAGGAAAAATCCGGAGGCTCCGGAGGGATGACAAAAGAAGGGACGCGATGCCCTGAGATGAAATAGGGAAAAAGATGATGGAAAAGGAAGAAAAAAATGAAGGATGTGATGTTCAGGAAGATTAGAAAGATGAATCGGAAGAAAGATGGAGGGTCCGGAGGTTCCGGAGGAAGCAAATCAGGAAGGAGAAGATGGAAAGGGGCGTCGTGCCCGAGGGGAAAGTCCGGAGGTTCCGGAGGGATGAAATCAGGAGGGAGAAGATGGAAAGGGGCGTCGTGCCCGGGGAAAAGATAGAGAGAATCAGATGGAGAATCCGGAGGTTCCGGAGGAAGCAAATCAGGAAGGAGAAGATGGAAAGGGGCGTCGTGCCCGAGAGGAAAGTCCGGAGGTTCCGGAGGAAGAAGATGAAAAGGGGCGCGATGCCCAAAGAGGAGGGATAAAATTCCTGGAGGTTCCAGGGAGATAGCAGGAAAAGGGACGCGATGCCCCAGGGATAGTGGATAAAAAGATGAAGATGAATAAGATGGGAAGTGCGTAATATCCGGAGGTGCCGGAAGGCGGGGAAGATACGGGTTTGGAAACCCGGGAAGCAGGAGGTGCAAATGCATGCAATGGGATGGATGCGATGAATGCATGAAATGCAAAGAATATGAAGAATGTGAAGGGCGAGAGGATGAGATCCTCCTCCTAACCCTGGGAATGGCCCATGAAGAAAAAGTGATAGAGATGGATGAATAGAAAATGGAACAAATAAGGGATGGCCCCTTAGCATTAAGATAACTGCCCCTCCACGGCAGTGAAAGTGTATGAGAAATAGCCCCTGTCGAAGCTTCAATGGTGAATGTCAACTCCCTTGGAGAGTGCAAAATAATGGTGTGAGGGAGTTGGAAAGTTGGGCTCGGAAGCATTATGTTGCCCAAAGATTCAAAATTTGGAAATTGGAACAAAGGGTGCCCTGCCCGGCCCTTACACAGCATCAATGCTTGGCATGGCGGCGACTTGGCTTCTTCGACCGTGCTTGGCACAATAACTCGGATTGGCATCCGGCAAATGAATTCTTGAATCTTGAATGGCGCGGCCAAATCTTTGCTGCCCGGCTCTTGATCGTCCTCGGCACCTGTGCTTGTAGAAGGCCCCCCATTCCGAGTAGTAAGGGGAGGTGAAGCGGAGGCGGAAGGCTCCATGAATGGTGGAGGCATGATGGAAAGCGTTGGCAAATGGGTGAGCGTAAGCAGTGGTTCAAACACGTCGAGTTTCTCCCTTTGCTCGGAAGCAGTTGGGATTGGCTCGGGTACAAAAAGGGGTGGATCCTGCTCAGGATTAGGCGCCATGGGTAAGGGTAAAGGGTTAAATGGTGGAATAGGTAAAGTGGGTTTTAAAGGGATAATGGAAGGCCGAGGTGGCGGTAATGGGAGGTTAATTGGGGAAGGTTCAATGGTGGGTTCGATGGAGGCTAATGGTGTGGAGGTAGATGGCTTAACGGGTGGAGGTTTAATAGTGGAAGGCTTGGGGGAGGCCAGTGTTGCGGAGGTTAATGGTGCAACTAGAGGAGGTGTAATGTATGCGGTGTCAAGGATAGGAGGAGACTTACAATGTGCCGGTGTGGGTGATTGAAGTATCGACCCATCATCGTAACACCAATTAGTCTCATAAATAGGGGTTGGATCAGGGATGGTTTCATCCTGAGCAGGAGGTTTATCAAATGACAGTGGAGGGAGCGGGAAATTAAGAAAACTCAGAAGGGGTGCCTGCGGAGCGTCATCATCATCGTACACTGCCTTGGATTCTTCAATTGCCGGCTCTTGCTCACTTGAACCGCCGACGCCGTAATCATCCCTCCTGTCTTTCCATTCTCTCTCCATCTTGGTGATATCATCCAGGAAAGCATGAAGGGGATTGACTGGAATAGGAGGAGCCGTGACCCTTTTAATTGTTCCTCCATCAAAGTGATTTTATCGAGGAGAGTTTGCTGGAGGGGTGTGACCTGAACAACAGAAGGTTGGTAGGGCCTTGAAGGAGGAGGGGCCGCATAAAAAGGCCGTGGAGGTGGATTAATGGGCCGACCCATGGAAGAACCCGGATGGGTCGGATTGCAATGAATAAATGGGCCTTGGGGCCGTGAGGGAGGAGGAATAGAAGGAGGCGGGTGATGGGCCACCCGAGTAGCATGAACAGGAGGAGATGTAAGTGGATGATGGGTCACCCGAGTGTGAATAGAAGAGGGAGGTGGGTGATGGGCCACCCGAATAGGATTAGAAGGAGGGAGAGATGAATGAGATGCACCCTCAACGGTAGCCTTAAGGGCTTGGATCTGTTGAGGGGTGAGATGATCTAATGCATGGATGATTTGGGAGACTTTCTCATCATTGGGACGAGGCGGTCCTGTAGGAATAGTGGCCCGAAATTGATTTGAAGGACCATTGGATTGGATATTGCCCATAGGTCGGGCAACACCATAAGAATGAGGACGTGGTCCCTTGAAAGAATGGTGAGAATGATATTGAACATGTTGAAACTGAGGAGAATGAGATGTGCACGGTTGTGCATCCTCATGAATTGAATTAAACATGTTGTTTTATTTATGGTAAGCCATTATTCAATCAAAGTAATGTGCAAACAATTTGCAAAGAAACACACAAGTTGGAATGGTTACCTTGATTTTTATTTGTTTAAACCTTGGTGAATTAAGGAATTTTAGAAAAGTTTGGAGTGATTCACACAAGGGAGGATCCTAGTTTCAAATGATATGAACTCCAATGCCAACTAGGAACACTCTCTCACCACGTATATGGCCAACTAATCCGAGACTTCAAAAGGGTACAACCTGCCCGGCGTCCGTGAGGGAATCCACGGGTGCGGGGACTTACGGAGGCTTGGAAAAGGGATTTCCGGTCCAAAGAGACGGAATGCTCAATGGAGGGTCGTCCCGATTCCAAGAGGGTGTGTGGAATCCTAGTGAGGAGAGAGGAGGTCTCCCAAACCAAATGCAAATGTGAATGCAACAGGGGAAATCAGGCCAACCACACAATATGATCAATCAATATGAAATATCATGAAAACTCACCCACGGGAAGGGTTCTGGAAACCCACAGTAAAAACACGCCGTGGCAGGGGGCGCTACTAAACAAAGACACGACAGTGTGACTGTCGTGACTCAAAGCGAGGTGCCAGGGGCAGTAAAAACACGCCTTAGGGTGAGGCGCTATAAGGGGAAAGGACGCCCTTGACCGAGGGCGTCAAATCAAAAGAAGCGCCTTACTGAGGGGCGCTAATCAACAAAGCAACGCCCTGGCACAGGGCGTGAATTCTCAGGCAGCGTAATAAAACCAGAAATATCAGGAAATATGCTGGAAGGCGCCCTGTCAGAGGGCGTAAAATATGAATAAGACGCCCTGAGTTAGGGCGTGAAATAGAAAAAGCGCCTCTGACAGAGGCGTTAATTCCTCAGGAAAGCACGGCCAGAAATATTAAACAGGCACACTCACAACCACATAAATAAGGCAATCAACAGGATAAGCATGCTCATCAAGAATTTTAAATAAGTGGAGATTCTAAGGAAAAGACAACAAAATGGCAAATCACTTAGGGAAGAAAGCAAAGCCAATGGAGGGTGCCCGAGGGGCACAAAAGGAGACGCACCGAGGGTGCAATAGAGGAGACGGCACACGCGGGTGCCTAAGGGGAAAAGGGGTAATAAAGAGAACGCAAAGCATCCCACCGTGATCGCCAATTTGTAGATTCCTTTAAAAATCCACTTAAGGAGAATATGATGAAAAGCAAACAATAAATAATAGTGGAGATGAAACATGCACGAGGTGCACAAGGGGAGTGTGTGTGATCGCCAGAGACACGAGGGTCTCAAGTGGAAAAACAATAAGGGAAAGGATCGCAAAATACCTCAAAAATTACGGTTGATTGTAGGTGCTCCTTTCTCTTCCAATCGGCCGGCCGATGAAGAGAGTTCTTTAATTATTACCCTTGCAAAAAGAGACACAAACACCACAAAAGAATTGAATTAGAACATGGTGTGTGTAGCATCAATTCATAAAAATGTATGAGCATGAAATCATGGTGAGGAACACACCTTAAGGGTGGTTAGCCCTTAAACCCCTATGCAAAGAGGGTGTGGGAGATGAATGATATGATGAATGCAGTGGTAAAATAAGAGAAAGTGTGCAAGAGTTGCACTGTGGGGAAAGCCTCAACGTGGTTGAGTTATAAAGGATGAATATGCATGCATGCATGCATGCAAACGATGATGCAGTAAAAGAATAATAAAACAAAGAATAAGGAGCCTGTTGCTTTGGCTTTGATCCTCGATGGGGAGAAAGCCTTCAATCGGATGAAGATTCGAACGTTACTGCCCCTCCTTTAGCCACAGCAGCAGCAGCCCCTTCGGTTCCCTGTAGAAAGAAAAGAAGAAGAAGAAGAAGAAGAAGACAGCACAGAAGAAGAAAAGAACGGAGGGGAAGGAAAGGATCGAACCTCCTTAACAGAGCCGCAGAAGCTCTATAAAAAGGATTAGATCAAACAGATGAAAGGATAAGAATAGCAAGAGTCAAACAAGGGAAAGGATAAAAAGGGGCAAGAGCCCAAACGAAGCAGGAGTCTCTCTGGGAAAGGCTGCGGTCGTTCGGAGCACAAAAGTGAAACACGACCTGGTTCAGGGCGTCAATTGTTGAATTGACGACCTGCCCAGAGGGCGTTTCTTAAAAACACGCCCTGCACAAGGGCGTTTCTTTCAAAACTAATTTTAGAAATAAAAACTCCCCATATTTAAAAAAATGTAAAACACGCCTCAGGCAAAGTCACCTTTAAAAACACGCCCCTGGGAAGGGCGTTAATTTCAAGTTTTCAACACGAGGGAAGTCGGTCAAACCAAAAGAATTGACGCCCTCATCATAGGGCGTCCTTTTTTTAAGAAACGCCCTGAGCGAAGTTGTGAATTAAAACACGCCCTTATCCAGGTCACGTATTCAGAAAATTCATAAAAATAGATAAAATGGGAGAGAAATAGATAAAATGAGAAGACACGCCCTAGATCAGGTCGTGTTTCAAAAACACGCCCCTGATGAGGGCGTGAATTCAGAAAATAGAGATAAATGCCCAGAAAATCCAGAAAAATAGAAAAAAGGAGGAAATGAGGGAAAAATAGGAGAAATTCAAGAAAAGTGGGAAAAACCACTCAAACAAGCTAATTTGAGGGTCAAATGGGACATTGCACGGCAATACGAAATATACTCAAAATAATATCAATTTTAGCGTGTCTACAAATACATTGCTGCAGTAACGCAAGTATATACAACGTCCGTCTCATTTAGCGTCTAAGGCAAAGTCAATACATTGCTGCAGTAACGCAAGTATATACATCGTCCGTCTCAATGAGCGTCTCATGCAAGTCTATACATTACTGGTTCATGCATCAGTCTTCTAAGTCCATACATTGGACTGTAGCATACATTTGACGATGGCATCAAGTCTGTACAGTGGACCGTCTCAATTAGCGTCTTATGCATTGAGCAAAGTCTATACAGACTTCAGCGTCTCATGCAGCGTCTTATGCAAAGTCCATACATTGCACTGTGCATCCTTCGTTGAACTTCCAAGTCTATACATTGAAGCAAAGTCTGTACAGCCATCAGTGATCTCCCAAGTATGTACATCCAACTGTTCATTCTTGAAGTCTGTACATTGGAAGTTTTACCTACGTTTTCCTTCAAGCCTATACATCGGTAATTTTACCGTCGTTTCCCTTGAAGTCTATACACTGATCGCTTTACCATCGTTTCCATTGGAAGTCCATACATTCGCTGCTTCTTTGTTCAAGTCTATACAGCCTTTCATCTTGAAAGTCTATACATCGGGAAGTCTTCACATTGGCTGTTGAATAATGTGCAAGTCTGTACACTGGCCTAGCATTCAAGTTTGATCATTGGCCAAGTCTACACATCGGCACTGTAGCATGCATTTCGTAATGTCTATACACTGCATGTCTCACTCTAAGTCTTTACACTCGTGAGTGTCTCATCAAGTCCATACACTGGCTTTGAGCTGAAGTCTATACAGTGCCTCAGGCTGAGCAAGTCCATGCATTGGCTGATGTTCTTCAGAGTCTGTACATCGCAGTGAGTTGAAGGTTGCCTAAGTCTGTACAGCCGTTGGCTTCTTATATGAAGTCTATACATTGAAAAAGTCTATACACTGCTTCAGCTTTATCTTCAGATAGTCTGTACAGAGTTCTTCACTTAAACTGATGACTTATCCGATGCTCTGTCTAACAGGGATTCTTACCGAGATTGATGACCTGGCTCGTGATCCCAGGAGGACGAGGTGTGCAGATGCTGACACGTGGATGGAATTGCCTCGGATCTGGCGAATTCACTTGGGCGGGAACTGTGGAAGCCACGCGCCCTTATCCACCTGCTGCTGCTATATATTGAAGCATTCGTCCTCAGTTGAAGGTTGATCGAAGCAGAAGCAGCAATAGCAGAAGAGCAGAGTGCAGAGACTTCGATCCAAAGAAGAGAAGAAGAAAAGAGTGAAGAAAAGAAAGAGAGACAGAGAGCAGAGAAGAAGAAGAAAAAGAAAGAGAAAGAGAGATCAAGAGTTGAGAAGAAGAGATCAGCTGAAGATTGTCTCAACTGGACCGTGGATCAAATCCAGGCCAGTCAGCTCTTGTAGAGAGCCAGATTTGTGCTTCATTTCTTTACAGCTTTCCGGTGCTGTAGTGTCTATTTTTCATTTTCTTTTGAACTCCTTTTTATCAAGCTGTTAGTCAGCGGGTTTTGCAGAGGTGCTGCCTCTGGACGGCTAAGCTGTATTGCCCAGCGGGTTGCAGTGGTGGATTCCACTGGACAGTAAGCTGTGTTGCTCAGCGGGCGAGGAGGATTCCTCGGACGGCAAGTTGTGTTGCCCAGCGGATTGTAGGCAAACTGTGATGCCCAGCGGTTCAAGCTGTGAGTCAGCAGTAAGCCACACTCGGGTTGAGTGTGGGGTGGATGTAGGTCTGCTGGACCAAACCACCTAAAAACCTCTGTGCAGTGGTTTAATTTCTTCATCTATTTTATTGCTTCCGCTAGATGCTTACATAGGGGCGCTTCATGTGTTTGCTTCCAATTCAACAGAGTTGATTAGCTGCGCACGCTATCTGTTTGACACTGGTATTGTCTGTTGTTTGAATTGTCTAATTGCTGCGCTCATTAGATGTCTGCTTAGGAGTACTCTGCCTACAGGTTTACAGATGACTGAACTAGTTTTTCTTAATTAGTCTTAGTGCTGTTATTCCTCTGTTCTGAGCATTAGAATTTCTATTTGAGCGAATATTTTTAAAGGGTATTCATTCACCCCCCCCTCTGAATACATAGCACTGAACCCAACAGAAAGGTATGGGGTGAGAGAGGGAGAGAGCAGAGGGAGAGGCATCTCAATCCCCCTCCGACACTAGCGTCCACAGAGGGAGAGGGAGAGGGGGAGAGAGAGAGACCTTGAGGGACCCTCTGACAGAGAGGGCGAGGGGAGAGAGAGAGAGGGAGGGACCCTCCAGTGGTGATAGAGGGAGAGAGAGAGAGAGAGATGAAGGCCAGAATATGGGGGGTGGGGGGTAGAGTAGTAGGGAGAGGGGTCGTCACCAGAGGGAAGAGAGAGGGGGATGGGTGAGAGAGAGAGAGGGAAAGTATGGAGTGAGAGAGGGAAAGAGCGCAAGGAGGGGGACGCTGGAGGCATCTTCCCCTCCGACTCCGATGGTGACAAAGGGATAGAGAGAGAGAGAGGGAGGGACCCTCCGAAAGTGATAAAGGGAGAGGGAGGGAGAGAGAAAGGGGGAGGGACCCTCCCGTAGGCCGACGTTGACAGAGGGAGAGAGAGAGAGAGGGAGGGTCGACTCTCTGACGGTAACAGGTCTTCAATAGGCCGACGTTGACGGAGGGAGGGAGAGAGAGAGAGAAACGCCGACACGGAGCAACTCCCTGAGAGAGAGACACAAAATCGCTCTATGTGGAAACGACTTCTCACAAGAAGTCACTCCCACACGGAACAACTTTTGTCTCTCGCTCTTCTCTCTCTGTCTTCCTCTCTCTCTCTCTCCCTCCATCGCACTCATGCTGGCGACGACCCTGCGCCCCCTTCCCCTTCCGATCGCCACCCCAACTCTCTCTCTTCCCCACCCTCCTCACCTTCCTTCTCTTCCTCTCCTTCCCTCTATCGTGACCTTGTACTCCTTCTCTCTCCAATGTCCCCCCTCCCCCTCTCCCTCTCCCTCTCACTCGGTCACCGTCGTCCGACATCCCCTCTCTCTCTCTCTCTCTCTCTCTCTCTCTCTCTCTCTCTCTCTCTCTCTCTCTCTCTCTCTCTCTCTCTCTCTCTCTCTCTCTCTCTCTCTCTCCGGCATCTCCCCTCTCCCTCTCCAACATCCCCCCTCTCCCTCTCTCTCTCTTTGTATCTTCCTCTCTCTCACTCTGTCACCGCCAGAGGGGGGCGATATCTCCCTGTTCTCTCTCTATGGTATTTTGGTCATTTGACCATCCGAGATTTATTTTAGTTATTTTATGTCACTTAATGAGAATGTTGACATCTTTTAAGAAATTTCGCGATCTCGTCGATGGAAGTTAACTATGATGACATATCTGAATATTTTTTAAAGTAATAGTAATACATTTCTAGGATTGATATATCTACAAATTCATCAATAATAACAATTTATATGTAAATTTTTTTAATTTTTTAAACACATCAACTGAGTTTTTCCCTCGATGTGAAGCCTGTTATCACATCAGACCACGTGATACAATCAAAATACGAGATAAAGACCTCGAAAATTTTAAACATTAAAATTTATCTGCTCTCGTTCACGTCTCTGTATTAGTTCCTAGCTAACTATGTGGGTCGGTAAAGTCTGAACATATAATTACCTTCGGATTGCAAATACTTGACTAATTATAGAGCCACCGGGAAAAAAAATCAACTGGTGAAATTAATGTGAGACATAAAACTTCAAAGAACACCCGAAGAGATCACAGAATCATTAACCTTACATAAACGAAGTGTAACAAAAGCTAATCACAACTCACAAGTGAACCGGACCAAGACACGGGGGAGAAGATACGAGGAAGCCTCCAATTCCAGCCGGCCAACCAATTGCTAGCTCTTAACCATGAACATGAGGATCTTACAAGAATATCCCTATCTCCTCATGAAAATACCAACTACAAATTAACCAGCAGTCCACGTCAAACCCTAACCCTTTGGCCTCTCCATAAACACAAAACAGGGCCGTCCCATGCAGGGTCCAACCGCACGCGCCACCCAACAGCCATGACCACCAAGAGGGCCGTCGTCCGCGTCACCGGTTGCGCCCGGGGCGGCATCGGATACGAGTACTTCAAGGCCTTCCCCGAGCACGGCTGCCATGTCGTCGCCACCGACGTTCCCGCGCGCCTCCACGAGCTCTCCGAGCTCCCGTTGGAGAACGTCGATCCCCACGATCGAGCTGGACGTGTCCTCCGACGAGAGCGTCGTCGCCGCGGCGGTGTCCGGCGTCATCGCCAGGCGCGGCGGTATGGACGTCGTCGTGAACAACGACGGCGTCGGGTGCACCACACCTCTGGCGGAGCTCGGCCTCGACACCGTCCGGCGTGCATGGGTGGTGAACGTCCTCGGCCAGCTGATCGAGAGTGGTGTAGGCGGTGGCGCCCCGCATGGCCGCCCGGCGCAGCGGCCGCATCGTGAACGTGGGGAGCGTGGTGGGGACGGCATTTAACCTCCAGACTCTATTTAACCTCTAATTTAAACTTAAGAAGAGGAGTTCGGATCCTCTCAATGTATGAGAAGACTATGTACACTTCAGTAGTGTTCAATAAATAGGAGACTACCGCACGTCATTGTAACTTCTCGAGCCGGTTCCCTTCATTCCTTTAACATGCTGAATTGGTTTCAAATAATACAACCTGCTCAACTTTGTATATATGTATGTTCTTAGTGATGTATCTATGTGTCAAGTGTAGATGAAACATTGATCAGATAATAATTAATGCTAAATAGATAAATATAATATTGTTTTAACATTAGTATGTAAATCGTAAAAAAATATAATCTTGATAGTGGCTACCGGATAGAAGGTCCAACAAGAAAACACCGAGGCTGATGAAGATGGGAAAACAGACACTCTATTCTTACAAAATCAAGGTTTGCCGACTCGCTGAGTCGTATCGGATCGGGATCCTCTTGATCCAGTACGATACGGCCGAGTCGTATCTGATTTAGCTCGACTCGGCCCTCTCTCTCGATCCCCCTCCTCTCTCTCTCTCTCTCTCTCTCTCTCTCTCTCTCTCTCTCTCTCTCTCTCTCTCTCTCTCTCATTGTGACTCGGCCCGACTCGCCCGATCCTGGGGGTGATGAGCAGCGTATCGAATTTTTCTAAATACAGTACGACACGCCCGAGTCGACCCAAGTCAAACCGAGTCGACAAACTATGTACAACATGTCCTTGGCGATGGTCTTGGGTGCCTAACAAATTTGATGGGATTCCCACATGCACACAGCCAAAGTTGGAATGTTGATGGGCCACACAACCACCCTCACAAACTGTGTCCAGCCTCTCCTTAATTCCATTCACTGTCCCACTCCCTGGAAAAGCAACCACACAGCAAAGGCTGTGACCAAAACCTCTTTGCTTGCTCCTTTCTTTCCCAAACAACAACATCCCAAAACAACAAGGGAGGCATTCTTGGCTTATCACTTATTGCCCAAGTGGCAGCAAAGCCAATGCGGGAGGTATGAGATCTTTTGTGAGATGGTGCAGTGTGCTAATTAACAAAGGGAAGGGTGCAATGGTGCTACACAAGCCTTGTTATGGGAGTTTGTGATGCTTCTCTACTGACTGAGTGATCTGTGCGCCACGGCAAAGAGGATCTTGTCTCAGCTTGATAGGCCATTACTGATGAGCTAAAGCAGCTCTTGCTCCCAAGATAACAAGAAGAACATTGGAGCTAGGCCTCGTTCTGAGGATCCTACTTCAAAGTCAACCTTTGGGTTGCTTTTGGAATGGGTAGTTTAGATAAAGCTCACTTGCTAATGGAGGGGAGTTTTGGAGCAGTGAGGTCTGTAGAAGGACAGCCCAAGCATTCCTCTCTTTCTCAAAAAGGGGACTGGTGAAAGTGAAAGGGGAAGGGTGATGAAAGGAGTAGAACGTGATGAATGCCATTGCTGCATGATCAGGGATTGCATCATGCCTATCAAAAGTTTAGGTGTGGGATGTGGTTGGTGGATTCAGCCATCATTGCAATAATCAGAAAAAGAGGTGGATGGGGGCCGGGGATATGTAACAAACAGATGAGACCCCCACTTCTCCTTTCATTCCCTAGCTACCCGACCCTCTCTTCCTTTATTTTTCAAACCAAATCATTCCCATGAGAAAATCTGTCTTGCGTAGACCATGCAGATTTGCACGGAATAAGAAGATGGCCTCCCGGAGAATAAATCCATATTTTTACGCTAATGCACTAATTAAACAACTTACGTACTCAGAATTACTGAAGAAAAGAAAAAAGCTCTTTACTAGTTAGAACCTTCTTGAGCTACAAAAGTACAATTTGATCAAAAGCTTCTCGCACTATGACTAATCATCAAAAGGGAAAAGGAACCATCAAGATGCTTAGCTTAGCTATAACATCCATGGTTCCAGCTTATGTTTTCCCAATCTTGCACAGGACCATCATTGCAGAACAGCAACGTTGCTACATAGCATTAATTTTCATATAATAGTTGTTCTTTTTTCATTGGCCTGGGCCCATGCTTCATCATTCATGAGATATATACATCAAGCTGATGATAGAGACCCACATGAAACTTTTTGCCTGGAACCAAGTTTTGACTACATTGATGCCTGAGGAAAGGGTCAAATTTTCAACCACACATGCAGATTTCTGGTTAAGTTCTTATTTGTCTTTTCCCAATGACTCTTTCCGGTTTCAAACCTTCGTTTCTTTAACAGGGTACTTACAACAGTATACAACTAAATACCAGCCTTTTATTTTTTAATTTTTTGTCTGTTATCTGAGTGGATACTCGATGCTACTGCACAATCTCAAATTGCGATCCCTTGCCTATAACATGGGACATCTCGTCTATCTGCTCGAAAAGCTGTAGATCTTACGCATTGATGGAAAAACAAAGTTAGCGGTAATAAATATATTCATCATCCTTCTGTCGCTTTGTCTTTGTGAAGTCATTCCTTCCTGTTTTTCTTCTTTTTCTTCCCCCTCTCTTTCTCTAGATTTTGGGTCCAAAGAGATTTGCGTTCCCATAAGATTGTGGGTAATAGTTTATCCCTAGGTTGCAGTGCAGGCTAGCGGTACAGAGAGTTAGTACTGTTCTGAAGTGACTAGTTGGACGGTTGTCCTCCCTGTCAATCTATCTCATGGCCATGAGAGACTGTAAAGAAAAGCAGCCTTATTTTGTCATCTGACCACCAGATCCACTAGATTATGTTTAGATTGCGTTACACAAGAAGGGATACGAAGAAAAGACCTCCCTTCTGATGCTGGACTCGCAATGTGCAGGTGCAGTTTTTATCTGGCCCTTGACTTCTTTAGCAGGAGGTTTTTTATTAGGGTTTTAAGAGCCTTGAAAGAGATCAGAGAAATGGCAAAGAAAAGCAAACAATGTGGTCTTTCTCAGAACACAGATCCCAATGGAATTGCAGGAGGGTAGGAGTGATCCTTGCATTTGCCTGAGGCAGCTCATTCTTTTTGCTTTGTTTAAACTTTAAAGGCCTGGCCCTGTTCTCGTCCACAGTGTTCTTCATACGCCAATGCCTTCTTCACAGTAAGTGGGGGGCTGGAATGTTTGTGTAGATTTTTAGTTTCCATGGAGACTGCAGCTAGAAAATAAAAAGCATCCGGCTTGAACATTAGGAAGAGAGAGAGAGAGAGAGAGAGAGAGAGAATCATTACTGTGTTTTCTCTGCAATGATTGAGCTGCCTCGCAGCATTTCTACAAGAACCCCCAGGAGTGTTGAGGGAGTCGACGAATGAACCCCATGAGCAATAATAACTGGCTGGGCTTCTCTCTCTCCCCCTACATGAACATGGAGATTCCTGCAGACCCACATCATCACCCAAATCATCAGGGCCATCATCCACCCCAGCCCACACCGGTTTCCGTTTCCCCTGCAGTTCCAAGCAGTTTCTTCCTCTCCCCCACTTTGAGCAGCAACGGGACCTGCTACGGGGTTGAAGGAGCAAACGGGGGGTTCTACTCCCATCTCTCTGTCATGCCATTGAAGTCTGACGGGTCTCTCTGCGTCATGGAAGCCCTCAGTGGGTCGCAGCAGGAAGGTTTTCTCCATTACTTCATCTCCCTGTTCTTTAGTTTCTAAAGATCTTTCCCATTCTGTTTTTTAACTTTTTCTTTCCAGTCATATCTGGTGAAGGGATGGTGCCATCCCCTTCCCCGAAACTGGAAGATTTCCTTGGCGGTGGCCCAACCATGGGGATGCATCAGTATGGGAACGATGACAGAGGAGCCACCATGGCCCTAAGCCTTGACAGCTTGTACTACCACCACAACATGGAAGCTGAGAGCAATAGGAGCCATCCTCTGGACTTCCTCCAGCACCCCTTCAGGCAGCAAATTTCAGTGGAACACCACCACCATCAGCAGCAACGATATTTCCAACCATTGCAGGAGGGGGTGTGCCCTGGGCTAGCACGTCAGGACGTGTACCAAGCTCCAATGGAGGAGCCAATGCCGGAAGATGGGATTCCAAGCCTGAAGAGCTGGGTGGTCAGGCATTACAGCTCCAACGGTAACGGGATGGGCGACGACGGTGATGTTGGCTCTGCTGTTGCCATGGGGTGTGGGGACTTGCAGTCCCTGAGCTTGTCCATGAGCCCTGTCTCTCAGTCCAGCTGTGTCACCACCCCTCAGCAGCTTTCTCCAGCTGTGACAATGGAGTGCATGGGCTTGGATGTGATGAAGAAGAGAGCCCACGGCAAGGGAGGACAGAAGCAGACAGTTCATCGCAAGTCCATTGACACATTTGGCCAAAGAACATCGCAGTACAGAGGTGTTACCAGGTCAGGAGCTGCCTTCTGAAACTTGTGATCTTGTTCTACCTTCTCTTATGTGCCTACACTCTGCACTTAATAGTTTCTTTGATGCCTCTCCTTGCTCTTTTGTTCGCCTTTAATTTGTTTGGTCTTGTTGTAGTGTACCCCTTTTCTATGTGGATTAGCTACATTGTCTTTGATGCCCATAATTGTTGTCTTTGTCCTTATTTTACTTATTACGATGTGGTGCTTGTCTTTTACTCTTTCCCAAGTCCTTGTTCAAAACTACGTTTCTTTTACCAATCTTCTTCTTCTTCTTCTTCAGCATTCTGAGAAGATTTCTCTGTCTCTCTCAGGCATAGGTGGACTGGCAGATACGAAGCCCATCTCTGGGACAATAGCTGCAAGAAGGAAGGGCAAACCAGGAAAGGCAGGCAAGGTTGGTAGACGCATACGTCCCATTTCAAGCATCTCCTTAGACACTACTCTGTTTCCTCCCATAATCTTTGGTGCAGTACTCTTACCTTATTCCGCGTCTCTGACTGCTTCCTATTTTGCATCGTCTTGTTTCTTGTTGGTGGACGGTATTCACACTCCACAATACTCTGCAGTTTATCTAGGTAAGCCTCGTCCCTCCTTTTTCCCCTTCGTTTTAAACTCATGTCTCTTTACCCTTTCTTACAATACTCCTACTTAGCACTGGAATTTGTGAGACATCTCAGGGGGTTATGACACGGAAGACAAAGCTGCGAGGGCTTATGATTTAGCCGCTCTCAAGTACTGGGGACCCTCGACCCACACCAACTTCCCAGTACGATTGGCTCATCGACGCTCTTCTTTAGAATAATGAAAGTTTTCTTCTTTCTCTTCCCTCGAGAGTTGTAGCTTGATCTGGGTTTCACGCAGCTGGAAATTTACCATGAGGCGCTTGAAGAGATGAAGAACATGAGTAGGCAGGAGTACATTGCCCATCTGAGGAGGTAACTTGCAACTGTCATCTTTAAGGTCTCATGCATGGGATGCACTTCCATTCTCTATGGCTGCTAATATCTCATCCTTTTCCTTGGTGTTGTCTGCAGAAGAAGCAGTGGGTTCTCGAGGGGGGCATCAATGTATCGAGGAGTCACAAGGTATTCCTCAATGTGTGTTTAGATTACCTAATGTCCCGAGTTTTTTTTTTTTTTGTTCTTTCCTTTCCCTCTCCTCCTACGTGTTTGTCTCCACTCCCTCGCAGGCACCATCAACATGGAAGATGGCAAGCTCGGATTGGGAGGGTGGCAGGCAACAAGGACCTCTATCTTGGAACATTCAGTAAGTTCACAGAGATTGTCGCCATCCATTTATAGTTAAAAAAGAAAAAAGAAAATCCATCTCCAAACACTTGAGACAAACACAGTGTGGTAAAAAAAAAGATTGTGGCAAAGGACAAAATTTTCCTCACTACGGCGAAATGCCAGGAGAGTCTTCTCGTCCTTGCGCTAAGTGCGCATATCTCAGTACCTATTTTTGTGCAGTGTTCATCAACCAGTGTCCTTTCTGGTCCTAGCTCTCTACTAGCGAGTCCACCTATCCGTTATCATAGGGGTCTCATGTATGCATTCTAGTCAAATTTAGCAATGTACATGAAATGATGTCGGGCATCATAACAAGCATCGGGCCACATCCCTTCAAACAAAGAATGCTTTAGACCTGCAGACCTAAACCTTCTTTTTGTTGTAAATGCCACTGGCTGTTCTGTCAACAAGGGTGAATCCACAAACACTGTAAACATCACCCCCCCCCCCCAACTCCTATACAGTCATGTATCTGATGTCTTTGGCACAACAGTATGCATGTCGGCTTCTCTTCACATGGCTACTTCCCAAGTTCATCTGTTCACGCTTGTTGTGAAGAAAGACGTAGCTTTTCCATGGCCCTCACCGTGAGTTTCCAGGTACGCAAGAGGAAGCAGCCGAAGCATACGACATCGCCGCCATTAAGTTCCGCGGCGTCAACGCTGTCACCAACTTCGACATCACTCGGTATGATGTCGAAAAGATCACGGCCAGCAGCACCCTACTCCCTCCCGAGCATGCTCGGAGGAAGACAGCGGGGATCACCAACGGCGCTGCGTCAGCTCAACAACAGGACACTACAGAGGCCAGTCTATGCGAAGAACAAAGCAACAGCTCGGACTGGAAGATGGTGCTGTGCCAGTTTCCACCGGAGCAGCCGCCGGCTCCGGAGACCCACCTCCAGAAGGCCCCTCCGGAGAGAGCTCCATCCTTCTCTCCGTCATTCCACGGCCTGGTGGGCGTGGATTCTGATCATGGGATTGATACTTCGGGGAAAATGGGGAGTACCCATGCACTGGATGCGCCGTGTTTTGCGACTAGCTTGAGCAGCTCCGGAGAGCAGAGCCCAGACAGGGCTGGCCTCTCCATGGTCTTTGCCAAGCCTCCTGCCAAGTTCATCGGCTCTGCTGCGCTCGGTTCATGGACTCCACCCGTGCAGATGAGGTCGGCAGTTCCAGTTCCCATGGCTCAGATGCCAGTCTTAATTTGCTGCCTGGACTAACGCTTGAAGGCTCCTCCCTGTCATGGTTGTTGAAGAACCATGTGGAGTAATGGGTGGAAAACCAGAAGAGGGAGTAGGGATTGGTGGGGCAGGAGGGGAAGGGGGAGTCCAAGGGGTTGTGGGTTTTGTGTAGAGGTGTGGGGGGGTTTGGCCAATTATCTGTTTGTTGCAATTTTTTTCCCTTTTTGCCTTTTTTTTTGTTTGGATTCTTTGGGAGTTTATATTTTGGGCTGAGGGCCCAAGATTTTGTGACTTGGACTTGTAGGGGTTTAGGGAGGCAGTTATTATTTTATCGAGTGAAACGATGCTTGTGGGGCTAATATTCCTAGAAAAATGCAGGTTTAGGTTGAAGATCTCGATGAATGGGTCAAATTTGAGTCAACCCCTTTTTTTCACTTGAAAACTTTTTAGGTCAACATATGTCATTCAGTTTGATTTGAAGGTTCTACTAGCTGACCCAGGTGATTTAGATAGGATTTCGAGTCGAGAGTCGAGCCGAATAATCACGTCACACCGAATAAATATAAATTACTTAAATAAGAATATAATATTAAAAATAATTTAATTTTTAAAAAATAAAAATTATAGTAATTCTATAATAGTAATCATAAATCTTGAATTTTATTGACGAAAGAATTAAGTTATATTGTTTTCATTTATTTTAAATATGTTACTAGTCCGTGTAAGTTTCGAGTCGACCTGACTCGCATCGGATCAATGAGAAGAAAATGAGAAAAAACATAAGACACGGTTGAAATCTTTAAAATCGCGATGCTGAGTCACAATTCTAGGGTCATGTATAAGACCTCAATCTAGTCATGGAGATTAATTAGGTGGAGGTGGAAAGATATGACATTTGGCCCAAGATCATGTTATGATATCATGTTGAAATCTCAAAACCGTGGTGTTGATATTCACAAACTCATAGTCATATGTGTTAGAAATCGGAGTACTCGTATAGATGGACAAACAACGGAGGAGGAAGAAGAAAGGGGGGAGAAGTGATCAAGCCACAAGAACACGGAGATTTACGTGATTCGGAGGTGATGTGCCTTCCTACATCTACGGTCGCAGCAGTGTTCCCACTAGAATAAAACACACCCAGATCCAATTCAAAGAGAGAGTTCGCACCCTTTTATACAAGGAGATTAGGGCCTCATAAGTCAGGATACCAAAGATAACAATGTCCCTGTTATAAACAGAAATTTTCTTTTAGGGGCTCCGCCGCCAGAAACTCCCGCAAAGGGCGCTGCCCTCTTGACCCTCGCAACCTCGTGTGAGAGTGATCCGCGTGTGAGGATATACGATGATAAGTTCGGACTCCACACTCAAACAATAATCACATAATCCTTAACCCAGAAACTGACGTGACACTAATGCCCCAAGTTCCAACAAAGTGGGCCAATGGAACGATTGGCATCAACGTCAATGGGGTGTTCCTAGTTGTTATGATTCCGAGCATGGGGAAAGTCATCCTGGAATAAAAAACAAAAATGGGTTCCAAATCCAGCTGGTAGACACAGAATCGCCAGAGCTCTTTCACGTCCCAGCTCGTTAACGGGATCAACTCTGGACGGGCATTTGGAAACTCAAAAACAAAAGCCTACATAACCAAAAGATGATGCCGCAATGTTTGTCTCACATGAAAATTGCCCCTAGAAGAGTGTCCTTCGGAAGCTTTTGTGATGTGGTCCTTCTTTGGCTTCTAGCACTGCAGGTTGGACTTCTGAACCAAAAACCATCTAGTACTCCAGCTAGTAACACTGGCAACAGTGCTTGCAAAGAAAGGAACCCGTGACTACCGATGATACATAAACTCAGTTCCAACCATTTCCACTGTGCACCAAAACTAAAAATGCCGGTGAAATTTCCTGATATTTATATGTTACTGATATCTGAATTTCTCTTTCAACTTCTGATCCCAAATTTTGAGTTGGGAGGTGAAGTTAAGTCCAAGACTAATATAGGTATTAAGTGAGTTGTGAATATCTAGTGAGAGATGCAATGACTAATAACATGTCTAGCAACTTATGTCGTGAAGTCTGTGATCTTTCGTATGAGTAATAAGATGAATTACCTTCTACTCATTCAACCCTTGTTAGTTAGTGTGATGTGTAAAATGCCTCCAAGATGTACCTTAAAAAAAAGGGAAAAAATAGTCTTTTTTATCTTTGGAAATAACGGCATCACACAAAATGGGCAAGCACATAATTCGATGAAAGATCGAACCAACAAAGAGCTTTTTTTTCCTTTTTTTTTGGCTGTAAGCTTAGTGGGTAGTACATGAAATTGAGGGTAAGAGATGGAAGTAGACATATACAGATTGTCCTGACTAGAAATATTCATGGATGGCATATCCTGAGTGGTGCTGCTTCAGACACGCGGGATGAGGCCAATGTCCTGCTTTCTACGTTTAAAGCAGGCTGATAAGGCCCGATCTGCTAATGGGCCGCAAGGATGGTCGGCCCGTTAATACGAGTCCGACTCACACGGGCGGACCACAAAAAGGCTCACGAGTCCACCTATCTACCAAGCCCAAAAGGGAGGCTCCGGCCCATGGATCCGACTCACGGTGCGTGATTAGGTATATCCGACACGAGTGTTTGGACTCGGATTTTAAATCGGACGCTTGGCATCACACATCCTTTAAAGGGATCTAGGACATTGGTCTCACACTAAAAAAATTAGAAATATCTCGATTATTCATTTCTACGTGCTAGAAATATCAGTTAATTGACATTTTGATACGGATCAAAACTTATATCAAATTTGTCACGATCTTGCATGATTATCAGAAATGATAAAATATACACAAAACGCATTATTACCAAAATTGCTATCAATGTAGGGTATTGTTGAAAAGTTTGATAGGATCACAGATAGAGGATGTAATCCTCTCGTAGCAGAAGCAGATAATCTCACCTAGCACAAACACATAAGACAACAACAAGCACACAAGAAAGAACACCGATGTACGTGGTTCAGAGAGACAAGATGCCTTCCTACATCCACGGGAAAAGAGCTGAGAGAGAGTTTCACTATAAGGGAAAAATAAAGAAGAGCGATCTTACACCGGTATCGATCGTCTTCTCGGGATACAGATACTCCAACACTTCTTCTCAGTTTGTGCTCAGAGAACTGACGAGCACGGTGAGATAAAAACAGAATGGAGCATATATGGCAGGCCCTTATTTCCTCTCGGTTTTGATGTCTACACATAAGATGCCCCAACCAACAACTCTCCTTATATAAGGAGAACAAGATGTCAGCTGTCAAAGACAAATAATGCAATATGCAGTGTGGTCTCCGCGTGGGGAGAAGGCTTGCCATCCACGGCACTTATGCGGCTCTATCTTTCCCACATGGGGAAATACTTCTTCTACTACATGACAGATCCAGCTATGCATGTCTCCACTTTCCAGCTGTTGCCCATTTGATTGGGTCAACAAACAACATTCTCCACCTTTGACACGAGCAAATGGCATTGGTTTCATGAGCAAATATTTATAACAGATGTGAACACTCTCCTCAGCATTGTACCCCCTCTTCCGGGGGTCTTTTACTTCTCAGCTTCCATGAATATTAGCTAAGTTAAGACAATTCTTGAACTTAGCTGTTGGTAGAGGCTTGGTCAACATGTTTGCTACATTATCTTCAGTGGGAACCTTGACAAGCTGAATGTAACCATCTGTAACGAACTCTCTGAGTTTGTGATACCTAACATCTATGTGCTTAGTTCTTGCATGATACACTGGATCCTTTGCAAGACAAATAGCACTTTGATTGTCACAATGCAAACTGACGCTCTCCTGAGCAATTTCGAGTTCTTTCACCAAACCTCTGAGCCACACTGCCTCTTTAGCAGCCTCCATTGCAGCAATATACTCTGCTTCTGTTGTTGACAAGGCCACAATATTTTGCAACATAGCCTTCCAACTAATAGGAGCTCCACCTAGAGTGAAAATATATCATGTAGTGGATCTCCTCTTGTCTAGATCTCCTGCATAATCAGAGTCAACAAAACCAACCAGAACATTATCGTTAGTGCTCTTTTGAAATACCAATCCCACGTCTGATGAACCCCTGAGGTAACGCAAAATCCATTTGACTGCATCCCAATGCTTTCTTCCTGGATTGGCATGTATCTGCTGACAACACTGACAGCTTGAGCCAAATCAGGTCTAGTGCAAACCATGGCATACATCAGACAACCGATAGCACTAGCATACTGAACATTCTGCATTTCTTTGCGTTCTTTTTCTGATTGAGGGCATTGCTGTAACGTTAACTTAAAGTGCTGAGCTAGAGGAGTACTTACAGACTTGGCCTCAATCATATTGAATTTGGTCAATACCTTCTCGATGTATCCTTTCTGAGTCGACAAAAGCTTGCCACTACACCGGTCACGATGGATCTCCATACCTAGAATCTTCTTGGCATTTCCTAGATCTTTCATCTCAAACTCAGAACTAAGTTCTTGCTTTAACTTAGAAATTTCAAGCATAGACTTGCAAGCAATCAACATATCATAACATATAGCATCAGTAAACTAATGGAGCCATCACTGAGAAAACGAAAGTAGACACAACTGTCATACCTGCTCCTTGTGTAACCATGGGTCACCATGAAGGTATCAAACCTTTTATACCACTATCTTGGAGCCTGTTTCAAGCCATAGATAACCTTCTTAGCTTACACACTAGCTTTTCTTTACCTGCCTCTTCAAAGCCTTCAGGTTGTAGCATGTAGATCTCCTCATCAAGACTACCATGCAGGAAAGTAGTCTTCACATCCAGTTGCTCTAACTCTAAGTCTTGCATAGCTACTATAGCAAGTAAGACCCTGATCGAACAATGTTTTATCACTGGCGAGAATATTTCATCAAAATCCACTCCCTTTCTCTGTGCATAACCTTTGACAACCAGTCTTGCCTTATACTTGACTGGTTCACCTTCATACAAAGCTTCCTTTTTTCTGTACACCCACTTGCAGCCAATTGCTTTCTTGCCTTTAGGAAGTCTCGTCAACTCCCATGTTTGATTTTTCTGAAGAGATTTCATCTCCTCTTGCATAGCACTCAGCCACATGTTGCTGTCCTTGCTCTTAATTGCTTCCTGAAAAGAGCATGGTTCAGAAGATATAATAGAAAAAGCATACGCCACAGTATCTCTTAATTTCAATGGCAATTGAGGGTTTCTTCTATCCCTCCCCTTAGCAATAGAGTAAGGCTCCTCCTGCTGTGGTTTTTCAGTTATCTCATCCGGATGTGAAGACTCCTCCTGATCAAAGTCATCATTGACATCTTCACTGCTCGACTCCACCTGAACCGAGGTACTAGGATTCTTCACATCTTGGACCTGCTGTTGAATATTTTTCAACATGGAAGCTTCATCAAACACAACATCTCTGCTGAGCTCCACCTTGCGGGTGATAGGATTCCAAAGCTTGTAACCTTTCACGCCGACTTTCCGACCCAGATAAATACATTTCTTGGACTTAGCATCCAGCTTTGTCCTTTCTTCATCCTGTACCAATACAAAGATAGGACTACCAAAAATATGAATGTCAGAATAATTAACTGGTTTGCCAATCCATACCTCCTGTGGTGTTTTGAGTTCCAATGCTGTAGAAGGAGACCGATTCACCAAATAACATGTAGTGTTTACAGCCTCGGCCCAGAACTGCTTTGACAAGTTGGCGAACAACCTCATGCAGCGTGCTCTTTCTAGAAGAGTTCGATTCATCCTCTCTGCTACCCCATTTTGCTGAGCCTTCCGCGGGATAGTGTAATACCGAGTAATACCCTCCACAGAGCAAAAATCTTCAAACTCTTTTGAAGTGAACTCACCACCATTATCAGTACGCAGACACCTTATCTGTTTACTTGTCTGCTTCTCGACCTTGGCTTTCCAGTGTTTAAACTTTTCAAATACTTCTGACTTGTGTTTCAAGAAATAGATCCATACTTTTCTGGAGAAGTCGTCAATAAATGTTACGAAATATTTGGCTCCTCCAAGAGACTCCACTGGGGCTGGTCCCCAGACATCTGAGTGCACATACTCAAGAATGTTCTTGCTCCTGTTCTTAGAAGTGGTGAACTTCACCCTGCATTGTTTGCCAAGAACACATGATTCGCAGAAAATAAGTTTACATGATTTAATTCCTTTGAGTAATTTCCTGCTATGCAACTCCAGCAACCCTCTCTCACTCATATGACCGAGTCTGGCATGCCACAACAACGTGGCATCATCATCTGAGGAGGATGATATAGCAGCATCACCTATGACAGTTTTTCCAATTAACCTGTACAGTGACCCAATCTTCACTCCCTTCATTACTACCAATACACCCTTCTTTACTTTAAGGGTGTTGTTAGCACCTACAAAAGTGCACCCGATGGCATCAAGTGTGCCCAGGGAGACTAGACTTTTTCTGAGTTCAGGCACATGCCTAACTTCTGTCAATGTCCTCACAGCCCCATCAAACATCTTGATTTTTATAGTTCATATCCCAATTGTTTTGCATTCAGCATTGTTCCCCATAAGAACCCGACCTCCATCATAAGAAGAATAGGTATCAAACCACTCCCTATATGGACACATGTGATAAGAATATCCAGAATCAAGAATTCAAATATCGGAAGGGTCCATACCTGAGGAGATGGTTAACGCATCTCCATCTGTTTCTGATCCAGATGCAATACTCGCCTCTTCTGGTTCTTGCTTTTCCTTAGACTTCTTCTTTAGTTTCTTCGGGCAATTATTTTTCCAGTGACCCTCTTCTTTGCGGTAGTGACACCGATTGTCTCGCCCCATTGATTTGGAGCGTGATTTGTAGTTCTTCTTGCCTCTTTCTTTCTGACGTCCTCAATCTTGACCGGGACTCTTCACCATCAAACTTTCACTAGAGCTTGACTTGCTTCTATGTTCATTTGACAGTAGAATAGTTTTGATCTCCTCCATCTTTAGTGTGTCTTTACCATAGAAGATAGTGGTCACCAGGTGGTCATAGGACTTGGGCAAAGAAGACAGAAGGAGAAGAGCTTGATCCTCTTCATCCACCTTGACGTCCATGCTGCGAAGTTGAGAGATCAATTTATTGAACACATTCATGTGTTCCAACAAATCGCCCCCGTCTATCATGCGTAGGCTGTAGAGTTGTTTCTTGACATAAAGCTTATTTGTGAGAGACTTCGACATGTAGAGTTTCTCGAGTTTCTTCCACAAGTCTTGAGTAGTATCTGTATCGGCAACGTTGTACATCACCTCATCTGCGAGACACAAATGAATTGTACTTATCGCCTTCAGATCAAGTTCAGCCCATTCATCATCTTTCTTGCCAGACTGCTCCTTGCCGAGAAGCGCTTTATGGAGATTGTTTTGAACGAGAACAACTTTTATCCTCTTCTGCCAATAGGCCGAAGTCGATCTTGCCGTCATACTTCTCCACCTCAAATCTTGCTGACATCTTGAGTGGATAGTAGGGAGATTATAGATCTGGCTCTGATACCAGATGTTGAAAAGTTTGATAGGATCACAAACAGAGGATGTAATCCTCTCGTAGCGGAAGCAGATAATATCACCTAGCACAAACACACAAGACAACAACAAGCACACAAGAAAGAACACCGATGTACGTGGTTCGGAGAGACAAGATGCCTTCCTACATCCACGGGAAAAGAGCTGAGAGAGAGTTTCACTATAAGGGAAAAATAAAGAAGAGCGATCTTACACCGGCATCGATCGTCTTCTCGGGATACAGACGCTCCAACACTTCTTCTCAGTTTGTGCTCAGAGAACTGACGAGCACGGTGAGATGAAAATAGAATGGAGCATATATGGCAGGCCTTTATTTCCTCTCGGTTTTAATGTCTACACATACGATGCCCCAACCAGCAACTCTCCTTATATAAGGAGAACAAGATGTCAGCTGTCAAAGACAAATAATGCTATATGCAGTGTGGTCTCCGTGTGGGGAGAAGGCTTGCCGTCCACGGCACTTATGCGGCTCTATCTTTCCCACATGGGGAAAGACTTCTTCTGCTACATGACAGATCCAGCTATGCATGTCTCCACTTTCCAGTTGTTGCCCATTTGATTGGGTCAACAAACAACATGGTATGATACGACACCCAATCAAACAAGCAATTACAAAAATGTCTATCTTTGTACATGTACTCAGAGAAAGTTAGATGCCTTTCTATCAAAATGAAGATATGCATGGAACAGTCTCGTGATTGAGTGGGTTTACGTCCTTCCACGTAGTTGAGAGGTTACCTGTTAATAGTATACATCTTCGATTTATTAGTACGTTGATTTTAAAAAAGTAATACGTCAATTACAGAGTTTTGGATAGTACAAAAGGAACACATTCATAAAATATGTATAGGAGAGATGAGGATATTGAGATAGATATGTGACAAGACTAAGAAAGACAAGATTAGAAATGAGCGCTTCCGTAAGGACTTAGGGATAGTCTCAATTGATAGTAAAATGAGAGAAAATATACTCAGGTGGTTTGGACATGTGTTTCGTCGCTCTAATTTAACGTCAGTTAAAAGATGTGACCAAATCTTAGTGGATGCTTGTAAAAGAGCTCGAGGAAAGTCTAAAATGAGATGGTGCGATGTTATTAGTAAGGACATTAATTTCTTAGATTTAAATATGAATATAACACTTGATAAAAAAATTTGATAGAACAAGATTCATGTACTTGATCCCAAATAATTGAGATAAGACTCTGATGATGATGATGATGATGATGAATGGCCCTATTAAATCTTGCACTCAAGATGTCATGGTTGAGTACTAGACTAATTGTGTAAGATTCTATATTAAAAAAATAAAAATATTCATCAATAATATTTTTTACATATCCCAAAAACATCTCCAACTATATTCAATAGACAAATGATGAAACTCACCTCGAACGAAACACTAGCAACAACCATACACCGACGGAAGGAGATGATTAAACATCTCGAGCACCGTCGAGAAAATAAATAGAAGAAATATCAAGCGCCCACTAGAAGGATATATTAATCCATATATCTAAGATGATTATCCAACTTAAATTTTGTATTGGAAATAATAAAAATTATGGGATGATTATTAAAATTATCTTCATATCTATATAATTATAGAAATGTCACTCTTAGATATATATGGATTAATATAATTTCATCCCATAAACTAAGTACGCCTTTACCATTACATAACATACTTTGTCATCAGATAAATGTAACTAACTCAAGTTAAAATCTAACTAGCGACGAATATTATTGCTATAATCTTAAAGAATATTACTCAAAGATCTAACTATTATTTTTACAATTATTCTTAAAATCATCATGTTTAAGTTAAGATTTCTTATTTAATTTTAGAAATCTCGAATCATAGGGCTCGGGATGAGATCGTGAGCAAGGTTTGTTGGTCTGGTCGTATCGACCATACCGATTTTCTAACAGTACGATATGATACCGTATCATCCCGTAGTGTAAGGTGTCAATATTAAAAAAGTATTTAATAAATATATATTATTATAACATATAATAAAATATTATATGTGATTTAATGGTTAACGAGTGTGTTAGTTATATGTCAGGTAAATGATTCAAATCTCACAAATGTCATATATTTTTTTGTTTATTTTTTCTAAAGAACAATTAAAAAATAAAAAATAATATAACTAATATATTTTGAATTCAAGTCCTAATCTTCTAAAGAAAGAGTCTTAACCAAACTACTTATAAATCACATTTAATAGAAAATAATATATATAATATTTAATAATATAAGTTATATACATGTTATATATCGTAGATTACTCGCACTAATCTGTGATTGATACGATCCAAAACAGACATCCTGTATCAGATCAATTTGACGAACCTTGATCACGAGTACACGTATGACCTCGATTTCATTACACATATATCCTACAAAAAGGTACGAAGTAATAACGAATTAACGATTCGACAAATCTCGATCACGAATGCACGTGATCTCAATTTCATTATACATATATCCTAAAAAATGTACAAAATATGAACATAAGTCTTACATATGTGTTTTCATTAGGGTTTGACAACTCGGTCCAGGTCAACCCGACCTGCACGACCCAGACCGACCCAGGCGCTGGCCGGGACGGCCGGGTCATAGGTCGCTACCGGGTCACTTTATATATTATATATATTATTTTAAATATAAAATATTTAATAGGTAAATTAGTTAATTGATTTCACTTGCTCAATGTCGGTTTGAGTTCGAATCTCGCTGTTTATGTATATTTTTTGAATTTTTTTTAAATTTTTAATCAAAAAAATTCAAATGTGAAAGCGCTAACAAGACTCGAATCGGAGACATGTTGAAGAAGCGCTCACAAACGACTTAATCAAGTATGCTATAAATTTTATTCAATTATTTTATATTATATATATATATATATTATGAGATAGAGCGAGACGGAGCAAGATGGTGTCCTGTCTCGATAGAAAAGTGAGACGGTCGATACGATCGATCCGGTAAATCTTGATTTTCATGTAAACTCTCCGTACATATATTTAATATCATATATGCATATATGGTAAATTTATGTCAAAATAATATACATAAAAATATTTCATCTTCTTGACCTCCGCTCACGAGATTCTCATCGGTTTATTAGGATAATAAAAATATGCCCGGCATTGAATGCACGAAGCAGGGATGCACATACAAATGAAAAATCAAGGACGCCTTCTCATGCAACTCCTTTTTTCACGAGAGCATGCCTGCAACAAATCCTAGCCCCCCAAGTGGCGGTGGGCACAGCATTTCCTGTTAACTTGATCCCCTTCTTGTTTCCTCCCTCCGTTCGAAGCCAACACAGGAGAAGACGAAGGAAAGGCAGCCGCCATGAAGCTCCGGATCCGCTCCTTGGAGACGAAGGAGATGTTCCGGCTCGAGGTCCCCCCCTCCTCCTCCCTCGCCCTCCTCCAGGCCCTCGTGGCTGTCCGCCTCGACCCCAGCCCCCCATCCGCGGCCGCTGTCCGCCTCTCACTTAATCGCCGGGACGAGCTCGCCGCCTCCTCCCCCGCCGATACGCTGCAGTCCCTCGGCCTCGCCTCTGGTGACCTCCTCTTCTGCACTTGCGACCCCTCCGGCTTCTCCACTTCCCCATCCCCCGGTCTCCCCTCCGGAGGTGCACCGCCTCCTCCGCCTGGGCCGATGGCGGAAACCCTGACCCTAGACTCGACATCAGGGCGATCCGATCCGCCTTTGGATCGGATGGGCGAAAACCTGCCCTTGTGTAGCAATCTGCAGGAAGAGATGATGCTCGGGAAGGAACCGGAGGAGGAGGCGGAGGGGGCAGTGAGCCCCGTCGTGGAGGACGCCCTGGAGGTGGATGCCGGGAGGGCATCTAACTCGGTGCCGGGTTTCTTGAAGAGGGTTATTGAAGGGGAGAAGGAGAACGAGTCGGCCAGGAGCGATTTGGGTGTTCTGGTCATCGCCGTCCATGCCGTCTTCCTGGAGTCGGGTTTCGTGGCGCACAACTGCGAGGGCAATCGCATGCCGGAAGGGTGGGCTTCCAAGGGTTCCACCGTCTCGATTTCGTATACCATCCTGGAAATTGCGAACCCTGATTTCGATGCGGTTGTGGGAACGGCGGAGTTGAAGATTCTGCTTGTTGGGAGGTTTGCAGATGTCTATGGGTACTTGCGTGGGGGATCGGATTTGTATCGTCTGTGCTTGGATGCATCAAAGTTTGTCCCTTCGGTGGTTTCATCCATGGATGTAATGTCTGAGGAAGGTGAGAAGGTGGTTTTCGAACTCTGGAAGACGGTGAAAGATAGGCTTTCCTTGCCTCTCCTGATAGATCTATGCGAGAAGAATGGATTGCCCCCTCCTCCATGCTTCACCTGCCTTCCCACTGAGCTGAAGATAAGGATCTTGGAATTCTGTTCGGGCACTGACCTTGCAAGTGTTGGAGGCGTGAACTCTGAGTTGAGGTACCTCTCATCGACTGATGACCTATGGAAGCAGAAATTTGTGGAAGCATTTCCTGGTCGTGAGATGAATGGTAGGAGAGGAGACCTGGGCAGGCGATGGAAAGATAAATTTGCTGCTTGTTGGGAGGAGAAGAAGAGGAACAAGAGGCACCGGGTGGTCTCTACTATTTTCCAATTTGGTGCACCACCGCTTTTGCGAAGAGATCCTGCTCCATTCGGCATGCCGGTACCCAATGTGATTGGTGGAGACTATGACCTGTTCCCTGCTATTGGCATTCCAGGTCCTACTAGGTCCCGTCGTGCTCGCCCTCCCTTTCTGCAAGGACAGAGTTTTATACCTCACTGCAGTCTTGGTGGATTCAATGTATAGTTGGAGAAAAAGGCTTCCCTCCGAAGCAGAGTGCTTTCTTTCAGTAGCTATGGTGAGGTTCAATTAGGTGATATACTTTGCTGTATGCATATGTGCATAGACGTCTCTCTCTCTCTCTCTCTCTCTCTCTCTCTCTCTCTCTCTCTCTCTCTCTCTCTCTCTCTCTCATGAATTTTGATACTGTACTCTGTTGACAAATGTATGGAACGTGTGCCTTAGCTTTGAGGTACTTAATTTTTGTGCAAAGTTGATAGCTTAACTTCTTTTATCAGGGCTATTTTCTAACACAGGGATTATTCCCACCCTCAATCCTGAAGAAGTATACCTGATTTTCATATCATAAGGTTTGGTTGACAACACTATGACAATTATATTTTTTTCC
Organism: Amorphophallus konjac; assembly: GCA_022559845.1. NCBI lineage: Eukaryota > Viridiplantae > Streptophyta > Magnoliopsida > Alismatales > Araceae > Amorphophallus > Amorphophallus konjac. Next base: position 18,432,660 of record CM040126.1, on the reverse strand, counting down.
CGTAACGACCAAGTGGATGGATTAGCTGTGAACATAGTTCGGATGATGTTTATGTGCATGATATCTTCTTTGGCTTAGGGTTTCTGTGTTGTTTCTAATGTACATGATTTACATCCGACTGAATGCAATTCCACTTTTCGATTTTTGAGGTCTTGAAATGTATAGGTTTCTTATGATCAGTTATCCCATTAAATTGAACATTGATTCTCTTGGAAATGGTTAATTTACACCTTGACAAGGCTTTAGAGAGAATCACTCTTCTTTCTTGGGTCGATGAATGTTGATGGATCTCCATTGACCTCATTTGGGCAGAGTCCCTCTTTTGGCCAAGAAATGAATTTGAAATGGAGAATCACTTGATTTTCAGACAATCAAATGACTTAGGCACTATGAATATGGTTGCTTATATTGTCTAAATGATATCGCAAAAACCTTTTTTAGTTGATCATACCAACGTGCCCCATGGTCTGATATAGTCAACAGTATAGTTTGAAAAATATTATATTGTCATGGGCTGACATTTTGAGATTATGAACCTTTACATATCACAGAAATGTTATTTGCCAATTTTACTGGATGCCTCTGAAGAGAGCGGAACAGACCCATTTGTAACAAGAAGAGCAGAACAATGGCCAGCTTGTGTCTTTTGTTTGTCACCATGTCAGGGATTGAGCAAACATTTTTGGAGGGTTGAATGTCCATAGTTCCTTCCCTTTGAGCTGTCTGTCTATGTAAAAGTTTAGCCACACCACCTTGGTGTGGGTTTTGTATAATGGTCTTATTTGGGGGAGGAACTATTTGGGGTGTTGGAAAACTTTTTTCTCTTTAACCGACTTGTTTACCTTTCTGTTTCTTTCCAATGAATATGTGGTACTATCCACTTCCTAGATCTGCCCTATTGCATTGGAATATATATGTGTTTTAGACCTGTGTATGCTGTACAAAGTATCATAACTCTCTTCTATAATGGGTATGGGTTGGAAATTCATTAAGGGAATGAGAATAGTATATCATGCAGGAAATCCTGTTTCAAGATTACCTAGATTGTGAACATCGTTTCTGGAGATGTATAAGTGAGTCGTCTTATTTGACATGGTGCTGCTGTTCTCCATTCTTTTCAATTAATAACGGCATGCAACTCGCTCCCCCCCTTTTTTTGGAACTTAAAGAACTTATTTCAATTACAGATGGCATCATGGTTCTCGTTCACAGGGAGTTGAAGGAATATGCTTTCTTGAGGGCCCAAGTCATGACTATGGATACCTTAGAAATGAACCTCAATTTTGAGGCTGTTTATTTCAAAACATGAAAAATCATTCTGTTCTCTGCTGTAATATGGTCAACTGGCAAGCACCCTCCTGCAGGATCTAATAAGGGGCAGAGGGGGGAACTAAGGCACATAAGAGGCATAATGTTGTGAGTAAATTAATTGGTATTGGTTGGCAATTTTCAATGTTTAGGTGTTGTGGTACTGAAATGGAAGAAGGCCTGTGGTTCAACTGCTTTATTGGCTACACATTTATTGTTGACTATAAAAGTAAATTTCCGGGTGTTAGTTTTCCATTTTTGATGTGTAAACTCCACCTCTGTGAAGTGACATTTGAGTATTTTTTAAAGCAACTAAGCTGACCCCCGACAACGAAAAACACCCACACAATAATTTGTTTCATTTCAGGGAAGAATCATTGATCCTTGATGGCCGTTCAATGTCTAATATTTTGTTTTAGTGATCGCCTTTGTAGGACACCACAACGGTAAAATCTTCTCATTGTTTTGGTTCTGTTTTCAAGCAGTAGTTTGCCTACTAGTTTTTCAAGTTCATACTCTTTGATGGTAAATATTCAATCTGTTTAGATATTCTCTGAAACGTACTGATCATGTGGGTTTGTATCACTGCCCGATATCCTTGAAGCACATAGATTACCTTTAAAAGCAGATCTTGTTAGTGCATTTGATGGGATTGTTGCAATAGTACAAGTGAATGAGGTAAGTTATGTCCCATAAAGCTCACTGCAGGCAATGCCATTGTAGTGGCAATGTTCTCGCTTTTCTCTGTTTTCAACTCAAGATGTGCTCTTTACATGCTTCGTGATGCTCAGCATTTCCTAGTAACAGAAAAACAGATTGGAAATAAGAAATTAGAAAACAAAACAATAATCGTGAATTTTAATTCAAGTACTTGTGATCATTTAGCTTAAATTTTGCGTGGCTCGATTATCCTTATTATATATGATTCCATTGAGGTTGGTAGAATGTAGACTGTGTACCAGGAAATGTATGTGGAAGTTTCGATTTTCTCCTCTCTTTCAGTTATATGTTTTTTGATTCGGCTGTTTGTGACTCGTTCATCGCCGACCTTTAGCATTTCACCTTTCTTGCATAATATAAGAACATCCCTAACATGACATGACAAGAAAATCGCCCTGTATTAGGTTAAAAAAGTGATAATTAATTTCTATTGGAAACTTTGTGGGCGACAATTTTAGCTCTACAGCGAGATGGTGTCACCCAGGAAAATCCTTCATTAATGGAAAGGTACACTTCTCTCCGGTGGTTTTATTTGAGGTTCATTTGCTTTGCGGTAAAACACTACAAAATAATAGTTTTGAAATCATTAAAAAATTACTGTAATCTTCTAGTTCTAAAATTATCTGTCTAAAACTTTTGTATTTTGGTTTTTCCTAGTTTTAGGCGGAAACTTAAATCAAGTTTAAAAAAAAACTGTTTAGCATGAGCCAACAAGATTATCAAATCCAACAATTTATATAAAAAATTATGACCCTCTGAATACAAGGTGTATGCCCTTACGTGGTTATAGAGGGAAGAAATGACCACAATAGCTTTCGTATATACAATCGACTCTTTTTTTTTTCTTGGTTGATGTTTTGTTGTGCTTGCACCATTTGGGCCTCAAGGGGCTTTTCCCCCCTAAATCTCTTGTTGGATCCCTTCATCGCACCTTGTGTAAATTAACTGTGTGTCGCGGGGAGCCGAAAGGTCCAGAGAGATTGTGGCTTCCTTTGCGGAAAACTTCAGATGAAAGACAACTCGAATTGCTCTCGCTGGTAGCTCTCTCAGTTCCTATGTGATCTTTGCTGTGTGTTAAATTAATTTTACCCCATTCGGCATGGCTTCACGGAGAAATAATTATGACAATTTCAGCTGGTAGATCAAAAGTCTTGAATTAGATGCTGCCGAGGTGTATGAACATAGTTTGTCGACTCGGTCTGACTCGGGTTGACTCGGACGTGTCGTACTGTATCTGAAAAAACTCGATACGTTACGGATCACTCTCAGGATCGGCCGAGTCAGATCGAGTCACAATGAGAGTGAGAGAGAGAGGAGATATGTACGTCGAGTCAGGTCAAGTTGGTTGTGATTCGGGTGTATCATATCGGATCAGAGAAGATTTGATCTAATACGGATCACCAAGTCGACGAATCTTCATATGAACTAGTGTGCCCAAATGCTGATTCCCTCGCTCGAGTCACATGGGGTTTGCAGGCGAAGTCGAAATTTTCTTGTCATCATAAGAAAATCTTATTGCGTTCAGTCCTCAGTATGCTTCTGCGTGTGCGTCTGTCATGCACCTCCACGAAGCACAGTCATAGGATGTTTTTAATCTACATATGTCACTTTTAAATACCGATTACCAATAAGCATAGCAACATAATTTTTTAAAAAATTATAGTTTCACTGTCATTGTGACAAGCATATATTATTATCTGGGTCAAACAATTATTACATTTCGAAGGCTCAAGCCTTAAAAATTACCAATTTTTGCATGGTCTCAAATATGAAACATTTATGTATCTTTTTTTTCAAATATAGGAATGTTCCCATACTAAAAAAGTAGTATTTTTCTATACGGACCACTGTTTAAAGTAAAACACTGACTTGCCACTGAAAGAAATGATTTTATTTATATATCATTTTTGACGGATATATATATATATATATACCAAGCAATTCAGTTGATGTTTATGTTTCATGTCCCCATAATAGAATGCAGAAGCTGAACATGAGAAAGAGAGGGGGAAAGAGAAAGGTGAACAGATTGTAGGAACTCTCCCCGTCCCCATAGCTTATAAGTTGATGTCTGAACAAGCCAAGGGGAATTCTTCAGGTGGGGATGATCCGAAAGAAGATTATGCTCATGTCTGGGCGATGCGAGGCAAGGCTACCAATAGCCACAGCCTTCTAGCAAGGGTGAGACTTTGAGGAGGAATGGCATTCCGTGTGACAGATTATTTCATATCTTTCCAGTTTTCAAGTTTGAACTGTCTTCCTATCACTACAGCAACAAGCTGAGGTATTTCATGTAAGCTGACATAGTTCTTGTGAGGTCTTTGGTTGACTTCCTGTTCATTAGTGTAAAAACCTCCCATGGCTGAACAATTTGAGATCATTATCTGCTTATGGAATGACAATCGCATGACTCATAAAGAGAAGGAATTTTTTTAAGTGTGCCTTGAACTTGCATTTTGTTGTCCCCGAGCAATTGCATATAAAGTATTGGAGTTGATTTATTTTGCAGTTCCTGTTGACGAAGCTTGCCACTGTCAATCCAGAAATGCACTTCGACATTGAGCAGGTCTTGTTACCAAATGTAAGGCTTCTATCTGGATTGTGAAAAAGTTTTGGGTCAAAGCCGGCTTCTTTTGCGGCCTTATTAATCTCTTCAGAGATGAGGGGTGTAAAATGAACTGCAGATTCTTTACTCGCAAATGGGAAATTCTGGTGTTCCTCTGATTGGTACCGATTTTAGTAGCTGTCAGCTCCATTTCGAATGGCCAATTCAACAGGGAGCCACACAAGCACAAATGGTGAGTAATAGCAAACCTGGTTCTGGAGAGGTGCTTCAAAAGCAATCTTTCTCGGATCTTCCAGCAGCGTGGCCTGTTCTAGAGAACGGTTTATCCTCTACTTTGCCGTCTTTATTGACTGGTGCTCAGATATGGATCACTTGCTTGCGGAGCTCAAATGTATGGGATTGATGACCTTCAAAACGTCTAGAAGATGGATTTCATCTCAGATTCGCATATCGATTCTACTACCCAGCCACCAGGTAAAGGTTACGAAGATTGATTCTAGATCATCAGTCCAATTTTATGGCAATGATGTTCTGAAGAGCTCATCTTATTGTTTATTCTCTTGTTGGTCCTATGAAGATGGAGTAATGAATAGTGCTGGGCAGGACTTTGTGGTCCTCCCAATTCGGATGCTGTTTGGGGAAGCTATTTAAGTCAAATACCGTGTGGCAATGTCTTGGGATGTTGAACAATTGTAACTTGGAGAAAAACCCCCAGTCAAAATGTCTAGCATCTTTGTTTTTTTAGAAGACATGACATGATTGATGCAGACCATGTACGGTAAGCTCAAATATGTGATTGGTTGAAGGGGATTGTTTCCATTTGTGTCATGTTGCTCTTTACGTTGAGAGGCTTTAAGCTGATATGAAAAGAAATGGAGCTCATTTGCTTTTGTGAGTTTGATCAAAGCTCTTTATGGTTGCGTGCCTTGTGTTTTCATCACTGAGAAGGAAAAGAAAAAAACTTCGTTGATGCTTTTGCTGAAACAAAAGGTTTCGGAGAATCCCGAAGTCATCAAATGTTTAAGCACTCTAAACAATTGCTTCCCTTTCATTAGCAATGTTTGACCATACACTACACTGTTTTTAAGATTATAACTTCAATCTCACTCTTCGAGAAACACGATACCAGCATCAACAGAAAACAATAGTCTCCCCCAATCGTCCCACTCCCACAATTTGCATATGCCTTATAATCCTACTCTTGCCGGAACTGCAATCTGTTCAAAGAAAGGAAGCTTCCACTGGAGAGGCACTGGGCCATCCCCGTCTCCCAACAAACATCACAAGATCAAGTGGCACTTGCACGCTGGTGCTTCTTTGCGTTCATTTTTGTAGCCCGTGACAAGTCCATTCGAGAAAAATCTAAAAGAATCCAAGATAAAGTGCAAAGTACTTTTTCAGAATGTAGACTGAGCTATTCACTGTAACTCGTCTCATAACATGCATCTGTGAATTGATCAGTGATTTAGAACATTTTCAGAACTTAGTGGGGGGAGGGAGAGAGAGAGAGAGAGAGAGAGAGATGCCAGATGCCAAGAAAGTTTGAAGGGGTACTCCAGGGCCACTTCCACCACGCATGCTGTGGCACCTTTCCTAGTCCTGAACAGTGGACCAACCTGATAGTTGTTGGAAAGCTTTCCACACTTGATACGCCAAATAGGGAGATTAGAGGTTTGTAAATGGATTTTACAGTAGTATTGTATAGTCGCCACTTATTGCTATTCGCTATCTGGAGTTCGAGGCTATGCATGTGGGGGGCAGTTCATATTTGTGGACTCTGCCTGTGACTGCATGGAATCTTCAATCTCAGCATTCAACTATGATTCATGGGCCAATGCGGGAAAAGACATCAAAGCTTGGGATTCATCCGCCCACTCGATGGTCGTATTACAATAGACAGTTATACTGGAGGATCAGGAACACTAAAAGATTGAAGAAATAGTTGAATGCTGAGATTGAAGACATCAAAGCTTGTAATACGACCATCGAGTGGGCGGATGAATCATGTTGGGATGCTTTGATTCCCAACTATGATTCATACGACTAAAAGAAACCAGCTTTTACAACATGTTGGCGGATGAATCCCAACTATGATTCATCCGCCCACTCGATGGTCGTATTACAATAGACATCCAAGCTTGGGATTCAACACATGAACACTAAAAGAAACCAGTTTCTGATGAAATTCTAATCTAACATATTCATCAGTTGGGGTGGATCAGGATAAGCATATGGTTGATGGATTCCTCATCAGCTTCCCCCATTTTCCTCTTGTATGCACACCACCTCCACCAGGGAAGGGGGTGGTTTTGTTGCCTCCTAGCGTTCATGGGCATCAAAAATACACAAAGAAAGGATGGCGAACAATAGGAGTAATACTTGTTCTCTGGCTGGTTTTGTTGCCTCCTACCATTCATGGGTGAAGCAGGACGGAAACGGTTCACCCTATCAAATTAATCTGAGCTCTCACGGGCATTATATCAACATATGGCATGCTAGAAATCTCTGCTTTCTAACTCAACAGATGGAGTTATATATCAGATCTTGATCAAAGCAGCTTACCCAAAGCTATTTACTGACATGATGTGAAGACTTAGAATAAGAGAAATGAAAGTTCTCTTTTGATCAAATAACTCAACAAAAATAGCAGGCAGATAATTAAGAAAACATGCATCCGTCCTCAGCGTCAAATACCACTGAAGGAACAGGTTCCACCCTTCTGGGACACAATCTCACAATAATACGTAAGCTCACATGACCCCCATTGCATGACTATATGGCTGCTGTCAATTGGGGTGAACAATCTCAGTTGTATTGTGGAGGTCCCGGCTAAAGCAATATGGATTGCTTCACGTTTCACGGCCGAACAAATTGAGAATAAATCAGCTGCTACCTGGGTCCGGTGAGGACCGAGCTTTTTCAAGAGAGTGGGCACCCTGCCGGGACCGTAGCAGTGCCGTGGGAGTCGGCCTCGGGTGATGTCGGTCGGGCGGACGTGGCTGTGGGAACGCCGGCGACCAGGGTGGTGGGACGGCCGAGGTTGGCCGGCGGGGCAGTGGTGGCCGTCGAGGGCGGCGCCGACGCTGGCGGACTGCCGGAGGTAGCCGGCTGTGGGGCTCGGCTGTGTCACCGCGGAGGTGGAAGACGGTGAAGGGACGAGGATGACAGGTGGGGTATGGTGCCAGGGGGAAAAGACTTTAATGGCTGGAAAAAACTCAAACAAAGAATAGGATGGCTTGTGGATCTCGGTGGAGGGAGGAGGATAACAGGAAAATAACGGGAGGAAGAAAACGTTAAGGAATCAAACAAAAAGAAGATTAGAAGTGGGGTTTTGGCCTCCGCCAGAAGGAAATCAGAAGGGTTTGGCCAGAAGGAGAAGAAGGGGGGGATCGGCTTCCGCCAGAGGAGATTACGGCAAGTAATCACACACAGTTTTTTTTGCTAATCATCGTCTAACCCTAATTAGGGCTAGTTTTTCTTATTTATAGGAAAACATAATTACAAATAGACCCAAAGTTCACTTTACTTTAACACCTACAAGATCCTGACTATTAAAATAAATAAAAAGATATAACCGACTAAAATAAACTCTGACTAAAACATCCATAAATTAACTACAAAAATTCAAGAAAATAGTAAAATAATCTTCCGACCGGACGTCTGCGACGCTTCCACATAAATCAAAATTATTCTCCAGGAACTCGACGACTCGCTCCGCATCAATCTCCCCTAATTCGAAAAAATTTGACCTCGAATTTTAAAATGTTGAAGAAACACTGAAGTGAAGAGGGGAGCATCTGGAGCATGCATCACCGAACAGTTCACATAAATACTCAGATCAATAAGTTGGCAACGCCTCTGAATATGCATGTCAGCACTGTATCATATTGTATCAAAATCATTCTGAGCCATACAAAATTCCATATCAGCAACAATAACAAAACATGAACTCTGTGGACCTGCAATGACTGATAATGAATCTAACTCAAATAAGATCTCTGAATGGATATCACATGATGGGTGCCAATCTATGAGATCATATGCAGAATAAAATCCAGGAGTCATAGCTGAAGATGGCTCACATGCAGAAGACACCTCAAACACCAAATCAGAAATCAAATTTAACTCAGACTGAATAAACAACACATGATCCCATGAGTCAGACATCGGCTTCTGAAGTAGATCCATGCTAGAAGGAATATAAACCTCTTCAAAAATAGACTCACAAATTATATCCAATCCAGACTGAACAAATAAAATGTGATCCCATGATTCAGAAATTGGCTCCATTGGTAGAGCTAATTCAGTGGATGACTCTAAATGAACATCAGATGCAACTAGTGATGATAGATTCCCAAGAGTAGACTCAACACTTTGAACAACGACTTCTAGTTGGACTACTTCACGAGCTGTTTCTGGCTGAGCTATTTCTTGAGGCACTTCTAATTGAACATCAAGTGATACCAGTGGGAGTTGCTCTAATGAAAGATGGGGACTCGTATCAATAACCTGAGTGGTGACTTCAACTTCTTGTGATTCTTGCTGAAAAATTGGAGATGTAGTTGAGTCATCAACCTCTTTTGTCAATTGAGGTTCTGGTGTGGTTGACACAATCAGATTCATACCTGTCTTTGAATTAACTAATTTACTGACCTTCTGTTGTCCCAGTCTTCTCATTTTATGGACTTTATCAAAACGAAGCCTACATCTTCTTTCAATGTGAAGAGCATTCAGTAGGTATCCTTCAGGATGAGAACAATCTAACATGCCACCACGTTTTTTCAACCAACATTTGCCCACAATAATATTGAGCTCATCAGAAGGGTAAGGAATTACCCAAGCATCATCAACATAATTTATTTTTCCAAAATCACGAGAAAATTGCACAATAATCTGACCAGTTGATGTAATCTCAATGTCATTGGTTTGGGACAATAAATCAACGACGGATTGAGAAATACCATTAAGCCATCGGCTTTCATCAAAAGTGAAATTCGCCCACTGGCCATTAGGAATTCGCACACTTGTACTGAACATGCTGGGATTCATAAGAAGATTTAAGGACCCCAATTTATAAAAATAAATCGATTCTCTAAGCTCTGATACCAAATCTGATGCATGACGAAAACGGTTCACCCTATCAAATTAATCTGAGCTCTCACGGGCATTATATCAACATATGGCATGCTAGAAATCTCTGCTTTCTAACTCAACAGATGGAGTTATATATCAGATCTTGATCAAAGCAGCTTACCCAAAGCTATTTACTGACATGATGTGAAGACTTAGAATAAGAGAAATGAAAGTTCTCTTTTGATCAAATAACTCAACAAAAATAGCAGGCAGATAATTAAGAAAACATGCATCCGTCCTCAGCGTCAAATACCACTGAAGGAACAGGTTCCACCCTTCTGGGACATAATCTCACAATAATACGTAGCTCACATGACCCCCATTGCATGACTATACGGCTGCTGTCAATTGGGGTGAACAATCTCAGTTGTATTGTGGAGGTCCCGGCTAAAGCAATATGGATTGCTTCACGTTTCACGGCCGAACAAATTGAGAATAAATCAGCTGCTACCTGGGTCCGGTGAGGACCGAGCCTTTTCAAGAGAGTGGGCACCCTGCCGGGACCGTAGCAGGGCCGTGGGAGTCGGCCTCGGGTGATGTCGGCCTGGCGGACGTGGCCGTGGGAACGCCGGCGACCAAGGTGGTGGGACGGCCGAGGTTGGCCGGCGGGGCAGTGGTGGCCGTCGAGGGCGGCGCCGACGCTGGCGGACTGCCGGAGGTAGCCGGCTGTGGGGCTCGCCTGTGTCACCGCGGAGGTGGAAGACGGTGAAGGGACGAGGATGACAGGTGGGGTATGGTGCCAGGGGGAAAAGACTTTAATGGCTGGAAAAAACTCAAACAAAGAATAGGATGGCTTGTGGATCTCAGTGGAGGGAGGAGGATAACAGGGAAATAACGGGAGGAAGAAAACGTTAAGGAATCAAACAAAAAGAAGATTAGAAGTGGGGTTTTGGCCTCCACCAGAAGGAAATCAGAAGGGTTTGGCCTCCGCCAGAAGGAGAAGAAGGGGGGGATCGGCTTCCGCCAGGGGAGATTACGGCAAGTAATCACACACAGTTTTTTTTGCTAATCATCGTCTAACCCTAATTAGAGCTAGTTTTTCTTATTTATAGGAAAACATAATTACAAATAGACCTAAAGTTCACTTTACTTTAACACCTACAAGATCCTGACTATTAAAATAAACAAAAAGATATAACCGACTAAAATAAACTCTGACTAAAACATCCATAAGCTAACTACAAAAATACAAGAAAATAGTAAAATAATCTTCCGACCGGACGTCTGCGACGCTTCCACATAAATCAAAATTATTCTCCATGAACTCGACGACTCGCTCCGCATCAATGGGCATCACAAAGTACACAACGAAAGGATGGATGCCAATAGGAGCAAGGTTACCAACGACCCCCTTATTGATCCACACACATGGGACCGGCATGACGTGGGGGTAAAGCAAAAGCCTTGGATGCAACGTCAAAGATGTTGGTTCCAAGCCTTCTGCTTTTCCCCCACATCACAACGGTCCTACATGGGCCAATGGAGGGGCAGTTTGAAGCAAGTATAATTCTAACAATAGTAGGCAAACTTTGCAATCCAAATTCATATCTTCCACACACAATACAAATTCACATACTTGTGGAAACATTCCCTTTGAACACCCTAGAAAAACAGTAGAAATTGTCACATGGCACATGAAAGTTGTTATAAACTAATAGTATGCACCTGGACTTGGAAATTTAGCCTAGTCTTCCAATTTCACTCGGATTACAAAGACTATGCAAGAAGGATCCCGTACCTCTACATCCAAGCTCATGCACTTGCCCCTCCCCCGCAAAAAAAAGGGAAAAGAAAAAGAAACCGGTCAAGGTCAATTCTCAGCTGCATTTTCTTTTCCTGGTGGATGTTTCAACTCTCTGAAGTTTGTCGGATGGATCAACTTCATACACCTTCTTTAAAATCTCTATCACTGGCTGGAATTCAGAAGATAAAGGGACTAATGAAGTGATGCGAAGATGCTGTGCATTCCCACTTTTCGGTCTGTTGAGTGTCATCTTAAACATGCCTCCTTCAAGAATCTCGCAAGCGGTCTCCACTAAAACAGAAATTTATCCAAAAAGATTGAAAGAAAAAGTCTACTTAATCTGATTTCCATTTAAAAAGGTTATTTCCAGTCAAATTTCTAAACAGGAGAATCCTCAGACATTGGCAAGAACAAGAACCGGTGCCCTCATGAGGAGATCGATCTAGAAATAACACCGAAGAATCAGAAAAACAAACAGCACTACCTGCACACGGGTTGAACTTGCAGAAGTCAAAAAACACATCAGCAGAGCAACCAAAGAGAGCTTGTGCCATCCTATCAAAGCACATCACTGTCATGACCTTGTCAGCTGTAGCAACAGAGAGCTGCAGCATTCAAATTTTGGAAACATGGGATCAGATAAACAGGAAGAAGAGCAAATTGTAAAGGAAAGAAAATAAATGACAAAACATTTTTATTTCCAAGCTCCTTGGGTTTCATCACTCCAATAATATGGAAAACTCTCCAAATTCCTGTTGACAAGATCATCCATTCTTTAAGCATAACAGATAATTTTTCTTTATCGTTTTCCACTTGAAAAGAGGGAGATTAAGTTATTATGGGTTCTACAAGTTGAGACCACCCAACAGTGAGAAATGAAATGTTAGAAACAAAAGCCCCTTTTAAGCACAAACATGAAATCAATAAGAGTAAGAACAATAAAAAGGGACCCGGGTGGAGGGCGGGTATGGGGGGGCCTTACATGGAGACGATACAGGCGCTTGGAGCCAAACGACCCAGGATTGAAGGCATTGTGGTTGCAGTACCGGCAGTGGCTGCTGGAGACGCTCTCGGGCAGTGCCCTCTCGCAGGTGGAGCATGCCAAGTAGGTTGTAGTACCCGAATCCACGGCCACTATTGTGCAGATTCCCGTCCACGGCCTCCCGTCCACCACTTCCATCCCAAGACTGAGATTTAAAGGAAGGGCCTTAGTGGGAAGGCGTAATCCTTCGTTATTTACAGGAAAAAAAACTATCTTTCTGAACATGAGGGATTCATCGTAGGAGATTCTTGGTGATGTTCATTGTTTACACGCAGATAGTGAGATATTATAGCAGCAATACCATGATGGTCGGTTGACTCCTCCACTGGGAGGAAGCCTTCCTGTTGGCTCATATGGGTCATTCACAACATGGAAGAACGCCACAGTTCTGCTAACATGTCGATGATAGTACGATGCAAATGAGATGAAAAACCGATGAAATTGGGGAGTGGAGAACAGCAAGATCCTACCTTTCCCTCCTCTTCTTGCTCCGGTGTCACGATGGAAGATGGCTGATGAGAGAAGTTTCACAGCAAGGGACCTTGGCGACCACCAGGGGAAGGCGGCGCGTGAGGGCAAGAGGAGCGGGAAAGAGGCTTCTGTGTTGCCCTCTTCCTTCGAGTTTCTCACCCATCGCGATAATACTCGGGGACTAATAAACAATTAATTATGATTGTAATTGTTTATATGTAAAAATTCTTACAAATTAATAAATTACGTAGATATTTTAATGTACAAATTTCACCCTTCCATTGGTTTTATGTACGAGAGGAAACCCAACAAAACAACTTAATATATGTATATACTTTGTTTTAAAAACATTTGAACATGCTTTAATTAAAAAATAAATGTGCCATCATCACAAATTATTCCTCGAGTATTAGAATTAGCCTACATTAATTGTTTTGATGTGGTCTCTTTCAAGACATCGTATGAAATTGGAACGATAGAGAGAAGATTAAGATAGCCACTGCGCAAGGATGACATGCACAATCTAGAAATGATCTTTGATGTGAACTTTTTTTAGAATGTATTAAATAAAAATATAAGAATATATATATACATAAATTCTTACAATCATGACTAATTATTTGTTAGTGGTGGGGATACCACCGGACCAGTCACACGCAACCGACGTCGCACCGTCCCGACACCACCGAGCTTGTGGCTCGGAGACTCGACTTCTTGAAGACTCAGCGTCTATTTGTGTATTGTGTGTATAATACATGTACGTATAATACATGTATTGCTACATGTATTATTTACTTTTGTTCTATTAGACCAAATATTCTATTATTTTTGGCCAAGTCAAAAGTTGGTTGTTGGCTTTTATTTTATTAGGCTAGGACATGGAAGTAATTAGTTGAAATGACTAAGGGTATGAATATCCTAGTGGGATATGGCATTTCCTATATAAAGGGGGCTAGTGTAAGACTTTTCATATGATAGATTGAATGAAAGAAACCCACGTAAGGTGCTTTGCCTCTTGTTGCTTCCCTTCCCTCCTAGATCCTTTGTGAGATTTGAGATATTGCCCGGTGAGAGACCGTCCGGTGTGAGACCGAGTTGCGTGAGGTAATAGTTATCCCGTCCCGTTCGCCCCTTCGGAGTGCCGTCGATCCTTCCTCCAACGCCGCCGCGTCAGTTAGTCTTCGAGTTACTTAATGTGTGTGTATAAATCCCTACAATCGTCTAACTCTTACTAAAAAGTCCATGTGATATGTGACCATAAAAAAGAGAGAATATCATATGAAATATTTTATCTTAGGGGCGATCCTTCTTCAATGTGGGCCCTACTCTCTCTCTCTCTGGGAAGATTCCAAGCTACGAGCTCGCCAAAGGGCATGCAGGGGGGTGCCTATGTGCGAGATGGAGGGGGAGAGGGGATATGGAGGGAGGGATGCGTGCTCGTCGGAGGACCTGCAGCTTGGGTGGGGGGGTACTTGCGTGCCAGCAAGAGGGGGCAAGGAAGGGGGCTACTAGCGAGGGTGCAAATCTGGGAGGGGGCTACTCGCCGGAGCCAAAGGGGGAGAGGGGGCAGGGAGGGTCAAGGGGGGGTGTTGCTCGTCGAAGTCAGACAGGGAGAGGGAGCAAGGAGGGTCGGGGGTTGCAAAGATCTGAGAGGGGGGATGTTACTCGTTGGAGCCAGACGGGGAGAGAGAGCAGGGAGGTTCAGGGGGGGAGAGATGTGGGAGGGGTTACTCGTCGAAGTTAGAGGGGGAGAGGGGGCAAGGAGGGTCAAGGGAGGGGGGGCTGCTCACTGGAGTTGGAGGGAGATCAAGAAGGGATAGAGAGTGGTGGGGTTCTTCTGTGGCCAAACCTGTTATAGTCAGGTGGACCTCCCCGCCATCACACATGCTCAAACTCAACGTTGATGGTGCATTTAAAAGGAATATTGGTGTTGCTGGTGGAGGCGGAGTACTTCGTAATTCTTCTGGTGACATAATCTGGGCTTTTGCTTGTCGTTACCCTTTCCTTTCCAGTCTAGAGGCGGAAGCTATGGCTATGTGACGCGACGACGGCGGAGGAAGGATCGACGGCACTCCGAAGGGATGAATAGAACGGGATAACTACTGTCTCGCGCAGCTCGGTCTCTCACCGGGCAATCTCACAAAGGAGCTAGGAGGGAAGGAAAACAACAAGGGACAAAGCACCTTACGTGGGTTTCTTTCATTCAATCTATCATATGAAAATCTTACACTAGCCCCCTTTATATAGGAAATGCCATATCCCACTAGGACAAGAATACCACTAGTCTTTTCCACTAAAGACATCCATGTCTTAGCCTAATAAAACAAAAGTCAACAACCAACTTTTGACTTGGCCAAATAAAATAAAAATACTTTGACTTGGTGATTAATAATACAATACCACCATAGTAAAATACACACAAATAAAAATACATGCGCAATACACACAAGTAAATACTCAGGACGCCGAGTCTTCAAGAGGCCGAGTCTCCAAGCCATAAGGTTGGTGGGGTCGGGGCGGTGCGGCGTCGGCTTTGTGTGACTGGTCCGGTGGTGTCCCCACCACTATACGTGATGGGCTCCGTATGTCCGAGTTCTATGATCTGTCAAAGTTTATCCTCGAGTCTGATTCAGTTGTTCTGGTAGGGATTATCCAGAAGACATTCTCTTGTCCATGGAGACTCATCCATATCGTTGGTGACATCACTCGCCTTGCTAATGACTTGCAGTTTTTGGTGAAGCACACCTTCCGGGAAGGTAACAATGTGGCTGATTCCTTAGCTAATTGGGCGTGTACTCTACCTACTTTTGATTTTTGGAACAATTGGGATGACCTTCCACATGCTATTAGGGGACATCTTAGGATGGACAAGTTGCAATGTCCATCCATCTATTTTTGTTTGGCCTGATTAGGCCATGTTTGTATCTGTTTATTCATCTTTAATAAAACTTCTTTACATTTGCCAAAAAAAAGAGAGTGGTGGGAGATGTTAGTAGTCGGGCACACCCTAGAGGGAGGGTGAATAAGTGTGCCTTTTGAAAATAACCGCGTATTAAAAATTTAAACGTGAAACACAATGAAAAATAAATGTGCACAATAGCAATCACACACAAGGAATACAAAGATTTATACTGGAATTCGGTCTACCCTCTTTGGTTGACCTATGTTGAGTCCCCTTGGAACTTCACAAGAGATTTCATTAACCTTCTTTAAAGGTTACACTCGTTCTCTCTTAGGGTTCAGCTCCCATATGATCTTTGTAGGTCTCAGCAAAACTTTCCTTACTTATTTTTCAGGAACAAGTGACCTAACTGATTTTGATTAAACTTCAACAACCACCGAGTCACATAGAGTGATTTAGTTTTTCTGGTTATTTCGCACCAACTAACTTTCGAGGAGTTAGTCATTCAGTCGATTTGAATTTCAGCAAACTGACCCAGCACATGTATTGTTGTCCCCAAAAGTAACAAATGCTCTTACTCCTGTCACGAAGATAGTTATAGTTTATAATAACAATAAATGAAAAAAACAATGAAAGATAGAAAGAGGAGGGAATGAAGAATGTCGTTGAAGTATATATTCTTCCTCCTCTTGAATGTTTCCCAGAGTGAGAGGCTTCAGATATTGAAATGAATACAGTGAAATCTCTCGTAAGCGTATGTGAGTGTGTAGGAAGCTTGTTGCTCAGGATTGCTTGAGAGCTCGTTGAATGCTCGGCGTGCAAAAGATGTTTCATTATGCAAAGTCAAGGGTATTTATAAATCTTTACAATTTCCTATCTGTTAGACTCAAATAGCCTTCAAGAGATTGATCCCATCACAATATTCGATAGCCTTGACTCCTTAGAACTCAACGTTCTTTGCGTACGCTAGTTTTTGTCAAGGCGATAGGCGAGTCAAACGTCTGCCACAGATATCGTGTCTGCATATCTTTCTCTTTATGTGTTATAGGGCTCTATTGCCCCAACCTTTACATCCTGCTAATACACTAAAAGTATTTCTTCTATACATAGCAATTAGACTGATGTGACATAAAGTAATAAAATTTGAAATACGCACCTTAACATTTGAATACATGAATAAAATAATTCTGGACTGTAAATAAAATATGTCTCAGTCCAAAAAGCGGATGTTAGAATTCCTTCCCATCACATAATGTTAGCGTTTGAATACATGAATAATATTATTTAAAATAATATGTAAATAAGGATAATTTTGTAAATAAAATTGTAAGGAGGGTATTTTTCAAAAATCTCAAACATGTTTAATGTATTGTAATATTGTGTAAAAAAGGTAACCTTTCTTTTCACTTTTAATTTCCCTTTTCATCCCTAACGATCTTATTTTTAGTTTTAAATAATAACAGACATTTTGTCTTCTTTATCCCTGTGGGGCAAACACGACAAAGCCGTCAAAATGAAATTCAATTTTATATTTGATCCAACCATAAGTACTTCCTTTGGCTCAATTTATTGTTTTATATAAGAGAAACATTGGCAAAACAATAAGCAAGATGTGCTTACATTGTAAGTAATATTGCTACAAACTAGAAAATCAACATTATTTGTCTTGAGTTATAGCATAAATGTAGTTACTCTCTTGGTTTTGGCTCTCTTTTTTTTGTAGACATGATTGCAAGTTTAATAGTTTAATGATTCACTATAAATTTCCTTTTTCTAAAACTTGATATATTAATATTTTTGAACTACCGATCTCACATCTCCATACGTGAGATATCAATGGATATGAGCACAACTTATATTCATAATCATATGTGTGAATAATTAATTGGTTATCTAATCAACCTAGTTGTAAGTACGCGCTACGGTTGTGTTCCATCATTCTAAAAAAAAAAGATGATATGGTTTCGATACTACGCTACATTATACGGTCATCCAACGTAAAATCTCAAATAAACTTCATCTTTCACTTCAACTCAATATTTTTCTAAAGCAAGTGCACGGTTGTTGAAGGATGCTAGACGTTTTTAGACTTTTAGCATAATCAAGATTTATTTAGAGGCATAAGAAAATCATTTGTCTATTTATTATTATGCTTGTCGACCAGCGAAATCGCAGGCCGCGCGCACCCCTGATTTTAACCCTTTGATTGATCATGGAAAAATAAGCTTCAGGCTTAGTTCGACTGCTTGATCAAATATGCCAGTATGATTTTCAGGCTCTGACTGATTGGTCATGGACATACAGTTTTTAGGCTTAATTCAACTGACCGGTCGATCATGGAAATATAATTTTCGGTCTTGATTCAACTGATTGATTGATCATCTGGTTGACTCACCGAAGCAACATCAATCTGAACCGGATTAATACGTAAAAGAACATCACTTGAATGTGTTGTTGAGGCTATATAGTCCCACAGTTAGATAATTTGAGGCCGTCTTCCCTCCTTGTTGAATAGTCCGACTGATTATTGGGTAATTCACTTTCTTCTTCAAAGTGAACATACAAATATGCCAAGGCAAAAAGAGAAGCAGACTACAACATCTGAAAGATTACACACAAAATTCCCACACCAAAGCCGTCAGTTAGAAAACTGCAACTCCTGGAGAATCAAGGAGTTCGCATAGAAGCTTATAGAAGCACACATACATATTTACTTTGCCTTCTCCAGTCTCTTTGTGCAGCCCTTTGGTATGTTGATCTTGTGGAAGACAGGCTCCTTTGGAATTGTAGTAGCCTTCTTAACCTGAGGTGACATGGTAGTCGTGGTGGAGTTCTCAGCCTGTGCTCTGCATGCTCTTTCTTTCGGTCTCAACGTTGCTGCATGAGCTTCCTTTTTCCCACCAAGGAGAGAGATGGAAGCATTCTCTGATTCTGTCACACTGCAGAAGAGAGAGAGAGAGAGAGAGAGAGAGATTTCAAGGTAGTGCAAGGTAGTAGAGTCAGATTCTTCTTGAATTAATGATTGAAGATAGATAGTAGTGTTGCTTGTCAGAAGTTCAGATCTCAAGTAAAACCACCTTTGAGGTTTGAGCAACTGCCGTGGAGCTGGTAACTTCGTCTTGTTCTGTGTCTTCCGTGTTGATTTCCCTTCACAATCTCCCAATGGCTGCATATTTAACCAACGTTGTGGTTTGTGAAACAAAATCGGTTCCCTTAATGGGTTGCTTGAATCGTTGGAAAATAACATAAACCTTTGGGTTTTGAAATCACCCATTTTAGAACCAAGAAGCAAAGTCACAGAGTTTGATTTTTAAAGAAAGGGAAAGATTGACTTTAACATGTTATTTTAGATTTCGGTATTTCACACCCAAACAAAAGAAATCCGTGGATCTCTGCAGTTTATGGTATTTTAAATGAACCCTTAAAGTCAAGTAGACAGAACCTTGATACCTTTTTCTGACTACCCGGAACAGTTTCAAGCTCTTCTGGCCTCCCCGGCTTGAAGGAAACCAGCCTTCTTCGACCCTGCAAAAGTTAAAAATGCCCTTAAAGGTTCCAGAGCACACACCAAAACATGATGAATCTTGATAGCTTTCTCATCACTTGTTATTCATGGTTGAATGACCTAAATCAGAACCGACCTGTGTCTTGACAACTGGGGTCTCCTTCTGAGGTTTCCCTCTCTCCAGGTTCGTCTCCCTAAGAATTCCTCTCTCCTGGTGATTTAGCAAATAAACGTTACATACAGCGTTGCCTTACTATGATATATAGTTTGAGCAGGGTGTTATCTTTAAAGACAGACAGACTCACATCAGTTCTTAGCCTGAAAGGCTTGGGATTTGTTGGCTTCAATGCCTTGTACTTCATTCCTTGAACAAAGGGACCCTGGGTAGTTTTACTGGGAACAACAATTGCCTGCATCACAAATGAAGCTTTTAGAACCGGAAATTAATACGAATTTTTGCTAAGTAAATGATAGGTGTCAAGACCCAATCGTGCCCAGGATACCTTCAGAGGGATGTTGTAATTCTTATTCTGGCAATTCTCTGTTTCATTATTATTGGTACTAGGATCCATGTCCCTGGCACCAGTTCCCAACACAAGTCAGACTAGACTAATCGACCAAGAGAAAGAGAAGAAATGAAAATTAATCTCATAATCTGTAAATTCGGACATGAAGATCAAACCTGCTGGTGTTATAAGTTTCCATAGCGTTCTCTTTATTTTCATCAAACTCAGAAGAAGAAGAAGAAGAAGAATTCTCCAACTTCTCCTTCCCACTGGAAGCACCACTGCCAGCACCAGAATCAACAGGCTTTTCTTGTGGATCATTCTCCTCACGTTTGGATGAGATGTCCAGACCTGCTTGATCCCCTAACTTTACTGAAGAAAGTGGTTCTCTTTCGTCACCTTCTTTCCCTTCCATGGGTTTTCTATTATTAACCTCCACACAACATGTTTCATTCTCTGACCCTGATTGGACTCTACAAGCATCCTGGTCCTTGGGAGTCTCTCTAACCTTGCTTACAGGTTTCTGAGCTTGTGAATTTGATCCTGAAACCACAGACTTGCTGCCTATTCTAATCCTCTTCGTACTAGCAGATAGCTCTTTAGTCGGAGTCTGGCGAGCCGAACCGGCAGCGTGGTCATCTTTCTTTGGTGTCTGGAAGGTTAGGGCTTTCACTACTGTTTTGCTCCGTGACAAGGGGGCTCCGACCTTCGAATTCTTAGCACTTCGAAAGGGTTCTTCGTTGGGAGGGCGCATCCTGTTCCTGGGAGTAGTCATCGCCTTCTCACCAGTCGGCGGCCACTTCGCCGCCTTGCCGTGGCTTGGCGTCGACCTCAGGCTAGTGATGGGGTGGACCTTCAGCTTGGAGGGGATGCCGACCTTCTCAGAGATTGATGAAAGGACGGCCAATTTGGTTATTCTAAACTTTGCAGATTTTGCAGGCGCAGAACGAGGGCACTTCGCGATGGCACTGTAGAAGAGAATTATGGAACTCAGATAACTTACCTGATTCATTCTCTAAGAACAGAACGGAAAATTTTCTGGCTTCGAGGATATGGAACGGGGAAAGTTCGCACCTTGAAGCTTGTTGCCGGCTCAGTGCCTTCTGTAATCGTATGTTGGGGCTTCTCGCGGCCATGACCTGTGGGAAACATCACCATTACGTTTCTGAACCCATTTGGGGGACACCAAGCTAGGGGTGTGATGGGGGAACAAGGTGCTTACCCGGAGTACGAAAACTCTTGTAAAGGGCATCTGGGTCGACTTCCTCATGGTTCTGGTCGCATCCTGAGCAGGGGCAATCAAATCAATCGGAAACAAATCTCAATACCATGGATAGATTGCGAAGAATCTAAACAAAATCTGAACCAGCTCAATGTGCAAGCTCATATGCCAGACACAGGATGAACTAAAACCGTGAATGTTCATGGATATTTCACAGGTTGATCAAGTTAAAAGGAGTCCGCAGATATAATCTGCCGAACACAGGCCCAGAAGCTGAACCATCACTGATCTATACAGAGACATAAAGACAAATGGATGAAAGAAGCAGAGAAGATTAATTATCACATAAATAACTTCCGAAGAAGAAAGAACATGGAAAAAGGTCTTTTCTAAAAAAACAATTGGAAAAAAAATCCAGAAGATTTCTTACGATCCAAGTGATCAAACAGAAGGTAAGAAAGCAGAGAATGTGTGTGTGTGCGTGAGAGAGAGAGAAGGGTGCTCACCGATGCGAGTGCAGAACCAGGTACGGTCGTCGGGGCGAGAGCGGTCGGGGGCGGTGAAGTCGACGAACTTGGGGGCCTCGATGTCCTCGTAGAACTGGTCCTCATCGCTCTTCGCCGCCGTGGACGACCCCCTCCTGAGGACTGCTCCTAGCGTCTCCATCTCTCTCTCTCTCTCTCTCTCTCTCTCTCTCTCTCTCTCTCTCTCTCTGCGTGTGTGTGTGTGTGTGTGTGTCTGCCTCTCAGTATTGCCAGCAGAGAGACGCGCCGATGGAGGACGACAAAGGGCAAAGGGGCTGTTGGAAGTTCAAACGATATAGCCGTTAGAGGGGGCTCAGGGGGCCGCTTTGGAAAAATAATAATAATATAAAATTATTATTGTAGGGAAAAGGATAAGAAGCTCCGACAGCTCCAAACGGTCAACCGTTTAATTACAGTAACTGTGAGTACGGATACCAAAAAGATTCGTAAATTCGATTACACACGTCACCTTATTGCGAATGCGATGGATCAGATAATATCCTCATAAATAGATATAAATTTAGATTTAAATATTTTTTAACATATTTATTTTATATTCAAATCAAATATAAATTTAATATATCCGAAGTTATATTCGATCCGAACTCATTATTCATAACTCACTGTGTAGGTTAGGTTTACGGTTTTGATATTAATTTAATTCGTTGTCCGTCTCTTTATATACGTGAATTTAGATTTTTTATTAAAATTATAAAAATATTTTTTATAAAATATAAAAATTACATTGAAAATAAAATAATCAACTATACTTTGTTTTTCTCAATTCTCACAAATACCATGTTTCTTTGGATGTGGAAATAGGGTCATATTTTTTAAAACGAATAGAATATCCGTGAATATATTTATATCTGATATAGATATATTCATATCTATATATGTGAAAATAATAATATTTATTCAGATATAATATTTATAAAATTTTCATAAATAAAATATTACATTAATATACTCTAACCGACTATATCCATGTACATCCCTAGCTACGGGGTACCCTCGAGCAGCTACTTGAAAAAGTCACCATTTTTTTCCTAAAAAATGAGTCAAGTAAAATTAAGCTATTAAGAGCATCTGTTCTTTTCTTATATATTTTTAAATTTATTTAAGTTGCTTACCCAATAAACAACCGGTATTACTCCTTTATTCCTATTCAAGCCGTAGAAGGTGAGACCTTCGTTGCGCAAAACATAAATTTTATTTTATATTATTTATTTTATTATTTTAAGTTGTGTTTCTGATTCGGTGTATTTTCCTTTGAGACTACTGGAGAGGGGGATTTCTGTAGCCCATTTAAGAGCAGATAAACTAGGTTCATCAGGACCAAACGGGGCTCAGCTCATCCAAGTGACAGCCCCATAGTGCCCACTTAGGCTAAAAAGCCCAATAAGATTACTCGAGATCTCACCCTTCCTCGACGGCCCTTAGGCTCGGAAGGCCCGAGCGTCGTCAGAACGGAGGAAGACCCATGCCCGAGTTATCTCCTCATCGGGATAGAGGCAAGCGCTCAGCGCCCACTCCGACCTATCTTCATCCGAGCTATGCCCATCGCCTGGACATGGTTGGCACCTTTTATGCTCGGGCCGACCGACGGTTGCTTATCCACGCTGCTGTTGAGAGCCCTTTATGAGCAGGAGTTTATGAGGATAAGAGACCCATGATCCCTCAAGGCTATGAAGATCCCACGATGAGGACGCAAAGATCCAATGATGAGGACGTAACTTCCGCCTGAAACTCCTCAGCTTACGGGACTCATAAGGTGAGCACACTATATAAATCAGGGACTCCCTCCAGTAAAAGAAAAAAGGGCAGTACACGCCTAAAATCCCCTGAGCAGGAACCACTTCACCACCTTAGTGTTAGGGGATCTCGTGCACCTCTTTCTACCTCCCTCCCTATCTTCCACCATTACTTTACTAACTTAAGCATCGGAGGGTTTTATCCAAGGAACCATCCCTGGGCCCCCTGATCCGTTTCCCTTTTCTCTGCAGTTCACTATTCGGTGACCATTCTCCCAGCTCAGGACAAGCGCGAGATCACGCCCCTTCATCTGGCGCCGTCTATGGGAAACGACCAAAGAGCCAGTATGGTGCGAAGAAGTTCAGGGAGGAGGTCCGCCGGCGACAGGGGAAAGGCCATGGTGGCGGCGGGGGAAGGCCCCTCTCAAGCCCCCCAAACCCCCCCTCCGGTGCCAGCACTCCCGCCGACGGACCGCCCCCTCCCCTCGCGGTAGGGCTGCCGCCCCCTCCCCCGCGGCGGTAGGGCTGTCACCCCCTCCCCCAGCGGCGGTCGGGCTGCCGCTTAACGGCGGCGCTGACGCCTTCCAAGCCCTCAACGTAAAACTGGACGTCCTCGTGGAACTCATGAGGACCCAGGCGGCTAGGGATGGAAGGTCACGTGCCCCTCCGAAGAGCCCTCCCCGCGAGAACGTGTCCCAGCACACCGCCGGAGGTCGCTTCACCCTCCGGGGTCGACAGATCATCCGTAATAGGTCAGGAGGACCTTCGCAAGAAGAGAGGAAAACCTGGGGCACGCCCCCTCCGGAACAAGAAGCCTCGTCCACGCCGAAGAGGGGAAAACCTGGGGCACGCCGTCGAACCCAGAGACCGAAGTCCCTAGGGAACGCCAATACAGCCCCCCCAGCCCGACGGCTCAGCGGCAGCCGGAGCTATCCCTCCGACTGCGAGAATTCGAGAGGCGTTTCGCAGAGCAGGAGCGCGCCCTACGCACCCTGCAGAAAGACTCCTCCGCGGAGGACGAGGAGAAATCCCCATTCTCCGACTATATCTTGAAGGCAGAGGTATCTCCTAAAACCTTCATCCCGACCTTCAAACTCTATGACGGCCAGGGCGACCCGGCCGATCACTTCGACAGCTTCGACGCCCTGATGACCCTTCATGGAGCGTCCGACGCCATCAAATACCGAGCCTTTGTGACCACCTTGGTCCAAGACGCCCAAGCGTGGTTCCAGACCCTCGCCCCCGGATCCATCCGGGACTTCAAGCAATTCAGGCGAGTATTCAAGGAGAGTTTCACCGGCAGCGGTCCCCCAAGGTCGGTAGCGGGGCTTTTGGCCCTCAAACAGGCGCAAGTCCTGAGGATCCCCCGCCTGGACGTCGCCTCGGCCATAACCACGCTGACCGGGGGCACCCGCGACGAGAACCTCCGCCGCGAACTTGTCCTCCACCCTCCCTTGACCCTTGCTGCGCTAGTGACTCTGGCATTGCGCCATGCCGAGTGCGAAGAAGTGCTCAGCGCATGCCGAGACGCAACCGGCTCGGGTCGGGAGGGGGACAAGAAGCGGGCACCCGAGCCAAACTCAGGTCCGGGGAAAAGGTGGAACCAAGACGGAGAACACAAGGAACCGTCACGGAAGTACGAGCGATACACCCCCTTAACCACTCCGATTTACGAGATTTACGAGGACATCAAAGGCTCGGGCCTCCTCCGCCAACCCGAGCCAATGAGGTCGAAGAACCGCAGTCGCAGCAAGCATTGCCTGTTCCATAGCGACCACGGACATCACACCGGCGACTGCCATCAGCTCCAGGATGAGATCGAGCGTCTCATTCGTCAGGGGGCACCTCTCCCGATTCATGGCCGGGCACAAAGAAGACCGAGGCGCCCCAGAGGAAATTGACAACGCCCCCGAGGGGTCCACATCAACGTCATCGCCGGAGGAGCTGCATCGGGAGGAGACAGCGGCCGAGGAAGGAAGTGTCATGCTGAGCGGGCGAGCCGAGCCATCGAGCCTCCCAGGGCCCCGCCGAGTGAGCCCCAGGTCATAGTCTTCTCTGACCAAGACCTGGAAGGGCTAAGCACCCCGCATGACGACGCCCTAGTCATATCGGCCACAATAAACCATTGTAACGTAGACAGGATTCTAGTTGACAATGGAAGTGTCCCTGATGTATTATCCTATGAATGTTTCCTTAAGATGGGGGAGGATCTGTCTAGACTTCACCCGATCCGAACCCCTCTTTGCGGGTTCAATGGCCATGCCACTTATCCCGAGGGAGCCCTAACCCTGTCGGTTACTCTCGGCACCCACCCAAAACCATTACGGTCATGGTGGACTTCATAGTGATCAAAGGTATGATAGCATACAACGTAATCTTCGGCCGGGGAATCCTCAGCCGAACGAAAGCGGTGCCTTCTACCTATCACCAAAAGATGAAGTTCCCCACCAAAAATGGGTTGGGGGAAGTCTGAGGCAACCAGGCCATGGCTAGAAGGTGCTACAATATCTCGGTTGAAGCCACAAGGCCGAACGGGAAGAACAAGGGCCCCCGGGAAGTCGAGGAAAAATCCGCAACCGCCGAGCCTGGAGGCGAATTGCTAGCGGTTTTCCTAAACGATGACCCGACCCTAGGAGTAAAGATCAGAGCCGACCTAACATCTGGAGTCCAACAGCAATACAAAGAGTTTCTTTCCGCGTACATCCGGGTCTTCGCATGGTCTGATGATCAACTCCCTGGGATACTGGAAGAGACGGTGATGCATAAGCTCAACCTCGACCCAACCATGAAGCCCGTACAACAACGCAGAAGGAAGCATGCGCCAGAGAAGCAGGCGATTATCAAGGAGCAAGTCACAAAGGGGCAAAAGACTGGTCTTTTTAGACCGGTCATGTACCCGGCGTGGCTGGCTAACGTCGTCCTGGTGCCCAAAGCTTCGGAAAAGTGGCGAATGTGCATGGACTTCACCGACTTGAACAAGGCTACTCCAAAGGACTGCTATCCGTTACCGAGCATCGACCAACTGGTTGACTTAACCTCGGGCAACGAGATACTCAGCTTCCTAGATGCCTATTCAGGTTACCATCAGATCAGAATGAATCCAGAAGACATCGAGAAGATCGCCTTTATCACCGACTTCGGCGTACACTGCTACACCCGGATTCCTTTCGGGTTGAAGAACGCTGGAGTCACGTACCAGAGGCTGGTCAATCATATGTTCGAGGGACAGCTCGGTCGGAACGTCGAGGCTTATATTGACGACATACTCGTGAAGACCCCAAGGCCGAGGACCACTTCGCCGACCTAGCGGAAACCTTCGACACCCTCCTGAAGTACAACATGAAGCTCAATCCTACCAAGTGCGCCTTCGGAGTAAGGTCCGGGAAGTTCTTGGGCTTCTTAGTCACCCAGCGGGGGGTCAAGGCCAACCCCGACAAGGTCCAGGCCATCCTGGACATGCGCCCACCCACCTGCATCAAAGATGTTCAACGCCTTACCGGGCGCATTGCCGCGCTCAGCAGATTCATGTCCAGCGCGGCTGAACGATGCCTACCCTTCTTCAAACGGTTGAGGGGGCCTAAAATGCCATCTGGTACATTCTCGTGGGACGAGGAATGCCAAAAAGTGTTCGCCGAGCTTAAGGAGTTCCTGGCTTCGCCACCGGTGCTTTCCAAGCCTGTATCAGGCGAAACCTTGCATCTCTATCTCTCAGCGACTCCATCTATAGTTAGCTCGGTCCTAGTCAGAAATGACTCAGGAGTCGAGAGACCGGTCTACTACACCAGCAAGGTGCTCAATGAGGCTGAAAGAAGGTACCCCACAACCGAGAGACTCGTGCTAGCGTTGGTTACCTCGGCCAAGCGCATCCGACCCTATTTCCAAGGGCACTCCATCATCGTGCTGACCGACGAACAGTTGAAGAGGATCCTCGCTCACCCTGAAGCTTCGGGATGCCTCGTCAAGTGGGCCATCATGCTCGGGGCCTACGATATATCGTATCGGCCTCGCTCGGCTATCAAAGGCCAGGCGCTCGCTGACTTCATCGCCGAGAGCACCATCCCGACAGAAGAAAGATCTCCGTCCGCGCCCGGGCCGACCTGGGAACTGTTCGTCGACGGATCCTCCAACTCAGCCGGGAGCGGCGCCGAGATCCTCCTGAAGTCCCCCTAAGGAGCAGAGCTACAGTACGCCCTGAAGTTCAACTTCCAAGCATCTAACAACGCTTCCGAGTATGAGGCCCTCATATCGGGAGCCCGCATGGCCCGACGGTTGGGGGCTGAGCGAGTCAGGATTCACACTGACTCCCAACTGGTCGCTAGCCAGGTCAACGGCGGTTATGAAGCTCGAGAAGCACCGATGATCAAATACCTCCAGCTGGTCAAGACCGTGGCACAACAGTTCGAGAGTTTTGTGGTAGTCCGAATAGCTCGGGAGGAAAACTCCCGAGCGGACGCCCTCTCTCGGCTGGCCTCCTCTCTTGACCCCGAGGGCACTCGATCGGTCCTTCTCGAAGAGCTAGAGTGGTCGAGCATCGATTCGAAGCTCCTAGCTGTTGACTCAGCCTCCCCAAGCAACTGGGTACCCCCTATCTGTCGTGGCTTCAAGACTCTCAGGAGCCTCCCGACCCTCAGGAAGCCCGAAGATTGAAGTACCAAGCTCAGTGATTCGTCACTCTGGATGGCGCTCTCTACCGGAGATCCTTCTCCGGTCCTCTCTTGAAGTGCCTCAGCACCGACGAAGCCAACCGAGCGATCGAAGAAGTTCACGAAGGTCTGTGCGGAGCGCATTTAGGAGGTAGGTCGCTCGCCAGGATCTTGCTACGGCTGGTTACTGCTGGCCCACTCTGCAGCGACTGCTCAACCTACACACAACACTGCGACCGGTGCCAGCGATTTGACCACTTGGTCCATCAGCCCGCAACAAAGCTCATCACCCTAGCCGAGCCTTATTGTAATGCCCATTATTTTTTGGATCCTTGTTCGTGGGTCACATATCTGGTTTCTCGGAGTGTCCGACTCCGTTGTGTTTAAAATTTCGTTTCAGACATCTTTCGTGTTCGGATCAGCGCGATCCGGAGTTGTTTCGGAGGCCCGGAAGTGTTCCGCGACTTTTCCGCATGTATTTTCCGATTCCCTGTGTGTGTTTCGGTAATTCCTTCGGAACCTCGTTGCGGGTGAACCAGGCCGTTCACCTAGGCGAGTGTGGTACCGTTATGATCGGTGCATTCCGAGGATCGCGGAAACATGATTTTCCTATTTTTGGTATTTTCCAGAATTTCTGGATTTTTCTATATATATAACCCTTTTCTCTCTCTCCCCTCTCATTTCTCTCTTCTCTCCCTCTCTCTTCTCATGCTCTCTCCTCTCTCCCTCTCTCTCCGGCGGCCGACGGGGTGGAGCGTGGGCGAGGTGGGGACGGCGCGGGCGAGGCACGGGGGAGGATGGGTGAGGATCGAGGCGGTGGAGGCGCAGTGAAGCTCGGCCGTGGGTTCGTGGAACGGCGAGGCTTCAACGGCGTTTTCTTCGTGGATCGACGTCCACGGTGCGTCGAATCTTCGGTGGAGGTAGGGAGATGGACCCTCAACCCGCGTACTTCATTTCCCGCGAGCTTTGTAGGCCGTGGTGAGCCGAGCGGACTTGTTTGGGCGTTTTGGGGAAAATGCATTTTTTGGGTGTGTGAGCCGAATCTTGTGTTTTAATCATGTTTTTGGGTTTAAATGGGTCTTCTCGGTGCTAGAGAGGTTGGGGAATGTTTTCCCCTTTTGTTTTCCCTTCACCTGGGGGTGGATGGGGCGTGGAATGGATTTCCCACCATTTTCCCGTTCTTCCGGTTTTGGACTGAGAATGCGCTAGTCTCAGGTAGCGCGTTCTTCAGGGTCGCGCCGCCACGATAGGGCGCGCTCATCGGAGAAGATGAACAGTTAGGCGGTTCCTGTCGCGCTAGGGGGTCCTAGCGCGTTCTGCTTTGTCGCGCTATGGGGTCCTAGCCTGTTCTGTCTTGTCGCGCTAGGGGGTCCTAGCGCGATCTGTCTTGTCGCGCTAGGTGATTCTAGCGCGATCTGTCCTACTGTCTTGTCGCGCTACTAGTGTATAGCGTGTTCTGTTCTGAACGCGCTATGCGAGGATAGTGCGATCTTGAGCTGGCCAGTCGGGCCGCCCAGGGCGGGCAGTCTACGGCTGATCATGCTCCCCTTGTGCCGTGTGTGTCCCGGACACCCCGTGGAGTTCCATGACCGTGTCTTTGGGTGTCCGAAGGTTTTATTTACCTCGATTAGCGTGCCCGTGAGTTTAAGGGTCCGAGTGACCGTCTAGCGTTCCGATTGTGTTGTGTTGGTCTCTGGTCGACCCGGTTGTGACCCAGTGGTCGACCTTTGGCCTCGTGAGTGCCTCGGACACCCCGTGGATTTCGTTACCGTGTTTTGCGGTGTCTGGAGGTACCGTGTTACCTCGATAAGCGTGCCCATGGGCTTGGTGGGTCCGGGTGGCCCCAGGTGTTCCGGGCTTCCGTGTTCTTGCTGATCTAGTCACCGTGTATCGGTGTGAGTGCGGTGAGGTTTCTCCGCAAGTCGTTGCTTCTCTGGAAGGTGGCTTCCGAGTGGGCCAAGCGTGTGGCCTTGGACAGTGAGTCCAGTCTCCCAGCCTGGGGCTGGAGGTTTCTTAAGTTCCCTCCTCGAGGGATGGGTCTCGGTAGTTGTGAACTGCCTCGTGAGTTATCGCACTGTGGTTTTGGACCCAGGGATTAGGCCAGATTGACGGCTTAGTGCTGTCATGTGCAACGGTCTCGACCCCGAGTCTTGTGACTCAAAGACCGTTGAGTTTATAGGTCTAGTGGACCATCTAGAGTCTAGTGGCGTCGTGCCACCTGTTACTTCGCGATACTCGCAATGGGTGCGTGCGTGGTTTCCTGTGTCTACGTTCTGTGACACGTCCACTAGTCGTAGCCTTCTTACGGCACGCGAGTGCTGACCCACCTGGGAGTGGTGGAGCGGCAGACCGAGAGAGACGGTGAGTAGGCTGGTTACCGTAGGGCCCCCACGCACAACGAGTTCGGGCTTAGGGGGAATTACCAGCTAGAGGACATGCCTAGGGCGTATGGTCTAAGTGTGCACACGAGGTTGGGGGCGTCGGACGGCGCCGGCAGGCGCGACCCAACTAGTCCTTGTTCTGTGGTACTGGTTATGAGTGTGTCTGAGTCTCCGCCTGGGCGCGTTGTAGCTAGACACTGGTGACGCGGTGTAAGACGTCAGGGGACGCATCCGGTCGTTCTTCTAGTGGGTGGTGCTCCTGTCATGTGACGTGAGTTGTCGTGTACCGGGTTCTGTTTTCGTCCGTGAGACGGGACTTCGTGAGTAGTTTCGGGAGTGTTCTCGGAGTCGAGTTCTGGGGTTCCGGTGAGCGTCACCAGGGCCTTTCCCAAACAGCGTTGTGTTCACGACGGTGAGGTCGTGACCGTGTTCCCTGACCGTGTGGTTTTGGCACGGGCCCTTTTTGCGGGGGCAGGCCTCCGCCACGGAGGTATCTGATGCGGGACAGACCACGGACTCGACTCGAATTATGAAGGCGATCCTTGGACTCTAGACGAGCTCGCGATTGT
This sequence comes from Amorphophallus konjac, assembly GCA_022559845.1. Classification (NCBI taxonomy): domain Eukaryota; kingdom Viridiplantae; phylum Streptophyta; class Magnoliopsida; order Alismatales; family Araceae; genus Amorphophallus; species Amorphophallus konjac. Next base: position 18,401,670 of record CM040126.1, on the reverse strand, counting down.
CCCTTAGCGAGGGAAGTGTCGGACTTGCGCGGTTGAGAAACCGGCAGTGAGCTAGGGTGGTCTGCTCTCTCTTGTGCCTGGATCGGGTCATGGGGCGGTCACGCTCTCTCTCGTAGCAGCGGTGATATCACAATATATAGCGAGCTACGATCCTAGCATGATGTCTAGCAGCGGCATAAACAAGTATATATGAATAAAGCAAATGCCAAGTGTAGGAGCGAACACGATACCTCCACGCTCTCGGTGTCGGGAAGACGGACGCGGCCGAACTCGTAGGCGGTGGCATGAAATCGAAAGGTATCGGGCTCTTCCCGATATCCGGATCTTAAGTGCTACACACGTTGTAACGACCCGAGAATCCGATTACCGGGAAGGCCCGATAACCCGAGACTCGTACCGCCACCCACGAGTCCGAAGACTCGGAAGGGTTAAAAGGATGGTGTGGAAACTACATAAGCATCACAGATAATTGCAGAAATTAAACAGTTATAATATTAAGCAGGAAATAAATTAACAATTTACATGGTCCACAATAAAGAACAACAAAGAACAGTAGTCCACGACTAGTACAGTGACAAGAAAGAAAAGTACAGCTACACGGGGCATCCCCCGGCTCTGACCTCTGGCACTACCTCTGGGCACCCGCACCACGCTGCGCTCCTGACGCGCTCCCCGAAGGTGGCGCCTCACCTGAAACACGGTGAAAACACGCAGGGAATGAGTCTCAGAACAAGACTCAGTAGGGATCACTCGAACCCTACCTCGAAAAATGAGAAACCACTACTCTAGCGGTAGGAAAGTACCTCGGAAAGGAAAGCCCTGTACTCTACAGAACTAGACCCTACGGCACGCAAACCGACACACGTGCCACGGTACGAGAAGACCGAAACTCAACGGTCGAACCGTCAAAACCCGAAGGTCGGAAACACACGACTGACAGTCTAACACTCCGTACTCGACAGGAGTACCACCCACTAGAAGCACAGCCGGTAGCGTCCCCTGACGTCTTACACCGCACCGCAGGTGAACCGCCTGACGTGGTAGGTCCTACCCGAGGCGCAAACACCGTACAAGTAACCACAAACAAGTGACTAGCTGGGGTCACGCCCGTCGACGTGGGTCCAACCGCCCCCAACCACGTGTGCACACACAGACCACGCGTCCTAGGTCTGGCCCTCTGACCGGTTTTCCCCCCGCAGCCGGACTCTGGCTACGACGAGGGGCCTACGGTAACCGGTCCACAAACCGTCTCGAAAGGTGGGTGCCCGTACACCACTCCCAGGTGAGACCAGCACCTCGTACTGGTGGGCTACGACTAGTGGAGGGTCACTGAAGGAGTAGACTCTCGAGTCAACGGAAAACAACGTCCGAAACCGACAACGTGTGGGAATCACCCCACGCACCAGCCCCGTCGCACGGTGACCATGGTCGGAAAAGAAACAGACGCATTGCCCACGGTCAAACGCCTGACCGAGGCAAACGGGACTTCCGGACACCAAAGACACGGTCACGGAACTCCACGGGGTGCCCGGGACGCACACACGGCCCAAGGGGAACACCCAACAACGAACCAAAATCGCGCTAGGGCCACCTAGCGCGACAGGGCATGTCGCGCTAGGGTCCCCTAGCGCAACAAGGGTTGTCGCGCTATGGCCCCATAGCGCGACACGGACCATCGCGCTAGGGATACCTAGCGCGACAGGGACCATCGCGCTAGGTCCTCCTAGCGCGACAATGATGATCGCGCTAGGGCCCCATAGCGCGACACGAACCGCCAAACTGTTCATCTTCTCCGATGAACGCGCTCGGTCGGGGCAGCGCGACCTCCAAGAACGCGCTACTGGAGTATAGCGCGTTCTCAGTCCGCGGCCGAAAACGGTAAGAACGCCCAAAAAATCCAACCACGCCCCCATACCTCCATAGGAGAGGGGGAAAACAAAGGGGAAGACCCCTGGGGACCCCTAGCATGATTCTAGGCCCTCAAAACACGAATCCATGCATTGAATCCATAGATCGGGCGAGCTCTCCCCAAATCATGGAAAAACCCAAAAACGCTCAAATGATCCCCTCTCGGCCTCCCCGCGGCCTATAAATCACGGAAAAGAACGGCATGAGGCTAAGGAACGTCACCCTACCTCAATGGAGCGAATGCTCCGCCGGATCGATCACGAATCACGAAGAATGCTCGAAGCTTCACGAACTCCCCACGCTTCCCACGCTCGCCGCACGCCCACGAGATCGCCTCACCGTCGCCCACGCGTCCGCGCCGTCGCCCCGCCGCCGTCCGTAGCCGGAGAGGGGCTCGCCACGTCCGAATGGGAGAGAGGGAGAGAGAGGGGGCTCACGGTCGCGAGAGAGAGGAGGAGGAAGAAGAAAGAGAAAAGGGAAAGAAAAAGAAAAAGGAATTAGGATTTATAGAAAATCCGAATTTTCGGAAAAAATACCGAAAAATAGAAAAATACATTTCTGGAATCCTCGGAACGCACCGATCGCAACGGTACCACTCGTGCCCGGGTGAACGGCCCAGTTAACCCGCAGCGAGCGTCCGAAGGAAAAGCCGAAACACACACCGGGAATCGGAAAACACACGCGGAAAAGCCGCGGAACGCCTCCGGGCCTCCGAAACGACTCCGGATCGCGCCGATCCGAACACGAAAGATGTCCGAAACGAAATTTCGGACACAACAGAGCTGGACGCTCCGAAAACCAGATCCGGGACCCACGAAGAAGGATCCGAAAGGTCCGGGATATTACAGCCCTCCCCCCTTAAGGAATTTCGTCCTCGAAATTGAGAACAACCAAAGGGGAAAGAAGAGGAAGACTCACTCAAACAGATACGGGAACTGCTGACGCATCTCGTCCTCACGTTCCCACGAAGCCTCACCACCAGAGTGTCGTTGCCACACGACCTTTACCAAGGGAATGACCTTGTTCCGCAGGCGCTGCTCTCGCCTATCCTCCACGCGGATCGGAAACTCTGGGAGAGAAAGATCTGGAGTCACCTCAGGCCAAACAGAAAACTCGAGCACATGAGAGTCATCGGGCATATACTTCCGCAACATCGAGACGTGGAACACGTCATGCACCGACGCCAACTCAGGAGGTAACTGCAACCGGTAAGCAACCTCACCGATGCGTTCCACAATCGCGAAAGGACCAATATAGCGGGGACTCAGCTTCCCACGCCGTCCAAAACGCATCACCCCCTTCATCGGAGAAACTCTCAAGAACACATGATCGCCCACGGCGAACTCGAGAGGCTGCCGCCTACGGTCAGCATAGCTCTTCTGCCGACTCTGGGCCGCCAACATGTTCTGACGAACCAGGTGCACAACGTCCACACATTGCTGCACCAACTCCGGTCCCGTCAAAACACGCTCACCCACCTCAAACCAATCAAGTGGAGTCCGACAAGGACGCCCATACAATGCCTCATAAGGAGCCATGCCGATGCTCGAATGATAGCTGTTGTTATAGGCAAACTCCACCAACGGTAGGTGATGAATCCAACTCCCCTGCCACTCCAGGCAGCAGGATCTCAGCATGTCCTCCAAAGTCTGAATGGTCCTCTCAGACTGACCATCTGACTGTGGATGATACGCCGAGCTAAATGCCAACTCCGTGCCAAGAGCTCGCTGGAAACTCCTCCAGAATCCAGAAGTGAAGCGCGGATCCCGATCCGACACGATCGAAATGGGAACCCCATGCAACGGAACGATCCGCTCCACATACAGACGAGCCAACCTGGACACGCTCCAGCTGACCTTGACCGGTAACAATCGAGTCACCTTCGTCAGCCGATCCACCAGTAACCAAATACTGTCCTGCCCACTCGGGGTCCTTGGCAACCCCACCACAAAATCTGTGGTCACATGGTCCCACTTCCAAGCAGGAACATCCAAGGGCTGGAGAGTACCTCCTGGTCGCTGATGCTCCGCCTTCACCTGCTGACAGATCAGGCACCTGGCCACAAATTCGGCGACATCTCTCTTCATGCCAGGCCACCAAAACTGCCTCCGCAAGTTCCGATACATCTTCGTCGCACCCGGGTGTACAGTGTACCTGCTCCCATGAGCCTCGCGTAACACCGCACGACGAACCTGCTCCTCCGCTGGGACGTACAACCTGCCACGAAACCTCGCAGCACCGTCCTCGCCGAGCTCCACATCAGCCATCGCAAGAATCCGGGGCAACTCAGGGTCCGCATGCTGAGCCTCTGTCACCTGACGACGGATAGCAGGAGTGACAGTCAGACTCGCAAGCACTGCCAACCCTCGCTCCTGGGGAATCTTGAGCCTGAAAGATACTTCGGGCACCTGTTCCCAGAGCCTCCACTTCCTCAACATCAAGGTACTGACCGCCACCTTCCGACTCAAGGCATCGGCGACGACATTCATCCTGCCCGGCTGATAAGACAGGGTGAAGTCATAGTCCTTCATGAACTCCATCCAACGCCTTTGTCTGAGGTTCAGATCTCTCTGCGAGAACACATACCTCAAACTCTGATGGTCAGTGAACACCTCGAACTTCTCACCGTACAGATAATGCCTCCAGATCTTCAGCGCGAAGATCACCGCCGCCAACTCAAGATCATGGGTAGGGTAGTTCTCCTCATGGGGCTTTAGCTGCCGAGATGCATAAGCCACCACTCTACCATGCTGCATCAAACAGCACCCAGTCCAACGCCGGAAGCATCTGTACACACCACAAAACCTCCCGATCCAGAAGGCAAAACCAACACCGGAGCCGAGGTGAGCAACCTCTTCAGTTCACTGAAGCTCTGCTCACACTCCTCGGACCAAACGAAAGGCACATCCTTCCGCGTGAGCCTCGTCATCGGGGTCGCAATGCGGGAAAAATCCTGGATAAACCGGCGATAATACCCCGCAAGCCCCAAGAAACTCCGGATCTCCGTCACCGACCTCGGCCTCGGCCATTGCATCACAGCCTCGACCTTGGCGGGATCCACGGAAATGCCATCACCAGAAATCACGTGCCCCAGAAAGTGCACCTCGCTGAGCCAAAACTCGCACTTGCTGAGCTTCGCATACAACTGGTGATCTCGCAGCGTCTGCAGCACCACACCCAAATGGTACGCATGCTCCTCAGCAGACCGCGAATAAACAAGGATGTCATCCACGAAGATGACCACGAACTGGTCCAAATACGGATGAAACACCCTCTGCATCAAGTCCATGAAGGCTGCTGGGGCATTGGTGAGCCCAAACGGCATCACCAGAAACTCATAATGCCCGTACCTCGTACTGAATGCAGTCTTCTCCACATCGGACTCGCGAATTCTCAGCTGATAGTAACCGGACCGCAAATCAATCCGCGAGAACACCCGCGCAGACTGAAGCTGGTCGAACAAATCATCAATCCGCGGCAACGGATACTTGTTCTTAATGGTCACTTCATTCAGCTGCCGATAGTCAATGCACAGCCGCAGACTACCGTCCTTCTTCTTCACAAACAACACGGGCGCACCCCAAGGGGAAAAGCTCGGACGAATGTACCCCTTGGCCAACAGTTCCTGCAACTGCGCCCTCAACTCCCTCAACTCAGCGGGGGCCATACGGTAGGGAGCCTTCGCCAAAGGTCCCGTACCAGGTACAACCTCGATCACGAAATCGATCTCCCGCTGGGGAGGTAATCCAGGCAACTCCTCAGGAAAAACATCGGGAAACTCGCACACCACCGCAATGTCCTCGACATTCGGCTCCATCCGGTCAGACACAACCACAGACGCGAGAAAACCCTGACAACCTGAATCAAGCAATCGACGGGCTCGAATAGCAGAGATAAGAATCGAGAAGAGGTGGAACGGATACCTTGGAAATAGAAGGTCCTCTTGCTCGGATGCTGGAAGTAGACCCTCTTCATCCCACAATCCACCACCGCTCCATGAGTCTCGAGCCAATCCATGCCTAGAATCACGTCGTAATCCCGAAGCTGCAATGCATACAACCTGCCTGGCATACTCCGCCCATCGATCCACACCGGAACCTGGTCGAAGCAATACGGAGTGACCATAAAGTCACCCGAAGGCAACTCCACTGCCAAATCACAGGACAACTGGGTCACCGGCTCCTCGACGCTCGACGCGAAATCCTCCGAAATAAACGAATGAGACGCGCCAGAATCAAATAAAACCCGAGCCGCACAACCCAAAATCTGAACGGTACCTTCCACGAGCTGCGACGCCACTGCCTCTGCCCTGGTCAAGTGCGTGATCTGGCCACGAGCCCTCTGCCTGCCTCCCACACTAGCTGACCTGGGTAGCGGCGGATACTGTCCCTGCTGCTGCTGCTGCTGGGGAACCTGCTGCTGCGGCGGCCTCTGAGGACAGTCACGCGCCATGTGCCCTGGCTGGTCACACCGAAAACAGATGATCGGCGCCGTGCACTGCCTGCCTGGGTGGGTCCCACCACACCGTGGACAAGGTCCTCGCGATCCACCCACTGATCCCTGACGCTGCAAAGGAATCGGCTGCTGTACACTGCCCGATGAAGCTTGCCCTTGATCCTTGGGCTTCTTACGGAAACCCTTCTTCAAGAACTTCTTGACCTTCGAGCCAAAAGACGCAGATCCTGTCACTGAAGCTGCCGATGCCGGTACTCCTGAACCACCCGACGCATGCTGGAAGAAACCCTGCTGCTGGGTAGCCGACTGCTGGCTGCGACCTGACAAAGACTGCCCCTGGCTGATCGGTCCTCGAGTCCTCTGCATATCCATCTCCAAGGAAATCGCAACACGAGACGCCGTCTCTAGATCAGTGGCCCCATTCGCGATCAAATGGTGCCTCAGCTCCAACCTCAAGCCCTGCACAAACTGCGTGGTCCTCACCCTCTCATGCTCCATGATATGAGGTGCATACCGACCCAGCTCGACAAATCGGGCCCTATACTGCAACACGGACATGTCACCCTGCACCAGCTCCAGAAACTCCCGCATCCGCTGCGTAGCAACGACGTCTGGACAGTACGTACGCTCGAAAGCACTGACAAAGTCACCCCACTCGACCTGCTCAAGTGGACGAAACTGAAAGGACGTCTTCCACTCGGAAGACCACCACCTCCGAGCCGTACCCTGCAACTGGTTGTAGGCCAACCCCACTCTGTCCTCGGCAGTACTCTTCGCAGAACTGAACACCCGCTCCATCTCATCGAGCCAATCACGAGCCGCATCAGGGTCTGCCTGGCCGCTAAAGTAAGGTGGATGGAACTGCATGAAGTCCCTCACCGCTCGGCCTGGCCCACCCCTAGCTGACGAGCCCTCAACAGCCTCTCCGCCAAACTGCTGAGACATGAGATGGTACATGCCACGGAAGAAATCCTCGGCCCCCGGAGCCCTCGCAGCATCCGCGGCCTCGGTAGCTCCCGGAACTCTGCTATGCTCCTCCTGGTCCCTCTGGACCCCCTGCTGGATCTCCTGACCTCCAGCCGACTGCCCCTGCTGAGAGCGAGAACTCCTCCTCGGCGCCATCCTCGCTCCTGAAGCACAAGACAGAAAACACGGAAACGGCAATGTCAGAATAAAACACGCGGTGCCCAATGCCAGCGTCACATGTACATCATCGTTGTGGACTAGTGGACCAATACAATACCTATGATTCTCATGTAATTCCACAACCGCGCTCTGATACCAGCTGTAACGACCCGAGAATCCGATTACCGGGAAGGCCCGATAACCCGAGACTCGTACCGCCACCCACGAGTCCGAAGACTCGGAAGGGTTAAAAGGATGGTGTGGAAACTACATAAGCATCACAGATAATTGCAGAAATTAAACAGAAATAAATTAACAATTTACATGGTCCCCAATAAAGAACAATAATAACAGCAGTCCACGACTAGTACAGTGACAAGAAAGAAAAGTACAGCTACACGGGGCATCCCCCGGCTCTGACCTCTGGCACTACCTCTGGGCACCCGCACCACGCTGCGCTCCTGACGCGCTCCCCGAAGGTGGCGCCTCACCTGAAACACGGTGAAAACACGCAGGGAATGAGTCTCAGAACAAGACTCAGTAGGGATCACTCGAACCCTACCTCAAAAACGAGAAACCACTACTCTAGCGGTAGGAAAGTACCTCGGAAAGGAAAGCCCTGTACTCTACAGAACTAGACCCTACGGCACGCAAACCGACACACGTGCCACGGTACGAGAAGACCGAAACTCAACGGTCGAACCGTCAAAACCCGAAGGTCGGAAACACACGACTGACAGTCTAACACTCCGTACTCGACAGGAGTACCACCCACTAGAAGCACAGCCGGTAGCGTCCCCTGACGTCTTACACCGCACCGCAGGTGAACCGCCTGACGTGGTAGGTCCTACCCGAGGCGCAAACACCGTACAAGTAACCACAAACAAGTGACTAGCTGGGGTCACGCCCGTCGACGTGGGTCCAACCGCCCCCAACCACGTGTGCACACACAGACCACGCGTCCTAGGTCTGGCCCTCTGACCGGTTTTCCCCCGCAGCCGGACTCTGGCTACGACGAGGGGCCTACGGTAACCGGTCCACAAACCGTCTCGAAAGGTGGGTGCCCGTACACCACTCCCAGGTGAGACCAGCACCTCGTACTGGTGGGCTACGACTAGTGGAGGGTCACTGAAGGAGTAGACTCTCGAGTCAACGGAAAACAACGTCCGAAACCGACAACGTGTGGGAATCACCCCACGCACCAGCCCCGTCGCACGGTGACCATGGTCGGAAAAGAAACAGACGCATTGCCCACGGTCAAACGCCTGACCGAGGCAAACGGGACTTCCGGACACCAAAGACACGGTCACGGAACTCCACGGGGTGCCCGGGACGCACACACGGCCCAAGGGGAACACCCAACAACGAACAAAATCGCGCTAGGGCCACCTAGCGCGACAGGGCATGTCGCGCTAGGGTCCCCTAGCGCAACAAGGGTTGTCGCGCTATGGCCCCATAGCGCGACACGGACCATCGCGCTAGGGATACCTAGCGCGACAGGGACCATCGCGCTAGGTCCTCCTAGCGCGACAATGATGATCGCGCTAGGGCCCCATAGCGCGACACGAACCGCCAAACTGTTCATCTTCTCCGATGAACGCGCTCGGTCGGGGCAGCGCGACCTCCAAGAACGCGCTACTGGAGTATAGCGCGTTCTCAGTCCGCGGCCGAAAACGGTAAGAACGCCCAAAAAATCCAACCACGCCCCCATACCTCCATAGGAGAGGGGGAAAACAAAGGGGAAGACCCCTGGGGACCCCTAGCATGATTCTAGGCCCTCAAAACACGAATCCATGCATTGAATCCATAGATCGGGCGAGCTCTCCCCAAATCATGGAAAAACCCAAAAACGCTCAAATGATCCCCTCTCGGCCTCCCCGCGGCCTATAAATCACGGAAAAGAACGGCATGAGGCTAAGGAACGTCACCCTACCTCAATGGAGCGAATGCTCCGCCGGATCGATCACGAATCACGAAGAATGCTCGAAGCTTCACGAACTCCCCACGCTTCCCACGCTCGCCGCACGCCCACGAGATCGCCTCACCGTCGCCCACGCGTCCGCGCCGTCGCCCCGCCGCCGTCCGTAGCCGGAGAGGGGCTCGCCGCGTCCGAATGGGAGAGAGGGAGAGAGAGGGGGCTCACGGTCGCGAGAGAGAGGAGGAAGAAGAAAGAGAAAAGGGAAAGAAAAGAAAAAGGAATTAGGATTTATAGAAAATCCGAATTTTCGGAAAAAATACCGAAAAATAGAAAAATACATTTCTGGAATCCTCGGAACGCACCGATCGCAACGGTACCACTCGTGCCCGGGTGAACGGCCCAGTTAACCCGCAGCGAGCGTCCGAAGGAAAAGCCGAAACACACACCGGAATCGGAAAACACACGCGGAAAAGCCGCGGAACGCCTCCGGGCCTCCGAAACGACTCCGGATCGCGCCGATCCGAACACGAAAGATGTCCGAAACGAAATTTCGGACACAACAGAGCTGGACGCTCCGAAAACCAGATCCGGGACCCACGAAGAAGGATCCGAAAGGTCCGGGATATTACAGCCCTCCCCCTTAAGGAATTTTGTCCTCGAAATTGAGAACAACCAACGGGGAAAGAAGAGGAAGACTCACTCAAACAGATACGGGAACTGCTGACGCATCTCGTCCTCACGTTCCCACGAAGCCTCACCACCAGAGTGTCGTTGCCACACGACCTTTACCAAGGGAATGACCTTGTTCCGCAGGCGCTGCTCTCGCCTATCCTCCACGCGGATCGGAAACTCTGGGAGAGAAAGATCTGGAGTCACCTCAGGCCAAACAGAAAACTCGAGCACATGAGAGTCATCGGGCATATACTTCCGCAACATCGAGACGTGGAACACGTCATGCACCGACGCCAACTCAGGAGGTAACTGCAGCCGGTAAGCAACCTCACCGATGCGTTCCACAATCGCGAAAGGACCAATGTAGCGGGGACTCAGCTTCCCACGCCGTCCAAAACGCATCACCCCCTTCATCGGAGAAACTCTCAAGAACACATGATCGCCCACGGCGAACTCGAGGGTTGCCGCCTACGGTCAGCATAGCTCTTCTGCCGACTCTGGGCCGCCAACATGTTCTGACGAACCAGGTGCACAACATCCACACATTGCTGCACCAATTCCGGTCCCGTCAAAACACGCTCACCCACCTCAAACCAATCAAGTGGAGTCCGACAAGGACGCCCATACAATGCCTCATAAGGAGCCATGCCGATGCTCGAATGATAGCTGTTGTTATAGGCAAACTCCACCAACGGTAGGTGATGAATCCAACTCCCCTGCCACTCCAGGCAGCAGGATCTCAGCATGTCCTCCAAAGTCTGAATGGTCCTCTCAGACTGACCATCTGACTGTGGATGATACGCCGAGCTAAATGCTAACTCCGTGCCAAGAGCTCGCTGGAAACTCCTCCAGAATCCAGAAGTGAAGCGCGGATCTCGATCCGACACGATCGAAATGGGAACCCCATGCAACGGAACGATCCGCTCCACATACAGACGAGCCAACCTGGACACGCTCCAGCTGACCTTGACCGGTAACAATCGAGTCACCTTCGTCAGCCGATCCACCAGTAACCAAATACTGTCCTGCCCACTCGGGGTCCTTGGCAACCCCACCACAAAACAAGTGGGCCCGGGAGGACCGATTCCGAGTTGACGGGCAGCTTCTTGCGACTTTTCGGCAGCACACGTACTCGCGACCGTGGGGCCCACGTACTGGTCGGAGGGGCCGTGTGGGACCGGGCGACACCGCTGTAGTGGGGACACCTGAAGGGGTGCTCCCCTAGGGTGGCGGCGCACTGGAACGTCGATCGGAAGCCGGGCGGCTCCGATCGTCACCTGCCGGAATAACAGGCCACGGACCTGCACTTGCTGTTTTCAGGCGCGTGACCCGGCGAGATAGCTCGCTGCGACTAGCACCGACGTCGTATTGAGGCGAAATTAGCGCCGTTGGAAAGCTGCTTCGAAGTGCTTCAACCTAGTGGCCTTCATAAAAATTCATCAGATCTGTGTTTCTGATGGACGAATTATGAAAGCTGCTGTTCTCAGTTTCAAATCTGCTTAGGTAGAAACTGAGTTTCCTGTAAATCGGTGTTGACCGGTAGGTAGACCTCCGAATCTGAAGTTGGGTTCTTCAGCAACGTTGTATAGGTTCAAGAGAGGAAACCAGGGATATTTTGAGATCCGGAAAATATGGAAGTTTGGATTTTTGAGAGAGTTTATACTGGCGAAGGGTCGGATCTGGACTGAGGCAAACAGAACAGATTTTGGAACTTTGGCGAATTTTAGAAAATATGTGGAGGGCTGAAGAAAAAGCAATAAAATTCGTGGTGATAGGGAAAGGTGGACAGAACTTCCAATAAATTCGGAAGATCCTGGAAAAATCAAAAAGAGGTCCTAAGACAGAAAACTCAGGCTGACTGTTACAGTGAACAGAAAGCTGATAGATCTGGGATGACCTGAAGACCGAAAATGGAAAAATAACAAAAGAAGGATTTTGGACGTGAAATTTTTTGTGGAGATGGGGATTCAAGATATGAATACACTCTGAAAATTGCAGCTCCAGAAGATGTCTAGGTGGAGAGCAGAAATTCTCGTAGTGGCCTTCTGTCCTGAAAAATAGAAGCTTGACAGCACTTTGATAGATTGCTCGCGGCGGCTCGATGGCGGCACGAACGGCGGCGGCGGCGGCACAGAATGAAAATAGAAGTGGAGGGGCTAAGATAGAAGGGCTACAACCCTGAAACACAGAAGGGGAAGAAGGATTTCCAGAGGGGAGAGGGAGAGGGGCGCACCAAGCTCTTGGGCTCTCCAAGAAATTTCAACAATTCTTCTATCATTAATTGTTCCAAATGGGAAAATTCAAGTATATATATGAAATGGCCAAATGACTCAAATTGACCTTAGACCTAGGGTTTATAATAAAATAAGTTTTTCAAACAAAATAAAAAATCCTAATTACTTCTAGTGGAAGGGGGCGCCCCCTTGACCATGGGAATGGGTAGGTAGCCTACCCTTTGAAATTTTGTAATCCTTGTCTCCCATGTGTCTAATTGCCATTCAAACCTTCTAGATGCCACCTAGGATGGTTTGACCAACCCCACATGGGTGACATGGACCAATGGGAAAGGGCTGGGGGCCCCCTTGCTTGGGCATACTGGAATTTTGCATATAAACCCACTAAGACTTACAATTGCGTACCCATATAACACAAGGGTATACATACAAATATAAAAGGACATAAATGCAAACAAAATGCAGACGATCTTGCTTCGATGTCCCCATCAATTCTCCCCGGGTGGGAGGAACTCGACCCCATCGAGTAGGGGTATGGATGCTCGAGTACTCCGGTGGATCCGTCACCGTGCCAAGTAACGCAGGTATGCTCCACTCCAAGTGACTGTCACCTGCTCATTCCATATATACTCGATATGCACAAGCTGCTACGGGCTAGAGGTGGACACTCCGGGTGGGGCACTCTCAAAGGGGAGGAGACGGCTCGAAGACTCACTAGGAATCACCGCTGGGTCCCTGTAGGTGACTAGATCCGGGTATAGATATAGAACCGATCCCATACTCATCGAGCGAGTCCAGTCGCCTCTTACTCATAAGAGATTGACAACGAGCTTGCACAAGACACATGTAGACTCACCATGCACTAACATACGTATGCAAACCGTACAAACAAGAAACGGACTCATGCATGACTATAGACAAACATATTGTTAGTCCGACCCGTACATGGGTGACGGCGGACCAGGACACCCGAATGTGTGCCATGCATGCATGTTATGTAACCATCTAAACGTCCAAGTATGACCCAGTCACGCATGGACGGCCCTTTGGATTTGGGAGACTTGAGAGGGCTAGAAGAACCGGATGTTGGTGTATCATGGACGGGCTTGGTGGTTGTAGATGACCCGGCCCGTGGGGTAGGAGTGTGATAGTTGACTCCCTCTAAGAAGACTACAAGAAAAATGAGATATAGTGGCAGTTTACTTAAAGGCATTTGTTAAAACTGCCCCAAATGTATTATCAATAGGGACATTTTATTTAATAATGCCCGTAAAATAGTTTGAACCTTAAATATTATTATAAAAAAATTATTAAAAGTGCCGCTGAAGGGTACCCTCCTCAAACTCGTGGGTCCCTGTGTTTTTTGTTTTTACGAGAGTCTAACTGTTCCACCTTGTAACTTCTTTTCCCCCACGGACTCTTCCTGTTTACCTCCCTCCCGATCGAGTTTCTTGGCATTTGTAGACTCTTCCTCCCGCTTCCCCCTTCACCTCCTCGCCTCCCCAGCCACCGTCTCTCCCCTCCTGTAGACTCTTCCTCATGCCCCCTCTCCTCCCTCACTCTTTCTTAGATCTACGGTTAGCCACCACTGCAGGGAGCGCCACCACTGCTCCAAGCAGGAAAACCGTGCCCGCAGATCCACAGGAGGAACCAACAGTGGTGGCCATGGCGGAAGCGATCGTGCTCAAGGGCGTCATGAAGGGCCACACGGACGTGGTGACCGCCATCGCCACCCCTATTGACAACTCCGACATGGTCGTCTCTGCCTCGCGGGACAAGTCCGTCCTCGTGTGGCACCTCACCAAGGACTCTGCCCCCTCCGCCGACGGCGGCTCCTCCACCGACTACGGCGTCCCACGCCGCTGCCTGACCGGCCACTCCCACTTCGTCCAGGACGTCGTCCTCTCCTCCGACGGCCAGTTCGCCCTCTCCGGCTCTTGGGACGGCGAGCTCCGTCTCTGGGACCTCGGCACCGGCGCCACCACCCGCCGCTTCGTTGGCCACTCTAAGGACGTCCTTTCCGTCGCATTCTCCGTCGACAACCGCCAGATCATGTCTGCCTCCCGCGACCGCAGCATCAAGGTCTGGAACACCCTCGTGGAGTGCAAATACACATCCAGGACGGCGACAGCCACACCAACTGGGTCAGCTGCGTCCGTTTCAGCCCCAACACCTTCGTCCCCACCATCGTCTCTACCTCCTGGGACCACACCATCAAGGTCTGGAACCTCAGCAACTGCAAGCTCAGGTACACCATCACCGGCCACGGCGGGTACGTCAACACGGTCGCTATCAGCCCTGACGGCTCCCTCTGCGCCAGCGGTGGGAAGGACGGGGTGACGCTCCTGTGGGACCTAGCTGCGGGGAAGCGGCATTATTCGCTGGACGCCGGTTCCATCATTCACGCCCTCTGCTTCTAAGAACACACCCCAAGTACTGTTGTCTTTTTAAGATGATGGTAGCGCACATATGCTTGTCTTAGAAACGTAATCTTCAACCAAATTTGATAAGCTATTCTGTCGTGAACTCCTATCAACATAATTTGTATGGCATCATCAATTTTTTTGCAATTTTTAGGAGAAATATGGCCCAAAAGGTCAAACAAAATCTGCTCATGATGCACATGCAAAGGTTAACAAGCCTAAACCAGCCCTGGATATTGATATTAATGTGGGTTTATCTACACGGCCTCCTTGGTTTTGCAGGTAAATGGGATTCTTTCAATAGTAATTTTCATGAAGCATGTTCACATTTGTGTACCCGCAGGGCCTAGCCGCAACCAGCGCCAGGCGACGACCGCTGACCACCGCCGTCGCGCTCTTGCTCTGCTGCTACTACATGATTGTGAAGGTATTCTCCTTTTCACTCCGCCTCCTCTCACCTCCCTAGCACCCTTCCACTGCGGACTCTTCGTCCATCTTCTCCTCCACCCAGCTGCGGACGCAAAAGATAAATGGTAAAAACTAATATATCTTTTGATCACCTTCCGGGGAAGTAGACTCTATGCATACAATGTTTGCATTCAAGTATTACCCTTTCTTTCTTATTTGTTTAGACTCATTTCTCATGTTTCTCTGTTGTCCGGGAAGAGTCTTTTTTGAACATTGTAATTATCTTCATTAGTTCATGCACCCAGAGACTGTATGCATGCAGGGGACCTAGTATGCTTAAATATGTAATGAATGCATGAGACTCCCATCTGAATTCACAGGTCCATGCATGGCTGCTTGTATATGTTGAAGCACATGAGGATGTAGATGCCATGGTTAGTTCAAAGGGGGTGAGAGGGAGTTCGGGGGTTAAAAGGAAATGCAAATGATTTTCTTTTGGTACAGGGGTTTCAACTTTGGCCTAGGAAATTCAGCTTCACACTCATCATTCATTTCTTTTATTCTGCCCATTCCAATTTTTAACAGATTTCAGAAATTGCATTAGCCATTATCTTCTTCTTCTCTTGAGATTCAATGACTTAATTCACTTGTCAAATCCATTGTTATTTTCCCCTTTCATTCATTTTTTTTATTTTATTCTGGCTGTTCCTGTGTTAGCAGGGCCAATAATGTCCTTTTATGCATGCTCAACTTTAATCCCTGCTGTTCTGTGTGTTTTTTATCAGATTCAGAGGATTGACCATAATTCCCTTTTTTGTGTTATGTGTATAGATCAGTCCATATCGATGAATTCTCTTCTAAATTTTGTTCAGTGGTCTGTGATGGCAGCCATTAAATTAAATTTACACCTCATAGCGTTTTTGTCTTCATGTTACCTGGCAAAATTTTGGCAGCACCTCCCCTTATCCCGGAGCGTTGGGGGGTATAAATGGGGCACACCCTAGATTCATACTTTTCTTTTGTTGATAATTTAGAATGCATATTATAGACTTAACCATCTCACTGAGGTTTTAGCATGTTCATGCAACATGTTAGAATTTCTGATACGGACATCATGATGCTCCCTTTTATATGGCTTGTTCCGTCTTCAGCATCTTTCAAAGTTGGGGCTGGCCATTCCTTTTTTTGATGCTTGGCTCATTTGTTCTTGCTTAGAAGGGGAATGATTTAAGATGCTCTTGCTATTATTGTAAGGCGGATGTTAGATTTTGTATACCATATGGGAAATACATGCAAAATATGCATGAATTGCTATACAGAAAGCACTATGCAATTGCAGTCACTCCTTTTAGAAATTCAGATTTGGTCCCAAAACTCTGATTATTATCCCTTCTCTCTTCATCTATGCATGATTGCGTCTGGTCATTCGTAGCTGCACATACATGGAAAGATGCTCATGATGACAGAATGGCTGCTATGCATCATATGCATAAGGGATTAAACATATATGCCAATGCATGCACCCTTAGTGCAGAGACTTCAGCTTTGAACTAAAAGTTGGAATTCTTAGAAATCATCATTCAGCCCTGCTCCTGTTTACTATGATTTTTAACGGATCTCAGAAAGTTGTACTTAATTATTTGGAACCCAATATGAATGAATTCATTTTTTACTGAATTTTCCATCCTAGTCTGAGGGATTGGGTCCCGAGCCCTTGGGAATGCAGAAGCAATGGGTTTGTGAGTCCTTTGCTCAATGTATGAGAACAAGGGATCAGGGATCATGAGTCAACACACACCGGACTCGAGATATGCACAAGGGTGCTGCTTAACTTTGGAATGCACGGGGGAGCAGAAATGCTTGGGTTCAAGGTGATTGAACATATATCTGAGCACACATTGTTCATGAAATTTTTGACTGCAGCTGTGAAGCAATGGATGTGCAGTTCTTCTGTTATCTTCCATGTTGAGTGCAGGAGCTATATGTGTGCAGAGAACATATCATGTCTAGGTTTGTGACAAATGTGTAAGAGCTCTTGGCTGCATTTATTGATCAACGCATAGTTCATGCACCCAGAGACTGTATGCATGCAAGGGACCTAGTATGCTTAAATATGTTATTAACAGAAAGTGTGGCATCGCCAACCTTCAATGTTGACCTGCAGGCTCTAATTCTTGTTACTTTTCAACTGATGCTTTCTTTTAGATATAGCTCGTGCATTAGCTGTCAAGGTGGTTGTGCCCTATAATAGCATTATCCTGGCTTCAAACGTTTATGTACTGTAGGGATACTATTAACTTTTCTGCCTGTTTCAGATTGTCCAAAGATTTCTTTTTGGTGTTTTAGAATTCAATGCCCAATCAGGCAATCTCACATAATTATCAAAGTATCTGGTGTCAATTTTCATCAAGAAGCATTCGGAAGGACAGAGGACATGTTTTTTCTTTAATCTCTTATAGATTCATTATTATTTCAAGAGAAAGAATGCTTGTTTTTGATGCCAGGCAACATTATCTATCTTCCAGGAGCTTGGTACCAAAGTCTTCTTTCTTGGAATGTATCCGGCAAAGGAGTGACACCTGGAGTTTAGAAATGTCATTCTTGTTCAGCATGACTTACTCACTATTGGCAGATGGGTATACCGTGTATTTTGGATATGAACTTAATGTAAGCCATTGTTGATGGCTGCATCAAAAGAATAATGCTTAATGTAACTGTACTCATCTAGCTGTGGGTAGGTTTCTAGTTTTCTCTTTTTCCTGTCAGTACCACCTTGCTATGTCAAAGTCTGTCATTGATAAGTAGTTAAGCTAGCTTTAGGTTGGGGAGGTGTCCTTTGACTCTTAATCAGCTTTAGGTTGCTAGGATCTATTTGTGAGGTGTTTATTAATGGATAGATTATCTATTTTTGTGCTGTTATAGGGATTTAACTCTTTCCCTCTTTCTTGTCTCCTTTGTGAACAAGTCCTTAATTGATAAGTATTACTTCCAATGATTGATGACTATCTATATCCAAATCTGAAGCATGTCCTATATTTTTAATTGTCCATGGTCTGGAAAGTCCACCAATCTTGAAATAGGCTGATGCGACGATTATACTGTAAACCAAGCGAGTGACACATAGCCCTTCTCATTGCTCATGCATCCCTTATAACCATATTCCAGTTCATCATGATCAATGATCATACAACTTTTGAAACTTAGCCAGATTTCCTACATTCATGTGAAACCTGTGAAAATTCTCATGAACCTTTCATTTTACCTGTTGTGGTGGGCTATAAGATATGCTAATCTATAACACCGTATACTTGACCTCATGACAGATCCAAACAGTTGAATTTATTTGTAGCATACAGAACTTGTGTATGTCTGAGGTACATATTTGCACCATATGTCGGTCATCTTATGCCACACATGCTTTGGTGTGAACTAATAAGTGCATGGCAAGCGGTTGTTTTGAATGCAGTTAGCATGATCTGCTACTGTAAAAGACAGATGGCAGAGATACTTTTCAAGTTTTTTTTTTGTTTACCATCTTGGAATTGAATGCAAACTAGTTCTTCCATGCTAAAACACTTAGATGGGTCATTTTTTAATATTCATTAAAAATATCATTGGTAACTGCAGTGCTCTGTTTTATCCTTCAGATTTTTATTGATATTGATTAGGGTATAAAAACCCAATGTGCTATGTATTCTTTATCTTCTTGGAAAAAATAAGTTTCATTGAATGTTTTTAAGTTTAATTTTTAAAATTTTTCTTACTTATTTTGACAGATGCCAGCTATGTTTCCTTTCATGATGAGGAATGGGGAGTTCATGTCCATGATGATAGATATGTTAACTTGACCCTCATGTCATGTCATTTTCTTCTTTATTTCAGAGTGTTTGTACATGTTATGGTGCTGACAAAGTTCTGGTACTTGATGTTTTTGACTATATGCAGGAAGCTGTTTGAGTTGCTTGTACTGTCAGGTGCATTGGCTGAGCTTACATGGCTGACGATTCTTGGTAAAAGAGACACGTTTAGGTAACCGGCCAGACCCTGATTAAATCCGTTATACATTAGTTTAGAGTTCTTATAGTTTTATCTTTCAACATCTGTTGCTGGGAAGTTTTTATGGATTTTGATCCTGTGGCAGTCTCTAAATTGAATGAGAAAAAGATCACAGCACCAGGAAGCACAGCAAGCTCCCTACTTTCTGAGCCCAAACTCCGTTCAATCATTGAAAATGGACGCCAAATAGTCAAAGTTTGTTTTCCCCCCCCCCCTTTCTTTTTACACGGTAGCTTTTATAGCTTTTGTAGACTGATCTTGTTGGGGGGATTAGAAAGCCGTATCTATGGATATACTGATTGTTTTGCTGGTATAATATCTTTAAGTGAAGTTTGTTTTTGTCAGGGATTATGGTTGGTATTCTTATACAGATTTTGCAAAGTTGGAAACCTACAATGCAGGTGCCAGTTAGTATTCAAATGAATCATGGCAAGACTCTAAGACTCGTTCAATGATCCTGATCTGCTCAATGTAGGATTTCAGGGCACCTAGAGAGGATATGGGGTTAGCTAAAGCTAAGATGATCATCACGATCCAAGTTAGGAAGTGTATCATGTTCTTGGTTCAGTGTCTCTCTTCTGATTCTCCTTATCCGTCCTATTTTTCTAATGATGGATGAGAACCTGGTATGGAATAGAGGAGCCAAATTCATTTTGTTTATTCTCCTAGTTCCAGTCAAATGTGATTGGATCTAGTGTAGTATGAACTGGCCATCAGAACATATATATGTTTTTGAAATTGTGATGATCAGAACATAATATAGATAAAACTTAATGGGATCTCAAGACATTAGTCAATCAGGTCCTGCACCCTTTTCCAGATTCAATGGGACTTTAGTGGCAAGGAAGTTCCTGCAATCTTGCTAGAATCTGACATCGATATTTACATATCATTAAAATTCTTCCTTTCAATAATGTCTATGGTGTTCTAAACTATGATTTCTACTTATTTCAATGTAATGTAGTGGAATTAACACACAATGAAGTAAACTTGCACATTTGCCTACCCCTATACTATGTGCTACAATCTTGGCTTAATCAATAGTCTCAGATAATTCATGCTAATATTGCAAGTTTTGGTTCAACTTTCACTCTCTGCAGGAAGATGCACCCTCCACTGTCTCACAATCGAGTGACACATTTGTTGCATCCTCAAAGAGTGAATTATCATCCACTACAACTACTGAAACATGGGGAGGCAATGTATTGCTTGACAAACATTTTTCTTGATTATCTTGTTTTCTTGTAATTGTTCTGTCATACATTGGAATAGCAATTGTGGATGCAATTGACACAGCACGTAGTGCTTCAGACATTGTTCTTACAGAACCTGGCCTTAGTGTTATAATCAGCGTCGTCCAGACAAGCCGTGCTATTTTCTAGAGAATGAAAAATTACAGAGTATATGCTTTGGTTCTGGTTTGAAACTACTATTAACATTTTAATTGGCAGACTGAAGTTCTTCACTGATGATGGCGTGTTTACTTTTGCAGATCTATGCAATTTCTATTACAATTCGTATTGTGGTATGTAGTTTTACATTGGTCAACTTAGCATATACATTGCTTGTTCTGAATTATTCATCGGCACCATTGTGCCAATTATGTTTCTTCTTTCAGGTGTGTAACATCATCAATCTTGCAAGGCCTGTGAAGCTCAAGGTGTAGAAGGGAGAATTAAACTGATAGAGAAGAGGTGGAAGAGAAGTTGGCCAAGAGGGGAAATTATTTTATCTTTTCTGAAGAGTTGAGTTTCTATATTTTAGTTGCAGAGTGAAAAATTGAGGTTCCACAGTCGGAGTTGTATTTATAAGTCATGGATGCTATATGTCTTGTGTAATTGGGATATTTTCATGATTTGATTCTATAATATGGCTCTATTAAGAGATTATTGTTATCAATGACTAGCATGTCCTATTTATGCTTCTGTCAAAAGGTGGACAATTTATATATGAATGTGTGGTGTATAATGGTGGGTGTTTATGTATGTCATTGAATCACGAAGAATATGATCCATGTACTAATTGTATGTTAAGAATGTTGACTGTAATTTTTATATTTTAGGATGATTATTTTGGTGCAATATTTAGAATTTGGAGCTCTTATATTGGTCGCTTGCGACCGTTTGGGGACGAAAATGCCTTTTAAACACATTATTCTAAGTGATTAGTACAGGATGATTTTTACATGACTATTCTTAAAATAGGTTATTTGGGGCAGTTTGAAGGAGGAATTGCCCCTAAAATATGTTCATCAGAGGCATTTGGCCAAAAAAATGCTCCTATTAAAATATTTAGGGGCAATTATTAGTGCCTCTAATGATAATATTAGGGGCATTTTTTAAAAAGTGCCCCAAAAACTTTTAGGGACCGTGGCAACATGGACACATTTTAAAATGTCCCAAATACTAATCAAAATGCCCCTAAAAGTTATTAGGGCATTTATCTCCTATTTTTGGGGCAGTTTAGAAATGCTCCTAAAGGTCTATTTTCTTGTAGTATGTAGGGTCTAAGGGTCCACTAGGGAATGGGTCAAAGGGATCAAAAAAGGTATGACCCCTTGTAGTGGGTTCCCACAAGTCACGGTCCCCGATGTAGAGGTCTCGAAGGTGTGGATAGTCACCTTCATGCATTGTAGGTGGAACGGTGATCATGTGTAGGATGTATGGTTCCTCCCTCGGGCGAAAGGGTATAAAGTCGGGTTCGGCCGACATGAGGAGGAATAAGAGAACATCCGTGGTGATACAACCCACGGTGCACACGGAGGTAATGGACCCTAAGGCCGGATGGGTGAAGCTAAGACTAGTGGGTTGGTCGAAGTTTCGGGCCAAGGAATGCGTCAAGTTCCGTTGCGTGTCTAATCCCATAATATGGTCATCCAATGTATCAATATGGTGACTAGGCCGAAGGGTAGTGTGGAAGGAGTTGACGGGCACTATAGGTAAGGTGGGGTCAATAGAAGGGTAAGGACGTGGGACCAAGCCATCCTTGAGCCAACTAAGAAGTGACTCGGCTATGTATAGCGTCCCCGTAAGAAACACGGGTGGCTCGGGGTGAGGTGGCTCCAAGCATGATGGTTCCGAATGTGGAGTGGGCCACTGGGGTTGGGTGGCTGGACATACGAGGGTACTCGACTGAGCCCTGTCCTTAAGGATGATCTTGCCGGGTAGGTAAGGTGGGTATAAGGTGCAAGTCCTCTTGCCCCAATCAAGATTGGCTTTTCTTTCTCCTAACCACGTTTGCCCTAAAATGATGCATGGACCAGCAAGTGTGCCGATCTTGCACCATGCGCCATCGGAGTAAAGAACGGAGCCGATCTTCCTTTGGAACTCGACACAAGCATAATCACCATAGCGGACAATCTCGCCTGTCTTGGAGAAGGACTCCACGATATCAAGAGAAACCCAATTATCCGACTCCCTATCGGTGAAATGGAGTTCCGTTGTGGACCCATTGGGTAGAGTGACTTTAGTAATGAGAGGGGTAAAATCAAAGGCTCGGGTCATGATGGCATTGAATTGGGTCACAAAGGATGACCACTCGGACGTATAGTCTTGGGGAACGGCCATGGGTAGTGGACATGGACATGCATACACACGGTGACAAGACACTAGACCGGCTGTGCAAGGTTGGAATGTATGCACACTAAGGACCCTAGACGTAAACCAAGACTCGGTACGTGGCGGAGTTAATCGATCCGAAGATCACTCGCGCAAGTGTGCGGCCTTCCCGATAGGCGTAGCCTAACGTTCAGACAACAACTTTTTATATATCGATTAATGGTATGCAAATGCAACCTAGACCGACTTAGACACTTAGACTTGAATGACCCTTTTTTTTTACACCATAGACTCAACCTCGCTCTGATACCAAGTTGATGTGGGACGGACCACGGACTCAACTCAAATTATGAAGGTGATCCTCGGACTCTAGACGAGCTCGCGATTGTCCCTTAGCGAGGGAAGCGTCAGACGTGCGCGGTTGAGAAACCGACAGTGAGCTAGGGTGGTCGGCTCTCTCTTGTGCCCAGATCGGGTCACTGGGCGGTCACGCTCTCTCTCGCAGCAGCGGTGATATCACAATATATAGCGAGCTATGATCCTAGCATGATGTCTAGCAGCGGCATAAACAAGTATATATGAATAAAGCAAATGCCAAGTGTAGGAGCGAACACGATACCTCCACGCTCTCGGCGTGGGGAAGACGGACCCGGCCGAACTCGTACTCCCGGGACAAGTAATACACAAATATGACAGCCAAGAACTACTATCCACTCCACGCAGGGAGGTAAAGGGCTACACAAGTGGACCCGGGAGGACCGATTTCGGGTTGATGGGCAACTTCTTGCAACTTTTCGGCAGCACACGTACTCGCGACCGTGGGGCTGTTGGCACTCAAAATATAACCCTTCGGCGACCAAGCCGCAAAGACGAATGATATGGCCCACCGAAGCACAAAAGCCGATGAAGGCTGGCTTACTGAAGGCTCTTCAAGCTGCCAGAACCCCGAGCCACCTTGAAGGGAACATCGGGGACTTCGCCTTAGGAGAGTCGAAATGAACCCGCAACCAACAGGCAGCGCGATCAAGCCTGCCCAATGATCCGGCATCGACCTCGTCATGCCGCTACCACATATCCGTCGCCCGACCAAGGACGACAGTCTACCCAACGACTCTCCTAAGGAAGAGAAGCGCCCTCGGTTGTCCCCGACAAGAAGCCGAAGGTTCTGTATACGGAAGCCCCCGATCACCCGACACAGGATCGGCTTCTCGCCATAATGGGCCCGTTAGTGGCCGATTGATCGCCGCTCATGGCGGAATTATCCAGAGTCTAAACACCATCCCGCAGAGAAGCTTTGAGCACGAGTCCGTCTCAGCCAAGAGCACAAATCACAATGCCGAAGGATGTACTATCAGGACATCTGTGTGCTCGGACCAGACACACTCGAAGGTCTGATCAAGGCCATTCGTCGTATCGAGAGCTTCGTCAACACCTTGTCAGGGTTTCTGAGGGCCAGGGCCAGAGGAATAGTCAACGGGAGCTTCCGAAATTGTCTTCGGACCCACCGGACCGGGCACCCAAGTGAACAAGTTGAAACGGCGCCGTCAAACCGACGCGTCAGGGACAACAGGGGATGCGCTCCCGGCGCCGTCGAACCGGCGCAAAAAACCCAGTGGGGGGAAGGCTTTCCCCGGCGCCACCTAATCCGGCGCGCCCCCTTCCCATGGCGCCGAATTAACAACAGGCTATATATGTATAGTCTGCCTTCAAGAAAAAAGGGGGGCAGAGAGGAAGGGGCGGAATCGAAAGAAAAAAAAAGAGAATTAGAAAGAGAGGAGAGGGGTCCAGAGAGAGGGATCGGAGGGTTTTCTTCTGTCGACAGAAACCTCCGTCTGAGCCTCTCGACGGCCGCCACCCTGCTCCACCCGACCTTCCCGGAGTCGAAGAAGGAGATCATCCGTTTCTCATTTACTTAGGTGGGTTCCCCGTGTTTTCTCTCGGCGGATTCCCCCTTTTTGTTCTATCTTCGGTTCTCTCTAAACAATGTAAGTGAGTGAGGGGAGGGGCGATGATATGAGCCTAACCTCCCCTCCTTCACCAACATCTCTATTCCTCCTCTCTGTTTGTACCGAGTCCCTTATATTAATGAAAACGGCGGCCGGGCGACAACGCCGGCGCCGAAATGATGCTCTGTGCACTTCCTTGCCCTGTTGCTTATATCATGAATGAATGCTGCTTTCCTTTTCCTATGGATCTTTTTTTTTGTTGTTTCCTCTTCTTCCCTGTAGCCGGTGAAGCGGCGTCCGACAATGATGCCGGCGCCGTGGAGGATGAACGCAAAGCATTGTGCATTCCTTTGGCCGAATGATCTTACTTCTGTTCCGTCTTCCCGACGCTTTATGCCCTGCTATGGCAAGGGCTACATCGATTCCCCTCCCCGGGGGTGTTTTTCTCTTCTGATCGAATGCTAGGAATTTTCACCGTGTGGGGTGGGTCAATACGTGGGTTCCTTCAACCTGTCTGGGCCGCCCTCGTAATACCCTTTCTGTTCCCGACCATGACAGAGGGAAATAAGGGCGTCCCCACATTCCCGTTATTATTTTCTGAACATTCCTTGATGAATATTTCTTTGATTTGTGAACGTGCACATGCATGAACGTATGTATATCTACATGCATTAGTTTTGGCCTGCTGGTTATGCGAATGATCTCACTGCTCCGTTCTACTGTTTCATTAGTGTGGATCGGTAACCCGGGGAGGGGGAACATCCCCCACTATTCCGTTGTGATAACACTCTGTCCACCGGGGACCGTTCAGTAGTGACGAATCTCCTATGGATTAATGAGTGAATAGTAAACAGGTTAATCCCGACATCTCAAATCCACAGTCCCTAATGGACTTTGTGGTGGCCGTGAGATGCGTGTGCCCCTCGTAGGCTGGCCCTCGGGGTTTCCTTCTCTAATCGGTCGTCCCGATTTGAGTGTTGTGGTGACTCGGTCGCATGCCCCTCGTAGGCTAGCCCTCGGGGTTTTCGCTCCCATATCGAGTCGCCTCACTCACTCACTGTTACCCACGGACTCGGTACCCCTAGCAGGCTAGCCCTCGGGGTCTTCCTATCCATTTGGGTCTGCCGGCCGCCGTTGCGCCACCCGGCTTTTAGGGGTTTACTCTGCCACGTGAGTATTCCCCGCGTCTCCCCGATAATCCTTTGGGATGGGGAGATGCTGCCGAAATTTCGGCTCGAACGAGTTTAAACTCGGAACAATCGCCGCGCTCGAGTCCGGACCTCGCGCGAGCCCGTGATTTGACCTTTGGATGACTTGGGACCAATCCAATGAATAATCAACTCAATGAATTCTCAAAATCCTCCAAAACCCCTTTTTTTATGTATATATATATATCCATGAATAAACTAACGAAGCTCCTGTTTCCACGAAATCGGGTCAAATCGCGCATTCGTGCGCGATAACACCTTAAAACGGCGCGCCCTTCCCGGCGCGCCCCAGCCAGCCGCGCCGTTTTAACAGGGGTTTTCCCCTTTACCTACGGTTCTGGCGCCGTTTTAAGCCTTTTACCTACGTTTCAGGGCGCCGTTTCAAGCGTTTTAGCCCCTTTCTTCGCATGCACTGCACCGGTTTCGTTCCGAATCGTGTCGTCGCGTCATTCCAACCCTTTTCCTACTCATGAGATGATTTCCTATGTTAATCATAGAGGGACACAAGCTCCTCGACCAAATAAACTGGACAAATTAGCATGTTCAAGCTCGAATTGATATGCCTCGAATCTTGTCGTCATGCCTTAGTCCAAGCTTTCATATCGCATTAATGCATGCCTAAATAGGTGCATCCTTGGTATATCAAATAACATTGCCAGAAGGCCAGGTTACGCCTGATTGGGGGCTTTGTTACGCGTGAAGGTGGCCTTCGAGCCTAAGTCCTCCGCCATGTACCAGGGTCCACCCTAATAAATCGTGTGTAGTCAATCGTAGCATCTTGCATGATCACTCGCATGCTCTGTATCCTTTATTCTGGCTTTGACAGCCCGATATCTCGGCAATTAATCAAAGGTGTTCCCTCCTCGTGGGGGATGTAATTAACGCCATAACCTTTACGGTATGGCGGACTGCTGGTCCCGATCGAACCTCACATTCACCCGACATGGGTCAGAATGAGCGCACAATAAAATCGTCACTCATGTGACTGGCACGCCCGCGTCATCAATCAGTCAGTTGATTACCAGTTAGTCAAATGGCTGATCGATACGCGAATGAAGAGAGAAAAAAAAAAGGGTCGCAAACAAGTCTGGCACGCCCGGTGGGACCAGTGTCACCTTTCATCTCTTTGCCGAGATATCCGGGCTTCGAAGCCCTTTCAAAGGCTACTGATTATTTCCCTGTTTGTCTTTGTAGGCAAATAATGACAACTCATGGAATAGCTGGTGCCGACTTCGGTCCTTCGATCGTCGCCGGACATGCGCAAGGGTACCTGGCGGTGCCCATGGAATTCGGTAGCTTCCCTCCCGCCGTAGGCTTCCCCAACTTTCTGGGTTTGGCCTTCGTCGACATCCTGGAAGTCGAAGCCACCAGAAACCTG